>CM074179.1:11046840-11646840 GCA_037179385.1 Holothuria scabra
GTTAAAGTTAAATACGTCTTGCAAAACATCACCCTGTAATGTCTGCAGAAGGTAGTGAGTGCGAATCAAGAATTTCATGTACGACAAGTGGTCTAACCAATTCTGCAACAATCTTACGAGAATTGGCAGTAAGTGAAGAGCTCGTTGGCTTGTACAAGTAGACAAGCTGTCCCACTGAATAGATGGGGCTCTTTTCAAGCTTATTCGTGATCTTAGAGTTTTGCTTATCCTGATTATGCTTATGAAGTGTAAGCATCGTTTGCGAAAAATGATCAAACCTTTTCTTCAAAAGATCAACATACTCACTGTACGAGTAAGAAAGACCTTCCATGGGATTAAAGGTCGAATTAGTGAGATAACGTGGTTTGCGACCATAGACTAACTCAAAATGGTTGTGGTCACCCAAATGGGGGGAGGAAAATACGTTGTACGCATATGTCGTAGTAGGAATATACCGCACCCAGTCAGTGCCAAATTGGTTAGGGTTTAAAATTTTGAAAGTGTCTGTATATGCCTTTCAACTTGGAGGCTACCATGATTACAGACACCGATGACTTTTTTGTCTATTTTTAGTGCAGAACACAATAATTCCACTAATTTCCCAGTGAGGGACCTGGCCGCATCTGTTATAAGCGTAGAAGGAGGACCAAAAAGAGTAAAAAATTTTTGTAAGATCGCCTCACAAATGGTTGGAGCATCAAGTGTTTTTAAAGGAACACAAATAACAAATCCGGTAATTTCGTCACATGCAACCATTAAATGTTTATACCCTGCATTGGATGTAGGCATGGTTTTGAAATCCAAACTAACCTTATCAAAAGGACGATATGAATCTAGTACTCTTGTATGAAATTGTCTGGTTTTATCCTTCTTACGTTTAAATTGTTGACATTTAAGGCAGGCTTTAACATAATTGCTGACAACTTGAAACATGTTTCTCATAAAGAAGTGTTGTCTTGTGGTGAGATACGTTCTCATAACACCTTGATGACAACTGAGAAGATCAACATGATATTTCGAAAGAATTTTTTCTAATATTGTGTAAAGAATAGATAATTGCAGTACCACTGTCGACTTGTGCTTAGCAATGCAAATTGCAAAGTGAACCTAAACAAAAGACCATCACACATAATATATTGCTCAGCTCGGGTACGAATAGTACGAACAGACTTAACATCCTGTGGCAAAATATCATACGCCAAAATATCGTAGATTGGCTTAAAGAAGGGACACGCTGCCTGTTGCATTTTCAATTGCTTTGCATCAAATGGTAAATCGTTATTTCGAATGATTTTACTTTGAACTTTGTGCATGACACGTTGTATATTTCTTTGATGTTGTATGTGTGAAGTCCAAAAATTCTTCACATCAGCAAGGAGGGGTTTACTTGGCGTTAGCAAGTCATTAGTCATTTTGCGTTCTTCTAGCAAATCTACCAGACGTGGCTCTAGCTGGGCTGTTGGTGTGCTCACCTTTGGACCTTGTGATGGTACAGGTATAGGATGATGATGTAAGAGAGGCGGCGCTGGGAGAAGCGGTTGCTGCACAGAGAGGTGGGGGGCACCTGTTGGGGGGAGGGGGGCTGAATTACCACGGAAAGCAGATGGGCGGTGGGGTGGAGTGTTTTGCTGCTGTGACGTATCACTGTTTTGTGCAGAAGTATGTACATTCCCACTCGTGGCTGCAAGGGGTGAAGAAGTTTTCCTCCCAGGGAACAAATCTGGTACCCGACCACCTAAAGCTTTATCTCTAGCTCTAGTCAAAACTGAAAGAGCGTGATCTTCAAAGTCATTTTCCAGGAATTCTGAGATCGCAGAAAATGCAAGAGGAAGTATCCTATCGATTTCGGAATCGCCATTCTGAGGCGGTCTAGAGAGGTAATCTACTAATGCAAGTTCAGAACCCTTCTTATGCGTCAAATTCGACATTTTTGAGAAGGTGAAGAAATCCATTAGTATTAATGAGCAAACCAAATAATTCTAACTCCGTTACACTATATCGAGTACAAGCTTCTGGTAAAACCTTAGAGTAGTAACCTAAAATATATTCTTTCCCATCAACAGTCTGAATTAGGTACGAACCAGTGGCAATCCTTGATGTGTCACTATAAAGAGTTAAACGACCTTTTCTTTTAGGCATATGAAGAACTGGTGGATTACACATTGAATTAAGAATTGTTTCAAAGGCTTTCTGATGTTCTTCTGACCACTGAAAGTGACGTTTCTGCCTACTTAATTTGTGAATAAGTCTTAAATTTTCCTGGATTCGGCGAAAAAAGCTTGAAACATAGTTAACTGCACCTAAAAATCTGCGTGCTGCCTTTGCATTGTGTGGGACTGGCGTGTTGCGAATCGCATTACATCTGTGAACAGTTATGATATGTCCCATATAGGTGACGTATGAGCGAAATAAACTACACTTGCGTGGGGAAATCTTTAAACCATTACCCATCAACGCTTTAAAAATTGCTAACAAGTGTTTGGAATGAGACGACTTGTCTTTGCTGTAAGTAATAACGTTGTCATGCATAGAAGTACAAAACTAGTCGGAATTTGGTACCTGTAAAAGTACTTCAGTCATGTTAGCGCTAAAGATACTCGGACTAAGATTCAGTCCCTGTGGCAGACGCTTATAGAAATAATGTCGGCCTCCATTCGCGAGTATGAATGCCCGTGTACTTCTGAGCATTTTTGCTCAAAGGAATACAGAAGGAGGCAGATTTCTAATCTAAAAAACTCAAAATTGTGGCACCAGAGTTACCAATTGTGCGTAACGTCTCTTTCAAGAGTGGGAAGGGGTGGTTAATTCTCTGAATCCTGATATTCAAAAAACGGAAGTCAGTTACCACACCTTTCTAGTTTGTGCCTTTTTCGGAATTAAGAAAACTGGAGACGTATAAGACTGGTTCCCAACTGCCAAGATTCCAAGATCTACCAATTTATCTAGTTCTCTTAAGACAATAAGTTAATCATCGGGAGATAATTTATATGGCCTAATGAAAAAAGGCTCGGTATTGGTTAACGTTATATCTGCCTCAAAGTTGGGGAAACTGGAGAGTTCACCATATAAGGAGAAAACTTCCTTATTTTTGTCCAGCATTTGGTAAAATACGTCCTTCGGATCTAAATCACTCTCCTGTAAGGAGACCTGTTGCCTAATGATTTCAGACTCTGTCAGTGAAGCTAAGGGATCATTTGCACTCAAATATGGGTAACGTTGCAAGTTATAAAGCCGTATATGGTCACGGTGTGAACATTGACTGGAATTATCATCACCTGAAAATTGTGATGTTGTAGCATTAACATGCTCTAAAGACTGCCTAAAGAACTGCCGTGCATCTAACCATTTACGTTAACAATCCTCATGGAGTTCATGAGTTACTGACACAATATCAGACAAGTCAAAAGAAGCTACATAGCCTATTGCCTAGGTGACAAAACAAATGGGCGTGTACCGTTATTTTTCAACCGGGCTACGAGGATGACGCTGTCGGTAGGATCGAAAACAACAACGAGAATACTCCGTGCATCTGTCCAAAAAAGAGTCAAATTCCAGTCCAAGGAATCTTTGCGCATTAGGCCTGGAGTGATCCATCACGTAGAGGAGAATTGTAGCAAAAGCTGCTGTCCAGAGGAAGGGAACAAGGGTGTAAAAACAGATTAGTAGACCGTTTACCGTTGATGAACAGGGGGACGTCTCGGCTGGAAATCTACGATGTAGGCTAGGTTGGTAAATAGCTGTTAATGTCCGCTCCTCAATCGGATATATGTGAAAGTCCGCTCCTCCATTATGTTAGATAATGGGTTAATCGTATAACGAAGGCTTGGTACAGGGAACTTAATTGCCGAGTAAGGCGATGCGAGATGAGATAGACGCACAGACAGGAAGAGTAAAGATTTCAGTTCTATTTCAGCATGATTAATGATCTTTATTCAGTTCAACTTTAATCAACGCCCAGCCGAAAAAAATTGTTTAAATCATTTATGTACGAAACATGACTACATGCTTCTGCTTCGAGATCTGTTGCACGAGCCACCAGCTTGCAGGCTCGGTCTTGGGAACCTCGTGCGAGATCCGAACACTGCAGTCCCCTGATTGGTCAAAAGTTGTGACGTACCAATGTTAATGAGTATAATGATACAGATAACCAATGAGGAGGCTGCAAAGGGGGAATTGGCCACACCTTAAAAATATAGGTTACAATGTGCACGTGGAACTACCGCGATGTAATATGTCACGTCCAGCGGTAACACGTGACGGGAAACAGGAAGAGCCCTGGGAATCTAGAACAAAGGAAGGGCGAGTTGCTCGTAAACAACAAAATGGCGTGTGCTAAAGGTCATGGAGAGTGCACCATACTACATGACAATACGTCTATTTTCTAGATCTAGTAGATAATATCATCCACTGCTTGTTTTATTCAGTCAATTTAACATCATTTTAAATGTATCACTCACATATACTTTTCTAAAACTCGAGCTTGTATCATAAACACTTCTTTTTCCCTCACCTCCCATCACTAATGTTTCACCTGTATAAATTTTAAACACTGATTTATTTTCCTGAAATGCGCAAACCTACTCATTATAAAAACTCCACGTGTTTGGTCTAACGGTAGAACATCCCTATAACACGCGGAAGGCCTGGGTTCGATTCCCAGGTCGAGTCATACAAAAAAATCTAAAAATCGAACCTACTGGCGTCTGGGAGTTGCTAAGTTAAGCAACATTTATTAATATCACTAGAACCGGTAAAGACCGCCTCAATTCGCGAGTATGAATGCCTTGCATTTTGGTTGTTGTTTCGCGCTGGTGTCCGTGCGGTTTTTGGTAAAATTAGCGCCACTGTGTCCGGATTTCGTGTATTTTTCACATAATCTGACAGGTTTTCCCTTATTTTGCAAGCCTTCTTCCTAACGATTACCAGGTCTGGAAAATATGTTTACTTCCCACATGTTTTACTTTATGTTCTGTGTAGAACATGTCAATTTCTCTCCAAATACCACCACATGTGCATTGCCCCCTATGAGCTGGAGGTTGTAGAATATGCCCACCGTACTTCCCGTCTGTTTTAAGAGACCACTAAAGGGAGACCAAACTTGAACTTAAACCATACTTGAAAATAAATTTAAACTTTAAACTTTTTGTCAAGTTGACTGACACGTCATTACACATTTGTATTGGTATGTCAGGTGTTACATTAAATCTTAAACCAACCAGTCACTTAAGCATTTCCCTGCAATAAGCCTTCAAATATACTATTTTTCCACCCATGAGACCTACCAGCTGGAATATCACTGAGATGTTTATATTTTTAGTATTAATAAGAGTTGGAACTAAGTTTTAATATTCTGGGAAGCCCCTCAATGAAAATTTGTTCTCTAGTAAGATTTAGTCACAGTGATAGTACAACTTTTGTGAATGGAATGCCCTCCCTTTCTTGAAAGAGACTCATTTTATTGAGAGATAATCTCTTGAATCCACCCTCCTCTCACTCCCTTGTTTTAACACTGGTTTTAATTACTTTAGCCATTTTCATCATGCTTATCACTTAAACATTGTTGCAGTTTAAAAGCTTTTACTAATTATGCAATAAAAAAGTGTGCGGTTCCGGCCAGACTTTTAAAAAATATCGGCTGGAACCGGAACGAGATAATTTTTTTATTATCCGGCTGGACCGGATATCGGGTACACCCTAGTTGCTTATGCTAAAATAATGATGTTGTATAGAGTTGACATTTCGTTTTTATTATGCTCATATTATTTGTCTCCAAACTTCTCATCAGACAACTTACATTTCTTAGTTTATGGTGGCTTTCCCAACCTTTTCAGAAGCAGTTGCGTTTTTGAGCTTTTTTTTTATGATCGCTGTCAATAAAATATTACCAAACTGTCAAAGATTCAAGGCGTATTATCCCCGCTGTCCCGCCGAACGTCAATAAAGCGCAAAGATCCCAAGATTGGGGGCGGAAACTAGAGGGTTAATGTTAAACATATGCACTACTGAGATGCCCGCGGGGGCAGAGGTAGGGCATTCAGCTTTGCAGTAACGTATCGCGAAAGATTTTATTAATGAATCCATCTTCACGTTTGTAAGAAATCAAGGAGCTCGTCAAGTTTGAGTTTCATATAATCATTACTTTAAAGAAATTGTAGAACAACTTCGATGGTGTAACAATGTTGTTCCCAGAAAAACACGGTGAAACAGACCACATTCCGGGTTAGGATACCGCCCACACTATCCTCAAACTCCACAAGTTCTCATTGAAACTGACGATAAGACTGATTGAATTAATACAATAATAGTCAGGTATTTCGTAAGATACCTCAATTGTGTTGGTTAAATCCAGGGATAGATTATGTTACTTGCACCTTAAAAGAAAATTAAAAGAAAAAACAATAATCAATATTAGTTTACGAAAGTATCCTTCGGGTTTTCTTGTTATGTGAAAATAGATATATTTGAAGTGCAGTTAAATTTCATCTTAAAGACGAGCTACATTTTTTAATTCTTTTGTGTCACAAAAACCACAGAGCAACTGTTCTGTTTGTAGTTCGACAATAGTTCGCACAGCTGTTGGCAATTTACAAGAACCCCCTACCGCTGAATGACTGTGTGTTCTACTAACATATTGAGAGTAAATAATTGCCACCAATCAGTGTTAACATACACTCAGTCTCTTAGCTATATCTTTCGGGTGTCACTTATAGTACGACCACTTTGAATTTAGATTTTTTCCTCTGTCACCCCATTTCATAAACATCAGCTCTACTAGTCCGAAACATTGCTAGCATATTTGTTGTTCTTACTTTCTCAATTAACAGTTTGATCCTGATTACGGAAGAAACGGGATGTTATCAGATGAAGAATACCAGACTGAGGTAAGGTCAACTAAGTACACGTTTAATCAAATTACGCTAATTCCTCTATCCCTTACGCAGGTTGAACTGTAGAAATATTAGCTTAAGGTTATAGAGCAGATAAAATTCATGATATCCATTGAGTTAATAGTATCGACGGTAGAAGATCAAAATAGATAACAAATCATCATCATTTTTAACTTCATCGAGATTGCACATATTAACCAGCAATGTGAAAGTGCTTTATTTGGCGTGATTTGCTTTTTCCTGGACGATGCTTTCGATGATTCTATTGGTTCAGTGATTCCTCTTTTAAACTGAACATTAAACATCATTTATATGTGCGACCACATCCCTACTATAAGAACTAAACAGAGAAAACCATGTTAAATTTCAAAACCCAAATGATCACTGTACGTTGTTATTTCTTTAATTATCTCTTAAAATAACTTGGAAATTACCGTTATTTTTTTTCTTGCATCGATTTAGGCAATCAGAGGGACTTAGTAAGTGATGAAATAAGGCTTTTATGGGCCACTTCCATCCCCCTCATCGATAACCTACATCTGACCCTATCAAATTTTGGTAAAATAAATTAAAGATGTTGTTGTCTTAAAACATACTATCTGTCACGGGTAGGAACTGTTTAGGGCCCAAGTTTGAAGTGTCCCCTGGAGTTGGCCCATGGACACGGCAACACCACACACAACCACACACCAACTGGACTTTGCACACAATTTAATCTGGTAATTGCGTGCTCCTTTTAACAAAACTTTCATGCAAACTTACATGAATTTTTTATATGAAAAGATATATACATATTACAATTAATTAAACCTGACAAACCGTCTGTTAGTGAGTGGACTAAGGTTTCAGTACAGCTATCAGTCCTCCCGCGTGCGATGCATCGATGGCGGAGATAGGTACGAGGGTTCCTGGTCACGCAATTGCAAAGCAGATGTTTGGGTGCGCGATTTAAAGCAGCTTATGCTGTTATTTTTACATTTCCAGTGTTCATCAAATGTATGGGCTGTACGCCATACAAATGTAAAAAGCTTTAAAAACTAACGTACCTTAGTCTTTTTTCCGAAAATGAGCAAAATTTCGAAAAAATTCGAAAAGATTTCAACGGTGTCCAAACGCTTTTCTACCTTTTTATCTGGTTCTAGCTCCGCCCAATGAATGTGATGCACATTCAGAAGGTCATTTTGAGAAAACGTAAACAAAACAGACAGCGAAATTTCGTTCAATTGATACATACGTTATTCGAACGGCCTTTACGTGTCCAATTTGCGCATCGCATCGAACCGGCTGCGCAATTCGTTCGTTTCATTTGTGAACCCAGATTCAGTGACAAATTCCTATTCACTCGTTTCAGCTCCATCGTTCAGTTTTTAATTTTGTCGCTGATTGTGATATTTTAATCCGTCCCAATTTGTTTCAAGATAATGTTCATTTTCTCTTTGATTTGATGCTGTTGCTTGGCATTCAAAAACAATCTTTGGGCTACATGTGTGAAACTAACTAATGCATGTACACAACATGTGTGATACATTGGCAATACGTACATAGTTGTGTCAAAGGGTAGGCATAATTTTACGTCATTCATTTCTTGCATTGTGATTGGTCAAATTGAGATAAGAGCCTTATGTCTTTGCATAAGAGTTTAGCCGAAAAAAGTAGATGAAGTTTCTTTCTATTGTAATTAGCGCTCTAACTAGTGAAATTTCACAGGAAAGAAAACCTGGTGTGAAGGATATCTACCTGGTTGTTATCAAATGGAACAGCAAGATTGAAGATCAACGATGAAGGTTATTTTTTTTCATCAAACAGCATAAGCTGCTTTAATACAACTCGAGTTTGCGAAACAAAGTAAGTGGTGATGACCTCAAACAATATGGTCGTCTATAAACTTAGATGCAACTGTGGTACTTGGATAGTGGTAACTGTGCAATGGGCAAACCGGGCGTTAGGCTTACGTTATTGATGTAGGGGAAAAAACCAAGACCAGTCGTCGTTACAGCCCTGATGAAGTACATAGAAATCACAACACGTCACAAGTAACACAATAACTCCAAACATTGAGTATCCCAGCATGACAATACTCCTTTTCCCTCTTTAATTTCGCCGCGGGTATGAAATATACTCGGCATCAACACTTGAAGAGACCCAATTTCGTCGGGCTACTCTAAGTTAACTCCCAAATTATTGTCACATTCCCTGATGCTAAGCCCCATATACACTGTAAAAGAGGTGTGTGATGTTACCGAATTTTTGTACAATTACAGAAGAAAAATGAAGAAATACAAAAAGGATACATAAAAAGTGATGTCAGCACATTGACAGCACTTTTATGTATTGTTTTGTTATTCAAAAAGTAACTATTTCGCCTTCATTGACAAAATTAGGTCGGCTCTTCGAATCCAGTCCATGCCCGTTGCTAGAGGTTAGGCAACTGACTGGTTTAGCGGGAACCGCCCTGCTTGCAACAAGCCGTGGGGGATTACCGTAAAGCTACTTTACCTATCAATGGTGGAGGTATGCCAGCCATTCGCACTCGCTGAAGGCTTTAGTCAGCACTCGGTCAATAGAGGGCAGCAACCATGAAATTTAGTTCTCTCCCTGGGTGACATTATCCCTACTATAAAAGGACATCCAGTGCATTTTTAATTTGTATTAGAGCTATATATATTTTGTCGCGTATTAACTAGTTCCCAAACTTGTGTGCATACAAAAGATGTACAATTTGCTCTCAACATGTACTCTATACTTGACTTCACCTCTTACAACCAAAGAGTCAGTGTTGACGAGCTTTCGTCGGGGCTTTTTTCCAGGCCAATAACTTTCAGTTATTACCCTTTCTTACTTCTGTATTTCGAAGTTTCTAAAAATAAACTGCATACATTTAAAACTAACCTCACTTATCACTTTGATTTTTGAAAAGGCAGCTTTTTTGAAATAGTTAAAGAGTAGCACAACTTTTAAGACCGCTGATGTTAGTGTCATACGTTTAATTATGGTGAATTTGGAAGAACTTCATTACGAACCTGAACAAAAGAGCATATAATTCGGTGAAAATTTTCTTTATTAAATAAATAAAAGCTCAATAGTTAAGTTCAAAACCCTTGTAATAACCTAGCCTGCCCAGGTTTATCCCCGCTATACAAAACGTTTACTTAAATTTACAACACAAAAGTCTTTGAGTAAATCAGTCTGAGGATCGTTTTTATCTTGTGGTTACGGAATGTTAGAAGTCCGAGGAGCAAGCTGCGAGGAGATAATCCTTTATATGAGACGAGGGTTTGAGTTTTTAAGATACTTTTTAAAGAAGTGAAAGATGATTTTAGACGCATTTTTTTTTTTTTCATTTTTGGACCTGACCCTAAGTCAAGGAAAATGGGACAGACATATCGAATACAGAGAAGCAGAGAGATGTAACAAGAAATCAAGAGAAATGAGCGAACATTTATGGAGGAATTAAAATAAATTTCGATGCCTCTTTCTTTTTTCAATTTGTTGTAATTACTTATCCAAAAAACTTAAAGGTAATAAATGATTTGTAAAGTTACAGATATTGTCGCTCTCTTCAATTGAATGCGGCGAATAATAACTCGAACACAGCGTTGTTGCTTCTCAGCATTTATTCAGAATACACAAAATAAGTAAAAGTGACGAAATACAAGATTGAACAGGGTTGTAAAAATTACAAGTCAATTTTCCTATTGGTTGAAGAAGCCAGGCAACATTGAGATGTTTTAGCTTAGACTTTTGGGTGTGTCTGGTCGATACCTCTGGCTAAGTGCTTGGGTTGAAAAATCCCTCGCCTTTTATAGGCTCGGAGATCTAAACCCCCTTCATGCAAAACAATGAGTCTGAATAAGCTTGAAAGGATTAAGAACCATTTCAACGACTACATAGGCCTGAAAACTAACAAAAAGATAGCAGACTTATCACGTGACCTTAGCAGATGTAGGAAATGGTCGGACAATTTAGACAACTGGCTTTACCAACCCTTAAAGAAATAAAAGCTTAAATAAGAGTGACAGACAGCATCACCCTAGAATAAAGATTAAGTAAGTCAATAAAGACAGATCTGGTTCCTCCTACAAATTTACGACCGTCCCAGACAAGAAAATGCATGGTCAAAAGGGACAGTGATGGATGCGAATCCATTCACTGTAGGTCACCAGCGTCAAAACAAGGGCTAAGTAAGACAAAAGAGACAGCTATGAACTTGAGCCGACCTTACAGGTGAGGGGAAACACCCAACGAGTGCAAATGGGGGGAATAAGGTAATACATTGCCAATTTTAACAGTGATGGATGTATGGCTAACTTTCATACATCACCTCACGCTGTAAGAGGTTTAAGTAAGACAATTTTGACAGGTCGGAGCGAGTGCGGTCACCTGTTATCCGGGTTGACGAATGGCTCAAGTCCAGCCCTGACCCTTGGTATAAGTGCTGCTGACCGTGTTCGTTAACCTTCTAACCTATATTTGCAGGGCACAAGAAAACATCTGTCTTGCTTACCATAAACAGCATACATAGCATAAATACGAAGCATAAATACATAGCGCAAATTGATAAAATAATTGAGGGCGCCTCGTAAGGTTTCAAGCATTGTTGTGAAACACAACAATATGTTTGTGCAATTTTTCAAGTTGTAGTGGGAAAGTGCCACTCACCAAATCTAAATTTTAAGTAGGTTCATCCGCCTTGTGACACCCAACGAAGGAAACTCCAACTGAAAGGCGATGAAAATGTGGCTAACACATGCTCCTGAAATCAGATTTTCTGACAAAGAGTGTCTACCGCTGTTGCGTTTATCGCAACAAAAGTTTTAAAAAGAACGTGTCTTGGCTTTCCTTCACCCAATTAGCCGTAAGCCCTCTTCGTTAAAGTGTACCTCAGGTAAAAATATTGCAAAAATATATGAGACAACATGAACTTTGAATTCTAATGGTCCAGTTCTCATCTTCATTGGACATTTCTTAAGCCGAAATATAAAATGTTGAAATTTATTCACTTAAAGCAAATTGTCCATTGGGCAATAATTAGAGATTTTCATGTTGCACAACTAGTAGTACTTGTTTTGTCTCCCTTTAAATTTAGAAGTGTTTTTATGACCTTGAACACTTCCCTTCTGCTAGCAAAGCATGTTGCACAGAAAGACGGCATCGTGCATTTACTGTAAAGTCGTTAATATGAAACTTATTTATTTATTTTTTTATGAACAGGTGAGAAATTTCAGAGAAGAATGGAATTTAAGCAGATAAGAGGGTAGTGATGTAACCATTCTGCAGTGTCGCCATCATAATTTGTACATCATCGTATGACGTCATGTAATTAATATATTGTTGTGTTGAAATACAGTACACCGCCTAATCGAATGGGTTCAGTTAGGATTCGGCATGTAAGAAAGATTGTCATTCTTTTATCTATACCAGGGAGCCGTTTTTCGTTCACCAAGTAGCCCCTTCCTGCTTAAACCGGTTGAAAATATCAATGTGACATTTTCGGTATATATAGCTGTACAAACTAAGTTTACAAAAACAAAGAGGAACAAAAAAGCAAAGAAAATAAAAAGAAAAACTTTTCATTACAAATTATTCTGTTGTAATTGTGAGTTAAGAATCACAGAGTGTTCGGGTTTCTTCAATAGAGGTGTACTTAACATCTCCGTTGAGCACATAAAACTGTAAAAAATAAGTAAAGCGCAATCTTTTCCATCCTTTCTATCCTTTCTGAGCGAAGATTGAAAACAAAAAAGGGAAGGGTTGGGTCCATCTTCACCAAGTTTTGGTTACTTACCAGGGAAATTAATATGAGCCATGCCAAAGCAAAAAATCAAACGTTTGTACCAATAAAAAATTTCACATCTCGTTCCCAGTTGCGTTGCATTCTGGATGTCTTTTTTTTTTGCACTTTTTCCGCCTTTTGTTTCTCACCTTTCGTTAAAATTTTCCAATTTGTATAAATTTATATATCTCTGTAAAGGTTACATACGTTTATTATAATGGTTACTGTTTGGTCCATCATACATTTACTATACTACCGTACCTAGCCTTCAGGACATATGCATGACGGGACAAATAAAAAATCTCTTTCCCTCACTAAAAACAGGAAATTGGGTGTCGGAATATGGTACATATCATTTAATTTAATAACTGTAATTTTCTGTTCCGTTATTCGACTGAAATTTATATTCCTTCGCCTTATATTGGTAGACGAGCTACTATCTGGACAATATTAGCTCCATCGTTTAAACAAACTTGGCCATTTTGTCTGAGAACAGCTGAAATGTAAATTAATTATCATCAATAATAGTAAATTGTAAACGCAATTTAAGCCTATATGTTAAGAGGGTTTGGGTCATCTGAGAAGGTCATTGTTGGCACAATTCACAGGATTTATAGGTAATAAAGCAAATGGTGTAACGATGATTGAGTATTCTTTCCCCAACTCTGTGGCAGGAAACTGTAAAATACTATTTGTTTTATGTTAAAAATTTCATCCTTTCATGAAATATTGCGCAGATTGCGTCATCAATTTTGGTTAAATGTTAATATCTCTCTACTGTTATCACTTGATTAAGTTAATCATTGCCATTACATCTTTAACTAGATGCACAGGACATTTTACTACGCATTAGATGATGACTTTTTTGCACACTATGAAAACGCCTTGTCCAAACTGAACCGCCAAAGATCAAATGACACTTAGCTGAAAATGCTATCGAAAATTGAGTAATTTTGGATCGGAACTAGTTTATTTCCACATAAGTGTCTAAGGGTTTTGAGAGTGAACGTCGAATTGTTATTCCTGGGTTTGTCAGTGATGAAAAAAGACGATTAAGCAAATGATTGCAGTTATTTACAAAAGTTCAATCATAAACACTGGTTTTTAGCAAATTATTGGTTATCGTTGTATGATAAAAATGGGGAACGTTTACATTGACCGCTCTGTAAACTGATCCCCTATAGTCTACCTTTGTACACTTCAATATGTTTTGAACAACGATATACTTGCAAAAATTACATTTTTTAACCCACAATGAAGTTACTCATAATTTACACTAGCAGCACCAGCTTTTAGATATGTTTAGTTCCTATCACTTGAGCTGTATATCTGGAGGGCTGTAAACTGAATGATTCGAAAACCACACAATCGCAACTACCGTATACCGTGTATTTGTTGCAACTACCGTATACCGTGTACTTGTTGCAACTACCGTATACCGTGTATTTGTTGCAACTACCGTATACCGTGTATTTGTCGCAACTACCGTATACCGAGTGTCGCAACTACCATATACCGTGTATTTGTCGCAACTACCGTATGCCGTGTATTTGTCGCAACTACCGTTTACCGTGTATTTGTCGCAACTACCGTATACCGTGTATTTGTTGCATATTTTCATAAAAGAATATTTTGCAGTAGCTAGTTGGTTCAAAACCAAGAGGTTACAAATTTAAATGGTATTTATTACTTAAAATTAGTAAAACGAATTATATTTAAAAGAAATTAAATGGCTGCATAACATGAGGTAATTAGATGGTCGTTTTAAGCGTTGAAACAACTTTTTACTTTTTATAACAGCAAATTCTGTGCTTAAGACTCTGTTTTTATGTCATTTTAACTATTCCTAACGTAAAATACAATAAACTTAGCCTACATATGTCCAAGGGTCAGAAAGGTGAAGTGAAAGTAGACTGATGGTAGTGCGTATACCCATGTTAGACGGTGTACTAAATGTAGAACAATAACTAGTATTTGTGTAGCTATGGATAATTTTCAAATGATGGTTTAAAACAACTTTGGGACCAGATGTCAAGGTCAAAAAGACTGAAGCCAGGGACGAATCTGCACTTCATCGATCAGCCATTTGTTTATTGCATATAATCATTTCAAACCACAAATTTACTTTATGATTTCACAAACTTTTGTGTCGAACAATAATTAGGAATGTCCCTCTACTTAATAAATACCTGTATATTTTTATTATATCATGCACACGTTGTAGAAGGATTGCGACTTCTCCTTAAAAGCCTCCTTTGGCGCTTCACCAAAGAAAATTTATGCAATGATTCAAAATAAAAACTCTTTGTTAATAATAATGTAGTATTGTTTTTTTGGATCATGTCATAAACTTGTCACGTGTCCTGAAGAAAAGTAAATAAATCAATTTTATTATTCAATGGTCTTTCTGTCATTTTTGTAGTCTATAATATTCTCAGAATATAACTAAGATAATTCACAGAACATAGGATATTTCTACCTTCAGAGTTTTCTTTCAAAGAGCAACAGAAAAACAGTGGTCCAACTTGTAGAACATCTATACTGAATATGATTCGAGAAAGGAATGTTTATGCTTAACTTTTGCCCGGTTCCTGTCGTGCTTTATTAACCTTTAAAGTGTACCTCAAGTAAAAAGATTCTAAAATATATTAAGCCGCATGAATATTGAATTCTGACAGCCCAACTAACAGCCTCTTAACTTAGTAGGATATTCTTGGGCTGAGGTTTAAAATGGTACATTGCGGAATAATTTGTCATGCCATTGTTGTAGTACTCTAATTTTTTTCTGAAAGTTACTGCAACTTGTACCAAGGTGTAATTATAGCACTCTTACAGTTATGGGGTGGTGAAAATATGCCCTCTGTGCAACATACTATGCAAGCAGACCTAGAGTGTTCAAGGTCATAAAAAATGTTTCATTTTTAACGGATACAAAGCAGGAAAAATGAGTTGTACGACAAGAAAGTCACAAAGTATTGCCGAAATGGACTTATTGTTTTACGTGAATACATTGCAACATTTTATTTCTCGGTTGAAGAATGTCCCATGAGGATGGGAGGTTGACTGTTAGTGTAGACTCATTTCTACACGGATGAGGATCGACGCAAAACGGCGAACACATCACAAAGCAAAAAAAAAAAAAAAAAAAAAACAACGTCAATCAGTGATTTCCTTATTTTTTGTTTTCTTCTCTTATGTCCCTTGAATGACGTAAGTACATAACGGTTCACTGCAAAGAGTACAAAAATACAAAAAACATACCAAAACTCGAACCAAACATTCAGAAAAATTAGAACTTCCATCAAATACGAAATATTTTAATTCTATTAATACAAAAATAAACATTTAAATTCTCAATATAATCATTCAAAGTGGATACATGATTCTGCAAGAGTGGCATTCTGACATTCTAAAGATTAATTCACATCGTACATATGGGTGCGGCACTAAAGCCGACGTATCCCTGAGATTGGATAGATAATCTTTATTTATTGCAGAAATGCACAGCCAAAACAATCACTAAAAACACCCCAAAACTAAGAAATAATGAATAAGTTAGAAAGCAGGATAATTACCAGTTGTTGCGCCTCCTGGACACGAATTATGGCTCTCGATAGCCCGCCTTTGCTTCACTATGCTAAGTGGAGATCTACGAAGGTCTGATACGACGATCAGGATAGCCGCACCTAGTTAGCAACACGTAGGCAGTAACATTTGACTGCATTTAGATAAATAATACTAAGAGGTCGCAAACTCTGCTCTCGTACCATGAGCAAAGTTCACGACCTAGTCATGCCAAGACGAGTCCACATCGAGACTTGAACGTTACATTCTCGGACAGCCTTACATTCTCGGACTGAAGTAAACAAAACTGACAGCAGGATGGCTGTGAATTACAAAAGCGGTCACAGAAGAAATAGGCTGTTTGCATGTAACCTACTCCCTGCGGAAATGCTCCCAGCGGATAGAATGAATGTTTGTGTGCGTGCGTGCAACACATAAACAAATAGTTACGTCATAGGTTACATTGTCTTAATCCTATGTATATAGTAGGCAGCTTCAGGATCTTGTAGGCCATGTATTAACCTAAGTAACATTACATGACGTCATGATAAATCATAAATTTACGTATTTGTATGAAAAACATTGACCTTGACCTTGAAAATATACTAAAACTGAAAAAAGTACTGAAACTGAAACTGAAAAGTTTTGGGGAAATTTTTGAGCTTTGCCCCCTGGAAAATATCCTAGCTACGCCACTGCATTCACCATCTATCTCGACGATGACTCTTTCACAGGTCATTAAAATTCTTTCGAATTTTAACTTAAGGTGGAGTACATTTTACTTTAAATTAAAGTCGTGCACGGATGTGGACCTCAATTCAGTGTATCAATAGAAAAGAAAAAATAAAAACAAAAAAACGCAAGGGCATAATTAAGAACCTTCAGAAACGGTTAACATATGCCAATGGTTTTAAAGTTCCCATTCATTAAACCTTAATGTTTTCAGCTCTGTGACAAATGATATCATGTTAAGCAGAAGGACACAAATATTCCGTACAATTGGTTAAATTTTGTTGTCGTGCAAAGGGTCCACAATAACAATTAAAATGTGATAAATGTTAAATGTCAAGTACATTTGTATGGTAACACTTTTAAAAATCCAAGATTTAAGAGTGAAGTAAAACAATTGTTGACAAAACAATATGATGTGGAAAAAAACAATAAAAGAATATGAAGGATTTTCTTTTTTTAGTAAAGAAAATTTATCACAAATTTTCTCCCACTACAGAACAATTTGGCTTTCGAATCGATCTTTTAAGAGTGTTATACAGAGGTTTCGGTCCTGAAGGGACAAGGGGAAATCGCCCCACCAATGAAAATATTGGGGACAAACATATTGTTCTATCCCTTTTTTTCGCTTTTAAACGGATCCAATCCAGAGTTCCGGGTTCCGGGTTTACCCCCCCCCCCCCCCACTATCCTCAAACCAGATTGAAGTCCCTGGTCTAAGTACACCCGGGTGATACAAATGAGTTATATTTGGTTGCCGCTGCGAAATACTTTTTCTTAAGTCCTCCAGACCCTCTGGCAAAGGGCCGGTCCGCGAAACCAAAACTTTAACTGCTTCCCGAAGAAGCTATTACGTCCACCAAAGGACAGTACGTGACCACCCTCACGGCCCCAGACCATTTACATCATAGGTCTGTCATGCATGGCTCCATTCTAGACTGGAAGAAAAGAACAGATACTACACATTATCTTAGCCAAAAGGCCGCTGTGAAATAAGGAGTGTCTTTCGACCACTGCTGCTAGTTTTTCGTCTTTTGCGACAGGCATAGGTTATTCCACTGTTACGCATTAGAGATTTCGTCCCCTTGAAGGAACGACAAAATTGCCTAAGCCTGCTTTAGGGATTATATCTCCATATGTCACATTTTTCTGTTAACTCACTTGCAGAGGACAACAAGTGGCTCGTAGCATAATGACGTAATTTTCGGAGTTATAGAATATTATTCGCTAAAACTGAACTTCATGAATAAGTTGACATTAAAATGAATTTTAAACCAGAAAAATCGGTCCAGGTTTGGTGGAATTATAGAATTTTTTTAGCACGAAAACCGTAACAGGACAATGGTCACTTCTTGTCTTTCGTGCAGGGTAAATATTTGCGCCGACTAAGCAAACAATCTCTTGTAGTTAAATGACGTCAAAAAATCGGCCAGTTCGTTCCCTGGTCGGCAGGTTCGTTCCACCGTTCTTCAAGGGGACAGATTTTCTCATGGATGGCTTCATTTAGAACAGCAAGTAGGCCACTAGACATAGTTTCAGGTTTACGTTAATACGACAATTAAATTGAGAACTGATAATCCCCTACATTACGGGTCCGCTTTGATAATTATTCAGTTAACACGTCCCTTTCCTTCAACATCCCCATCCATATTCAAGGAACCAATACGGCCCGAAACTGATTAATGTTTCCATGGCAACCAAAATGGAACTACGTATTATCAGTCGTTATTATCAGTCATTCCAACTTTAATTTCCTAATGCCTCAAATTTCCTCTCCAATATCTGTCCAAATAAAAAAACTAAGCGAGTTCGATGATTTGTTGCCCCGTGGAATTGTGGGGCACAGCTTGGGATATTCAAACCGAACTCCACACATAGTGTACGGGGTTCCCTTTTTCGTTTGTATGTGCATACAGCACTCTCTAAGTGTCTAGCCAACGGAACGAAAATAGGGGTCTTAGTCCTACCCCTTTTTTAACCCAGATTGAAAATGCAAAGGTTTACATGAAAGGGACAATTTAGTCACAATCCACTGCACTAAACAGCCTTGAATGTATCTCCTCATGTTATGGATGAATTAAGAAAGAATTGTTTCACGAAATTTTCATGTAAACTAAAATCTTTGGAATACGCATTGTAGGTAAGGGTTTGGTAATCCCGACTATTTGGGCGATGCGCGCAATGCACATGGTCACCAAAACGAGTGACCGAATTCGCTTATCAAATAACCTTTGAGGAGTCGGCATTTTCTAAATCATTCCGATGCCCCCAAAACAAGATGCACTTCGTAGTATTTTTATTAAATGCCGTGTTCATATTCTATTCATTTCCTCTCAATATAATGTACACTACGTGTTAGTTTAATCCTTTGATGATTTTGTCTTCACTTTGTCACGACGTTAGACGTGTGATATTCAAACCAAACAGCCAATGTATCAGGTAATATGTATAGTTTTTATTTGTGTTTATTTTGTATCTATACGTAATTTACCTATTACAGTTATTTTAAAGATTTGATCTGGTCAGTCGGTGAACTGCAGACTAATGGAACACAAACTTCAGGATGTCAACAGTGCCTCGGTGTCTGTGCTGAGCCCAAGCATAAAGTATGTTATGTGGTATCTCTAGAAGTAGGTGAAATTTTTAGATTAACCTTATAGCGAATAAATTATATAGTCTGGGACAATGTTTTAATGAAATTAAATTGTGGAAGGAAGGGAATTATTGTTTCTTTTCTTTACATTTCACGTAACTTCTAACTACTTTTCAAGTTTTTCAACCCGAAACGGGATAGGAATAGATGACAGGACTACAATACGGTAAATCTTACAATCGATAGTGGGGAAATATGGGATGGAGGCCTGGAGTTCGACTTGTGGCCGGGCAATACTTAAGGCCTAAAGATAAAACTAATGCCAATGTGCTAAGTGCTCAGCATACGCAATGGAGAAGGGCAAAGAGAATCGAGCCACAATTCTCGTAGTAGGCCCTGAATAAACCAATGGCTAAAACTAAACTGTAAAACCTTATTTAACCAACTAGCATTTAATTTGTCTTCTTTCATTACTCACGTGTTCTCATCCTGTCACTTTTGATTACTGTCTTAGCTGCAATCTGAGAAAGCACACGCGTAGAATTTCATCAAATGGAAATCACTCGTTAGGAATTGATTTTATGTACAAAAATTCATTCTTTTCCAACGGACCTTGTAAGTGTCTGTGTTATTTTCCTCAAATACTTATCAAAGTCATACATTAGGATTGCTTAATTCAGACGTACTAAGATGAAGTCACAATTCATCTAAACGTCCTCCTACCCCCATAGCATGATTACAATATAATTAAAATTTACACCTTTGTAAAAGAGTAACAAATTAAAGACTTATATCATCCAAACGCCCCTCTACCCCAATGACATGATTGAAACAAATTAAAAATTAATACACTTTTGTACATTTTTAGTACATTTTATGATGCAATTTTCTGATCATTTCGCAAGCTGTTCCTTTTTTATTTTTGCAAAGAAAAGCTAAACATTAAGACTGTTCACATTTTCTTTACAAGTCTGAAAAACGCACGAATTTTAGGCCATTTGAGAGGTAGCGATTTTGTCATTTTCTTTCTACGCTCATATCAAACAATTGTGGCGCTCCGCTAAGATAGTTACATTTTTCAAATCTTCCGAAGCACTTTTAAATAACTCTCTGATCTTTTTGCAGTTTAAAAACTTATCTTAAGCAATTTATAGCAAACCGCCGAAGCTAGCATATGCTAAGATTTTTCGTATAAGTCTGCAAATGCTCTTTTCGGCCATCTTACGAGTCCGATTTTTCAAAATTTTCTGCACCTTCCAACAAATGGTGGCGTTCCACTTAGTGTGCCAAAATTTGTGGGCAAAAATACCCAAAACTGAAATGCTTCTTTCCTCCTGTATGCCAATCAATTATACTCTTTTATTTTGACTCCTAAAAGTACTTAAAAAAAAAAAAAAAAAAAAAAAACTTGGTAAGGTAGCGTACTTGCCATTTGATTGTGTGGAAGCGACACAAACTTTTTTATTCTTTTACTTATTCTTTTATACTTTTTTATTAAACGGAAAAGGTCTTCTTCCCGAATAGACTGCCCGGCCGACGACCGCTCCACAAACTCATGCCCACCTCCCCATTCAGGAAAATCCTGCCAACGCCACTGGGTATAACACCATATCTGTGAAGAGTATTACTTTAACAGTCATAGTAATATTGTGACAAATGTTCGCTTAGTTTTCTAATGGCACGAAACCATTTTAACGTTTTCATGGCAGTTCGTTGCTTGCATAACCTTAAAAAATATGATCCTGTTTCCTCCTACATTTCATCCGAGCACTGGCTCACAGTTGATAAAAGAATAAAGTTTAAATTGATGTTAATAGTCTACAAATGCCTAAATAATCAAGGGCCAAAATATCTCAATGACATGCTGATAAAAGATTTTAATGCCACTCACAATCTCAGATCTAACACTGACACATTACGATTGGTACTTCCACGCACCACTTCCAAGTCGTATGGTGACCGTGCCTTTATGGTTGCAGGTCCTAGACTCTGGAATTCCCTTCCTTTCTCTCTCAGAAGTGTCTCGAATACCTCAAAATTTAAAGCTGGACTAAAAACTTACCTTTTCAACCTATAGTATTATCTCTCATTTATTACTTGTAAAGTGCACGTGAATGACTATGTCACATCGTGCGCTATATTAAGTCTAATCTATATATATATAACGTTTTCCATGTGAAATTGCCTGCAACGATCACTTAACCCGCAAATCAATGCACCAATTATCGCGTTATACCCTAAAAAGTGGCAAAATGAGTTATGTTTCGGCAGAGCGCTCTCTTTCTTTCATTATTTAAAAATCGTTACGAAACGCAGGTTTGTTCGTGATACCTTTCCGGTACCCCCTTGCTTCTAAGCGTACTTCAGCTGTGTAGTTCTAAGACGAAAACGAAACCCAACGGATCTTTTATCTAAGTAAACACTAAGTATTTGACTTTGACGCAGCGGACTTTAATTTTGACTCATATAGTTTGCAAAACATATAACTCAGCTAACAAAGATGTAATAGCTTCCCTTATCATACAATCAATGTACACAAACTATACTCAATATCATTATTGTGAAACAGACTGTATCTACACACACCTATAACGATTACGCTAATAGCATATCTATCATGGTACCAGTTCTCACTTTAAATGATGTCGACATGGTATATGCGCATCAGAGATTGGCGTTGAATATTTTCTTTAATTTTGCTTTTCGTTTGGTTAACGTAAATATTCTTTCATTACTATAAGTTCTTTCTCAACGTAGCAATTGGAAAAATAAACACATGAAACAAAAAAGATGGCAACATTCAAGTTTCAAAACAAAGTTTAATGCCTGTGCTTTGTAAAAATGGATTAGTCAATCATAATTATTTTCGCCCCATTACTTTGTTGTGCTCAACTGTTAATAAACAGTGTGAAGAAGTGTCGGCGAAAAAAAAGGGGGAAGAAAAAAAAAAAAAACACGTGGTGATATCAAAATTACCGAAGGAAAATATTGACAACTGAATTAAACAGTTACAAGCACGTTTTGCTATCTCTTTTTCCTTTTTCTTTTTACATATTTATGTTCTTATTCATTTTTATTCTTTTTTCGAAGTGAAGAAGTTCCCCAATATCGTGAAGTGATTGACCGGTGGCAAATTTGTTTCGAAATATTTCTTCAAAAAGAAATTCTGGTTACTTCAATTCTACGAGTATATCACATTCATATCTGCCTTAGATCTACGTCCATTATATCCAGCTTCGATTTACTCAACTGACAGTACATCAAAAGCACTTCATTTTGTGTCGTTTAAAAAATATAAAGTCACATCAAAAGTTTTTTTTTTCTCACAAGAATACCCCTACTGAAAACGGGGTGTCTGTATTCTGTTTTACGAAGTCTTGATTTAGGATTTTTGAACGATAAAAAGCAAGAAAAAAATTATTTTCTATTTCTGTACCTTTGGTTTTTATTTCATCTACGGCAAAAACAATAGAAACCATAATAAATATTTCTGTTAAATCACTCTCTTTCATTCATTCACAAAACTTATTTTCACACTGTTAATTAATGTGTGTATGTTTCTACATGGCGAGACTATCCTATGCATCACATAGTTCAGTGATTGAACATTATCGCCTTCAGATGGTTGTCACTACGGCATTATTCTCCATTTGGACTTTGTCATTTCAAACCAAAAGTAAACAAATTACTTGGGCGCGAAGATTAACAAAAATGTAAGCATATTTCATGTTGTGAAGTTTATTGCATACGTTAGCTACTGTAGACAACACACTCTACAAACAGAACATTTTGGAATTAGCGAGGGTTTGTATGGATTCTAGAGAAGTTGCTGGTGATAGACTGGATAAATGGCTGATTGAAATTCTCGATCGATACATGCAGGTACTGGTTTTTCTTTAAATCTGAATTCTTCCTTTTTGTTCTTTTAAAATGTTTTGCAACAAGTGGTAGAAAATTTAGGAGCCATCAATTTGTTCTTGTAGATTAGTTTAGACCAATTCGGACAGCAAGTAATGGTCTGATTTCAGTCGTCCAAAACTGGGGTCTATCACCTTTTGATTTTTCAATTTCCTTGCTTAACTATATCATGGATAATTCAACACTGAATTGTATTTTGAATCTCTCAGTTTCATTGAAATTCATGTAGACAATACATGAAGACGATTTAAGGCTGAAGGACCCCAGGAATGGCTGCCCACAGTCATGAGTGTCAGTCATCAGTGCTGATCGGATTAGTCTATATCCCGAAGTTTCATTTGAAGGTAACAAAACATAGACATTAAGGTTCCAAAGTACCTGGCTCTCATAGAACACGATCAGACGTTTGCTACCACCTTGACAACACCAAGAGAGTATATTTTTTGTAGAACTTCCTTCAACGCTGTCGCAGAAAATGTCCTTTTTTAGTTATCATAATGTACGGTTACTTTCTGGAAAGTAACCTGACACCTGTCCTTCTTGTACCTTCTGGCAAAAAGGGTCTTCAGAGAACATCACTCACGCGTGTTTCTCACTGCGGCTGTCCGCTCTCCTTGGATTCCTCCTGGTTTCGTAGGAAATGTGTTCCAAAGGAACACGGAACGATATTCAGGAGTCTTTTCAGAAATTTGAGAGCATGTTTAATTTTCACTCTTTAAGCCTTCTTGAGCTCATAGTACATGCTTCATGGATGTTTCGTGGATTTGTATGAAAATTGAACACAATTATTATCTGGGCCGCGCTCTTCTTAAAGCATTTCAGAAATTCCTAGACCAGGGTCCTATGTGGGATTTTGGTCCCATGTGATGAATTTCTTGCAATTTTCTTCTACTCCTAAAAATTATTTTTATGCATTGTTGATTGCTTGTCATAAAGTTACTCAGTTAGTCTACATTGTGGCTATACTTTCACCTTAGGCCCAAGTCCCCGTAAAGACTCATCTCAGGGTCCATTTTGTGAAATATTGCAAAATGGTAAGCCCTTTTTTAGATAGTTTTAAACTGTTTTTGAACATTGTCGTTGTTATTTTTCTTTCATGATCTTTTTATGGTTTTCTGGAACAATCAATCCAAAACCGAGGTGGGCCCCATGGTCAATTCTTTAAAAATCTGAAAAGCTCACACCACCCAGATTCTATTTTAAAGATATGTGGTTCCTAAAAAGGAGCTCCAGTGGGTTTTTAGGGATGTGGGAGCCAAGCTTTAAGATGGACCATAGGGTCTATTTTCCGAAATTTACCAAAGAGTTCGACTTTTAAAAAAAAAAACGGTAACATTGCTTGGTGAACGATCTGTCAATGATATTCTTAAATTTTGGGCTGGTTATGTGGGCTTTATGGGCCATGTTTTAAAAATGTGCCAAATGATTTTAAAATTTTTCAGTCTCAGTCACAATGGGTTCATAGTGTGTCAAATACCGTAGGAGTTTCACACAGCCAGATATTCCTTGCATGAGAATCAGGCCGTTAGCCAGGAAAAGGTTCTGAAGCAGTGGAGAGGGTAGACATTTTTGCAGAGCCATAAATTTTTGAGGTAGTCTAAAAAATTTCTTAATCGGCACATTTTTTGATCGAGATTGAATTAAGAGAAAATGCAGAATAGTGTTTTGATTACACAGTGGGCCTTCTATACCAATTCTGAAACAATAAACTGTTATTGTGTCTGGGAATAAGTTTTAGACAGCTGCTTTCAGTTAGTAGACGAGGGGAATTGGAACTGTATTGGGTGAGAAGATTTGATTTTTAAGAAAAGGGAAAATTAAAACTCTCGGTTATTGATCTGATTACAATAACACTAGGGGTCAGACTGATGAGTTGCATCGACCAACATGAACCAGAGACTTGCTGGCAACTCCTTTATTGACCAATAAAAAACACGCTGACGTTGATCAACGTTCAATTCAGGCCGTCGTATATAAAATGAAAAATGTAACTCCACTCCCTACCCACACACCCATTTTTTATAATATCACTTAAACAAGCGAGTCCAATAATTCTGTTCTTCCCACTGATCATGTGAAACTTGCACATATGGTCGCAATAAAAAAAAAAAAAATTTCAGAAGGAATAGCGACTTCCAAAAGTGGAAGACTTAATACTGTAGAGAGGAAAGCATTTACAAAGGCAACCGGCATACACCTGCATAGCCGGGATATTTTTGTTCGTGCAGCCTAACGGATACCTCCCTGGTGTTAACAATATTATTAGATACAGACAACTTGTAACGCTGAAATGAAACAGTTTCAAAGCTGGTTATCTTTTTTTCATTTTGAATGAGACAATATGATTGGACTTTGACCCAGCAGTTTCATTCCAACTTTAAAGCTTACAAAAGGAATAACTTCCTAGCCGAAGTACAATTAACTTCTGTATCACAAAGTCAATATGCAAATCTATTAGCAAGATATAAAAGGCTAGTCACCATACAACATAGGATTTGCTTTAAGAAGATATTAGATACCATTTTTACCTGTTTCACCGTGTGAGATACACTGTTCAAATATTAGCATGATAAAATGCATTCTTACATACATGTGTGTGGTATGTTTGCGTGTCTGCGTATGTATGTGTGAGGGTGTGTGTGCATGTTGTGTCGTTAAACTGACAGTTATTTTTCTCATAATCTGGTATTTTACGTTTTGGTTTGGTATTCTGAAAACAGTATAATTTTTTTATCTCTTAAAGGGAAGCACACCTGTTAATTTTTTGTTTTATTTTACTTTAATCAAGTGCTTTCCTATGTAATACCTCTTTTTTCAAGCGATGCATTTTTTTCAGATATTCCATATAAGGGGGGCGGTAGAGGATTTGCTAAAATTCAAAGTCAATTAATTTCTCTCAAACATACAATGCCAATGAGACAGTACACATTTTCCAGGTGATGCGGGTGTACCACCAGATTCCCCTTTTTGCCTCTATATAAAGGATCCTTGCCTATCGCTTCAAATTAAACTAAATTTGTCCCCTGAAACTTCCCACGTACAGATATTCTTCACTCAGTTTCCAAAACACTAGCTTTTGGCTGGCTAAAGAATCAGAATCAGACGAAAATTATTTACATGAAAAAATTAAGGAACATTGTACAGCTTATTTGCATTTATCTTCGAAAGAACACCACCAGCTGTCAGAGCTGCATTTTTTAATTGCACTCGTGCTTTGGATACTGTAGCCAGACATTCGCACATTGGAGACACTGGCACGGTTAAGTATATTTCAGTAAAATACTTCCAGTAACCCTTATAAGGGTTCAGTTGGATAAGAAAAGTTTAAGTTGTTGAAAGTACGAACAAATAAGCACTTCAGGGGGATCTGTTTAGGGCTTTCACTTATTAACAGAATTACAATGAACTGAAAGTTGAAGTTTGTTATGGCTTCTGGGAAGCAAAAGGATTCTTTTTGAGGAAAGTAAAACGGTCATCTTGTTTTTACAAAAGCGCAACAGCAAGCTGTGAAAGAAATTGAAATGTTCTTTTGAGAGCATCATTTCAAACTTTTTTTTTCATTGCACTGTTTTCAAAATGCCATTCTTTCTTGTAACTGTGTAACCGTTTCGTTCTACTAACCAAGCAATACTAGCGTCATTTTTGCACTGTCCATGGCGGCATGGGCATTTCGATAGCGACGCTCACTTTTTGAGGAGCAGTTTTTTCGTTTAATGTTTCTTCTCTCTAATTGAGTTATTCTCTCTACAATTAAAGCCCATTGTGTTAAATGAATCATGCAGACTGTCACGATTTCTTGGTCACTTTTGGTTAGAGTACATAATAAAAAATGTCGAAGATATGTTGCACAATTACAGAACAAAAAATTAAGGAACAAATGCAAAGCTGATATCATGGAAGAGGGGCTTTCAATTTTTTGAAACAAATTGGAGGAATTTTAAAATTTCTTTAGGTATTTTCTTATTTTTTTCTGTTAATCTACAAAAATATTTTTCAGAGAACTGCACAAAAACAAAGCAAAGTGCCCGTGACAGATCACTATAGGTGTATTGTGATTAATAAATAGCCAAACTTTCAATTGTCAAATGAGTTTACCTTCATTGATTCCGAACGAAAGGGCGAAAGGATGCCTTGTGCATTAGCTTATGCCCAACAGGGTTGCAAGATAAAAAGGACAAAAATGTGAAGGCGCCAAACGAGGCGTGAAAAGGCGCCATGAGGCACCAACATGAGCCAAACAATGATTTTCCCAAAATATATGATCTTTTTTCTTATTTTTGGGTTCCAAAGACACCCCCTTAGCTTTTCATGAATCTTCCTCAGAACTTTACATTACAGACAAAACTAATTAATGGAAACTTTCTGTTCCATAGCTTGACCTGTTTAATAGTAATAGTCCTCTTAAAAAGTATTGCGCAATATCTTGCTCTTTTAGGTGAGAGCTGACATTGACATTTTGCATGATTTTGCAGGCCCATTACAATTCACAGGAATAAGAAAAAAGCTGAAAATTTGTATGTCTAGTGAGCTATAGCCATATTAACAGTGCGTGATGTAAAAACTGAAGTGAAGACCATAATTATGAAAATGAAGGTCTTCAAAAAGCAGTTTAACTTTCCGAAAGTGATTTTTTCAAACTTTTGGCCCATCTGGGCCCTACACCAAGTGGTCCGAGGCTCTCATAATTTTGCTCAGCATTATCTGGTTACAGGGCGATAAGCAGTGGGCAAGCATTACCAAAAAACGTTCTTCAAAGACTGAGTTGATAGGGTCCGCAATTGGTCTCATGGGAAATATGGGGAAAATGGGCCTTGAACAAGGAGATTGTTGACCCAATGAGAAATGACCAACAGGTTTTACTTTTTCAGTGTGGAAAGATATACATTTGCTCTTAATATTTTCAAGAAGCAAAGTAGGTTTTAAATCTCCTTCATGGTTAGCAGAGAGGAAGAAGGGGCATAATATACATACAATTCAGAAAGAAACTCGACAAAAACCATGGGGGATCGTATTTGAGAGCCCAAAGTTTGGAAGTATGCATGATGTACCTTCAACACTAAATTCAAGGTGGAGAAATATGTCATGTTTTTTACAAAAGCTTTCAAAACATGACTCTGGCAGCTACAGTCAAGTTATGAGTAAATCTGTCAGGGCATACTTCTTTTAAGTTTTTTACCTTTTTTCAGTGCATAAATTGTGTTTACTAAAGCACTTTGACACAGAAAAAGAAGGGAATTCAAATTCTTTTATATATGTTGACATGTCCCTTTTTCCTAATCCCGTCCCACCAAACTCTAAATGTGCATTTTGCTGCAAATTTCACTTATTCTTCAGATTTCAAACTTTGCGTTGTAAGCTAAATTACCATTGGTGAATTGAACCCATTCGACATCGTTCAAATTTTAGGTTTGGAGATGACCATTTTTGGCTTTGGCCCAGTATTTGATTATGCCTAAGTGGAAAATGGTGGTACATTTGGCCGAAAGACTGTCTGTTTACCTGTTTACAGGGGTGGCGACAGGATTTGTCCTACGGGGGGGGGGGGGGGCTGGGTTCCCCGACAGGGGGCTGAACCGGCTGAGCCCGAATTTTTTATGACCTTCTTTTTGCTTGTTTTGCACTTCAGTTCTTGGAGACCGACCACCGGCCCAGTTTTCGAGGACCTTTTTGTGGCTTTTTTTGGGGGGGAAAAAAATCGAGGTTCCTGCTCACCGTCGACGCCCATTTTTTGCCCCAACGGGATGGGGGTTAGGCTGTAGCTCCCCTGCCCCTCCGGCGCCAACCCTGCCCATTAAAATTTGGCAGTTTTACTTGTTTTCAAACAACAGCGCCATGTGTTCTCTTCCCAGACCCCGAATTGTGGTTACCTCTTATGGTTACCGGTTTAGTTACTGCTCACATTTGAGTATCAAAAGAACGGCTTTGTGAGGTAGGGAATGGATGTTTAATGTTATCATTACTGTCATGGGCGTAAACCACTTTTCGTTTTGGGTGGGGGGAGGGCTGTAGCGACTTGCCCGAAAAATGTAACCAAAATTTTTCATTCAACCAGTAAATGTACATGGCATTATATAGACATGCATCGGTTATTACATCACAATGATCGCATGTCAATTCCATTCAATCACTTTTGCCGTGTTTTCTATTATCGTTATATATTTTGAGAAAGTTCTTACAGCAATAATAATGATAATAATCAGTGCCATAGCCAGATTTTACCCCACCGCCCGGGGCCATGACATATGTTGTGTGATTGTTGGTCTTGGGGTGGGGACTAATCAGGGGCGTAGCCAGGATTTTCTTGTGGGGGGGCAAAGTCGACTCATCGTCCCCAATCTTGACCGACAGGACTATCTAAGCGGAGCGCCACCATCAGTTGGCGCGGAGCGTACAAGAAAATTTTTGGTTTTAGAAACCCCTCAGATGGCAGGAAACGGCACTTCCCGAGTGTTTTATGCTGCATGTTCCCAACCTGGAAATGGATCTCATTTCTGAAAATTCTCAATTAATGCAAAAAAAAAAAAAAAAACAATCTATAAAAAATGTTAATACATGTTTCTAAGCGGAGCTCTACCATCGATTGGTGCGGAGCGAACCAGGAAATTTTTGGTTTTACAAACCCCTCAGATGGCCGGAAACGGCACTTCCCGAGTGTTCAGAGCAAGGATTTGGGGTGTGGCATTTTCTTGAGGGAGCGAAGCGCCCAAGTGAGAAGCCCAGCATCCGAACGGGGAGAGGGTGTGGTTCCCCCACTCCTACCTCAAGGAGATGTTGCAATTTTACATCAAAATTGAGCGATCTGGTGAACACCTTAGCTGGAATTTTTGGACATTTTCAATCTTGTATCAATGTTTTCCTTATTCCCTCGAGAGTTAGTGTGTGCCTGTAAGAGGGTTACTGTACGAGTCAATGGGACCCTAGGAAATTGTGTTGCACTGAAACAAAACAACTACTCATAAGACTTACGTTGGCTAAACCAGCGGAATTGACATTTTACCTTGAAAAACGCCAAAACTCCATTTAAATAAAAAACATAATAATAAATAGGTCCGGGCGGGAGTAAGTGCGAACCCCCTGGCTACGGGCCTGTCTTCCTGGGTGTCCCCCTCCCCTTTTGGAATTTTTTGCTCTCTCGAAGAGCTTAGATGCAACATGGTGCTATATTTTGTTCTTTTTATACTAGATTCTAGTGTTCTCCACAGGGGGGTTTTAGAGGGGCGACACGCCCTCCTAGTGAAATTGGCCGCCCCTCCAAAATAGTTGCCGCTCTCCAAAAAATGCAGCTTCCATCTTTAGTTCATTGCTTCATTACACATATACAAGTCATAACTGGAAAATGTGTCTTCCCTCCAGGCTTGGCGCCAGGATTTGCCCGACGAAGGGCCACTCTCCGAACGGGGGAGGGGTAGGGTGGGTAGCGACCCCAAGCCCCGACAGCCAGGATGCCGTCGATGAGTTGGTGAGGGAGATTTGAAGAAAACCTGTGCACTATACCTGCCGTTGCGAGTCATATACGACATCAAATTTGTATATGCTAGAGGAACATATTTCCGCACTGATTTAACCGTGGAAAAGCGGGCGAAATTTTTGGGGGTTAGCCTACACAAAAAGGAACCTGTACTTATTTAAAGCTTATATAGATCAATTGTCACGGCCTTTTGGCCCTATCAGGCACAACTTATATTGTACTTCCCTCTTCGAGTCCGTACCGCACGACTGACACAAGAGATCACACCTCCCTGGTTTAGCGAAATGAGATGAAATTCCCGACATGTTCATTAATCCATTTATTCTACATATTATTTTACTTGAAAAGATGGGAAGGGTTTGTAATTTATTAGCTCTAGGTAACGGAACTGAGGAAGAGTGTGAAAAGCATTCTGAACATTTTGGGTTTTATCGCAGAAATAACTCTTTTGAAAGCCGAAATAATTAAACCGACCATGGGAAGGCGACAGATTATTCCCGACAGGGAGCCGGCCATGTCAGCGACCACAAGTTCCGACGGCCCCTATGTCGAGGGGGTGGTGAGAAGGGGATATGAAGGAGCCTAACTATACCATGTTATTGAACCCCTTGGCACATTTTGCACAATATCACTTAATATTTTAAAAGCCGGGTTGCGCACTGATAGTGTTCTGTTGAGTCTGAATCGTGAAATTGCAAGGCGCGCGAAAATTTTTGGTAGACTTACAAAAATAACATAGTCTATGTAATCATTAAAAACAAAACAAAAATAGAAACTGTGGGGGTTGTAGACCGTTTCGGGGATAACATACATTGCGTCGAAAACACTTGGAATACCCGATAAAATAACCAAACTATGCTCCGTCTGTCCTTGAGTCGCTCACCAACTGACCTATCGCATGACACACACAAGAGAACAGCAACTAGGCTTTGTGATATGGGATGAAATTTAAGACCTCTAAATAACCTGTGTACTCTGCCTCCCTGTTTCTTGGTAAGGTTGACAGGACTTACACTCTCTAGATATGTGGAATGGAAGTATTAAAAAAACTGGAGTGAATCTACAGCGCGCGTAGCGCGCCGAAAATTTGGGGTTCTTATTAGGGAAATTGTCCCTTAAGAGCAAAAAACAGGTAAACCATCGGGGACACTAGCCGCCGTCGGGGACTGCATACTTTATCGTAACGACTGAGAGCTTCCCTCCCCCCCTAGAAAAACTGTAAAAAATGCCCCCGATTCCCTCCCTCCTCTTGCCGTTTATCTTTTTTTTATTTATTTATTTTTTTTTGCTCTCCTTCATTTTTTCAACATCGCCCATCGCGTCCCCAAAATTTCTGTGGGGGGGGGGGCACTCTGCCCCCCTGCCCCCCCCCCCCGCTGGCTACGCTAGTGGGACTAATGGAAAGAGGTTTCCCGCTCCCCTCTGAAAATGTTTGGAAAATTAGGTGTCCTTACATGCAATCTGGTGCACATTTGCTACCTTTGAAATAAAATTTGCATTAAAAATTTGCTTTTTTTAGGTACTTAAAAAGAACAAAAACAGTATCAGTGAGGGAGGGGGATGTAACCCAATGGCAATGCCCTTAATACGCCACTGATAATAATTATAAAAGTTTAACCATGGAAAATACACTGGTGAATTACCAAATATATAGGTGCTGGTGCAATTCAAATCAAAACTTTATTTTTATTGCTTACCTTTAGTTACATCATTGCAATTTATTTTTCTTTCAGTAGGTGCCTGAAAAATTCCCTTCGTATTGCCCGAATTTTCACAGGTTTTTTTGGTTGGGGGCTGCGGCCCCAGTCCCCGACTCTTACGCCTATGATTAGTCTAAAAGAATCAGGAGACAGGAAAAAATCGGTAACTAGGGGGCACGTTTTTAGGCCGAAGGAAATTGGTAATTTATTTGTTCGTTTGTTACAGGTTAACAAAAATCAATGTTAGTCGTATTTTAATGGATACAGGTGTTCCACATTGGATTTTCTGTTGGAAATGGTGTTTATTATTAAGGAACAGGGCCAAAAAATCCTCCGTGTTATGGTTAACGTAAATTATGTTATGCCGCTCAATATTTCGATCAACTATGTGTTGAACTTAAACTGGGGAGCCTTTATTATAACTTAATCATTTCAGTGGCGGATCCAAGGGGGGTTAGGGTTTCAACCCCCCCCCCCTTGAATTTTTCTGCTTTTTTAAAATAGTCTGTTTTTGCATTTTTTGTTAAATTTGCTTTAATAGGCTATTCCCTTTGGACTCCCAATAAGCTCTGGAGAATTATTACCCATTTTCTTACATTCATGGTTGTTAAATCTTCCAAATACTCCAAAGAAAGAGTTTTGACTGGATTTTCCTTAACACAACATTACATGAGTTTCAATTTCAGTGAGACCTCAGCCTCAAGCTGTTGTGTACTCTTTTGTAGGCAGTACCCTTCTATTCTGCAGGATCAACTCATATCCTTTGTGTAGGCCTACTCTGCTATCGAGCTGATTGTAACTTGAGGGATGTAACCCTTTCTAGTTGTAGGCTATCATTATTATCTGTCGCAAATTTCTGCTTCTGAAATTCAAAACAGTGTTGTGAAGGCCTGTGCGGACCTCCAATCCGGGGATCTCGGTCAGAGGGGGCGAAAATGGTCTGCAGGGGCGCTTCGAAGAAGTAACTTCCCTGAGCCTCAGTACGATCGAAGCCACGGCTTTTCAGGCTTTCCACTTGATTTTCCGCACCTGGTAGAAGACTACTTTGACATTTCTCCTCAGCAAGTTTTTCAATGGAAACACGTTTAAATTTTCTATCCATGGGCCTCAGCAGAAGAAAATTCGGGGGGGGGGGACAAAATTCTTTTAAGGGGGGAAAGCTCCTCTCCGCCATGAGTTTGCGCGGAGCGCAAGAAAATTTTAGCCCAAAATACCTCCAAAATCTGGGGGAAATGACATTTTCTAAAGCCTATTTACCGTATATAAATAGGGAAAAGACTGTGTGAACTGTTAAGAAATGTTGATGTTAATATCTTCTTCGTCTTTTTCTTTATGTTTTTTCGTTTTTTAGGTTTTTTATTTTCCAGGGGAGGGCAAGTTCCCTCTTGCCCCTACCTGTGGATGCCCATGTTTCTATTCCTCTCTTTCACATTCTAGTAAGGAGGCGGTCATTTTATTTTGTGTTATGATTGTCAGGTCTCGATTAAAGATTTTAATGTAATAATGAGCTACTTTGTGAAGATAAAGATTGAACCTGTTAGAGCCAAATACTAGCAAGTAATCTTACATGGGGTTAAATAGTTATGGAAATTAATCACCGTTACAGTAGGTGTACATTTTTGGCACTTGGAAATCAAGATAAGTATACGAAGAAACATTAATTTGCGTAATTTAGATCATGTGATCACCCTGAAATAGCCATTAATTAAGTACATTGCAAGAAATAGCCAAAACAAATGGTCTGCTTGGCTCTCTAGATATGGAATTCCCAATAAATAAAAGTAGCCTAAACCTAGGCTCATTAGCTGCAATTTCTGGCTTTTGAGACCACGAAACTCTTAAATCATTACCACTATGATAAGTTTTATTTTATTTAAACCTGAATGTTCTCTTTAAATAATTTTGAAAAATGTTGTGAAAGCTATTTTGGTATCTTCATAAACTTTTTTATTATCTGTGTTGACGATTATCAAAAGGGCTATTTGCGCTACAATTTAATGTTGCACCCCTTGCAACATCTTTTATTGGCCGGGAGGGTGAATTAAATATCAGCACGCACTGTAAAAATGGTACAAAACCCCTGTAAATTTACAGAACAAAAAATAAAGAGAAACATTAAGATTACAGAAACGTTTTGTTAATAAGTTTCCAGAACTTTTCTATTATCCTTATTTATCTCTTTATTTTGTTGTTCTGCAAATCTACCGTAATGTTTTACAGTGTGTGTATTTTGTAAGCTTATAATCACGCTTGGTGTCGAAGCAACTTAGCACGGCGACAACATTCATTTTGTGCGTATAATGCATGAAGATATGTTTCGGCAAAACCTATCCCTATATTACTGAAGATGACCCTTTTTCATTAGAATAAAGTGCAGCGGATAGTATACAGTTTACTGGTGGTTTTGAAAATTTTTGTTAGCTAGGCTTTAGAACAACGCTGTCAAATTATGTCTTTTGCCAATAATGGTGCAAGAGCAAAGTATGTTAAAAACCTAAAAAGGGCGCCGTCAGACGATTTTGGTCCGTCGGGGGGGGGGGGGGGACCGCCCCCCTGACCATATGGCAGCTCCGCCACTGCCTTTGATTGGCATATAGTTTTGTAAGGGAATTGAAAGTGATTCGATCCAGAACCTTAATGCAGGTTCTGACGAGGAAATTTTGTTTTACGAAAAAGGATTCTGCGCGCTCCGTTCGCATCCGTCACGGTTTGAGCTCCATCTCGTAACCATTAGTAAGGTTATAATACAATGGAGCTATTCTGATCACGACACTTTTTCGAAAAACAGAGTAACATCTTCAGTATCTGTAGGGACCTCGCATCAATATGGGATCTTCTAATCTTATCTGTAATATGATGAGGAAGGTTGAAATTACGTATTTGCTTTACACATTTTTCAAAAGTTTTCACCAAGCGCTATGTGCGCAGCCATTATCGGTATGGATGGTGGTTGTTAATACACTTACGAAGAAGACACATTCGGAAACGTGCCCTTCACCCCTTTTGTTTTACCTATCAGGGAGGTCTACATCACCTCCCTGCACCTGTACTCTCCCGACCTCCCATTCTTCATTGCTGGAAGCTGTTCATCTGGATTTTCGTTCATAATTAGTAAAAATACGACAGTTGTGAAGTGTTCAGCGCCATACTCTATATTAGCATTTGGTTTTTAGGTAAACCTTATGTCATTGCCCCATGGTACAAAATTAATCCAGAGCTTCCATTGGGCCCTTTACAGGTGTCTGCTAGCCTTGGATGCCTTTTTGTAATACACGATGGAAGAAAGGAAATTTTTCGTAATAGTCCAAGAATGTTTTTGTGGAATCCACGCATGTGTTTTTGCGTAAAAACTTTTTCGGAATAGAAGGAAGTAAAGTAGCCAAAAGGGGGCTTCAGAAGGTTTGTTGACAACGGATCCTTCTCCTAGACAACATGCTCTCCTCTTTCACCCAACCAAAAATTAGAATTCTCTATACCTATGGACATGTTTTAGCCATATGATCATATTCAAAAATGTCCTAAAGATAGCACCATTTTGCATCTGAGCAATCTTAAATTAACAAAACAAATTTCACCCCTACTCTCAAACCCCTCTCCCAGGTCAGCAGCTTTATGTAGTGACAAAAGTAGGATCCCCTCTGCTGTATTCAAACGCAGGGGCGCATAAAAAGTTGCGATTTACGCAGACTTGGGAGTTTAACTGAGGTAGCATTAGGACATTATCTGTTGTGCCCTCCCCCCCCCCCCCCATTACAAAATCCTGGTCGCGCCACTGCCCGAGAATATCTTGCTCCCAATAGAGAATAGACGCAAACTGGTTGTGCTACATTTATCTTTTAAGTGTGTCTATGCAACGGGAGAAGTATTTTGGGGTACAGAATCAGTGGCGCACCAAGTATAGTTTGAACCCGGTTCTGATTCTAATTCTGTTCAGCGGTTGTGTCATTATGGAAAGGGTTCAAAGTGAATGTTGCTTGTATTTAAATACAGATACTCATCATTCCAAACAGTTCAAGTTCTCCACACTAAGTTACTTCTAGTCCCTCACACAACTGTCTTTAGCCTCTCGTTGTGCAGAAACAAACGTAGTTTATTGCTTAAGGCAATATCCTGGTGAGCACACAAGGCTCTAATGAGTTATCAGAACACTCTTCTTACGTGCTGTGTAATATGAGCTACTCTGCATCTTTTGAATTTGTAACTCTGATGGCGATCATAGAACAGTCACTAATTGAGACTTTTGCTTCCCCCAAGTAAAGATCATGCTCAGGGTGAGGAGTATCTGTCTTTAAGGTATCTTAAGTGCAAAATAGTTTCATTCTCGGCAAAGCCTTGAACTGATAATGTGTGTACTGTAGACAATCTTAACATTTAGAAAAGCTGTTTGTGGATGGATGTAAGGGAAGGAATATCGCCTAACGAAAGAGTTTGTTTCAGTTTCATGAGCTCAGATTGAAATGTCACGTCAAGGCATTACCCCCCCCCCCCCTCCCCAAGAGATAATAAGAACTATGAAACACGCAAGATTTTATACAGGAAGTGTGGATGCGGTCGTTCACTCGTAACTCACCAGCGTGTGTGTCTTTAAAGCCTCTCCCCCATGAGTACTACGGAGACGTACGATTTTGGTGCCCGTACGATTTCAAAGATGTCACGGTGCCGTACGATTTTTTCTACTGTCCAATCGTACTAGGGTTGCCCTAGTATAGTGATTTTAAAAGTTTGGATCGCGAAATTTTTTTTTTATCGTTTATAAAGTATTTGAGAAAATTCTGATAGTTTCAGAACCATTTGTGATAGAAAATAATTACAGCATGAGATCTATCACTTGGTCGAAAACACTCCTCACCCTACCCCTACAGAAATCTATAGCTTAAAGGGCCAATCCTCTCACCCCAAGCTGCAGTTTTGGTACGTGGGTGCCGAAATTCGCAATTGGCTTAGTTCTTTGATTGACAGCTAATTCAAACAATGCAGAGTACCAAAGCTTATATTACACAGCATGAACGGTACTGAGTGTTTTGATTATATAAATTGAGTTTCTATACTCACCTTGAAGCAATAAAATGAGATTGTATCTGGATGACGATAAATTTCAGACAATTGTGGGAGGGACTTCAGTAAGAGGGTTAGGAGAAATGGTACTGTTTAGGGTTAGAGAAATGGGTCTTTAAACACCTTTTGTGATCATTTTCAAATTTACACAATTTTTTTTAGAGATAGATTGGGTCGTGCCCCCGGGAGGCGCCAATTGGCGCATTCGGGAGAGACCCGGTACTAGGAGTGGCTGTCACAGGTGTATTTATTTTTCTTCCCCTTTTCTGTTCCTACTCTTCTCTTCTCTCTCATTTTCCTCTTTCCCTCCTCGTTCTTTTTCCCTTTTCCTCCGTCCTGTTTCCGATTTTCCCTCTCGATTTTTCAGGGGACCGGCTGCCCCTACCCCACTGGCTCTGCCACTGGATAACAAAATCTGGTACCTCAATATCTAAATATCTCACAGTGAAGATAATATTTCAATATTTTTCGCTAAAATAGTGAGATGAAAAGATGTCGGATGTCAATATCTTAATATCTTGTAGTGAAGATACTAAGATATTGAGATCCTGTATGTCAATATCCTTATATCTCTCAGTGAAGATATTAAGATATTGAGATCCTGTAATGCAATATTTCAATATTTTACACCAAAATATTGAGATGAAACCATCTCGGATAAAAATTTATCTTAATATCTTTCAGTGAAGATATTAAGATATTGAGATCCTGTATGTCAACATCTTAATATCTCTCAGTGAAGATATTAACATATTGAGATACGGTATGTCAATTTCTTAATATCTTTCAGTGAAGATTTAAAGATATTGGGATCCTGTAATGTAATATTTCAAATATTTTACACGAAAATATTGAGATGAAAAGATCTCGGATGTCGATATCTTAATATCATTCAGTGAAGATATTAAAATATTGATATCCTGGCAAGTAATTTTTCAATATTTTACGCTAAAATATTGAGATTAAAAGATCTCGGATGTCAATATCTAAATATTTTACTGACAAAAAGTCGAGAAAGTGGCATAATATTTCAACATCTGCATGACACCTTAAAAGCTCCGCAGGATACATAATGGCTTGATGAAAAAATGATTGAGGAAGAAAGAAAGTATCGAAATTTGTATGACAGCAGATTGGATCAGTATAGAGACTTTCAAAGAAATGAGCACTCCTGGATTGCTATAGGCTGCTTGTTCTCAGCCATTGGCCGGACGAAGTGGTACTGCAAGGACAGATGGAAGTATTTGAGAGACAGATATACTAAAGCAAATCGATCTAACGAGGGGCGTAGTGGAGACACTGGTGGCAAAAAGTTCAAGTGGGAGTATTATGATTTAATGACCTTCCTGTCTGATCATGTGAAACATCGTGACACTGACAGCAACACTCCAAGGTGGGTATCAACCACGTTTAACGTGGGCCTGGAGCTCTAGAGAAGGGGACATGAGAAGATCACGTATATCCCCCCAAGAAATATGCCCTAATGATGTTATGGCTCAGAAAGAAGTACAGAGGGACACAAGGGTAGGAAGATCATTAAAATTGGGGTATTGAAAGTTCTTTCCGGACCACCATCCTGAGGGAAGGGGAAACTAGAAAATTTTGAATGTTGGAGGGTCCTTAGATGCAATTTCGTGGAATGTTGAGCCAATATTCCCCAAAATTACTGCAAATTTTAACATTTTTCAACAAAAGAAGCAACTAAGGGGGTTTCGTCTTTGAATTACCAAAAGGGGCGGAAGTAAACTTCACGACACTTTGATGACAGGGGGGGGGGGGTGGCCCCGTCCCGCTTCCTAAGCCTGTGCAAACGTAGTGAAACGTTTTACTTTTAACGACTCGAGGCCTAAAATAAGTACATAGCCACTCCAACAACCCTTTTGCGTGTATGCCTCGATACCCGTCCTATTAGTTGCTCCGGGGAAGGGAGCTACGTAGGCTATACGCTTGTTGAAAGTGCGTATAAGTTCAGTTAGTCAGTGGTCATAGTGACTCAATAAACTAAACCGTCTCACAGTTCTTCACCTTGGCGGTCACCAGCTAGTGACATGCCCGTAGCCAGACAAGGTATAGGAGGGACCCAACCAACGGGCCTACGTGGGGCCCATCATGGGTTATCTGTGAACTCCATGGGATTTTCATGGGTAGGGGGTAACCATGTATGTGGGACACATGTGGGTGTTATTTGGGTGTTGTATGGGCAGAGGATCGTGCGTAAATAATTGGCTAACTTTAATAAGGCCCATGTGGGTTAAATCTGGTGATGTATGGGCAGAGGTTAATGGGTAAATGATAGGCTAATCTTAATGGGACCCATGTGGGTTTTGTGTTGGAAGATGTTTGTGGGTGAATGATGGGCTGACTTAAATGGGCCCATGTGGGGTTCGAAATTTGTTCTGCATGGGCATTTGTCCGTGGGCAAAAAATGGTCTAACTTTAATTGGGCCGGCCAAATTATGAAAATTTTCAAAGTACAATTTCTTTGAGGGGATTGACCCTTTGCTTCAGAAAATGTTGGTCCTACGTATTTTATCATATTTTGTTTTCGGACTAAGCATGAGGGAATTTTTGGCGAAAACAAATTGAGAAAAGTATATGTTTAAAATGGTGTGAAGTTATATTGGAACACCAGGTTTATATACCTTTCATCTTTATGGAACATTCCGAATTTTTCAAAGGAAATTTGTGTTTATCACTTAATTCAGATCTAATTGAAATAAAGTTAGGCTGGCAATTGTGAATTCTTGCAGAAAATCATGTTTCTCAACTGCTGGCATTAGCGATGCCGGTAGCTTTTTAGGACTTGTAGAAGGAAAGTTACGTCAGATTTTTCGTTGATAACCTAGTGGGATCAACCTCAGCTAGGTTAGCCCGGGTCCAACTGGGCCGAATTCAGTCCATCTGGGCAAGCCCAGTTGGGGACCAACTAGGGACACCTGGCAAATACTTATTTTCCAAGCAGAGGTCTAGCATGTAGCCTAGAAAGGTCCAGATGGGGCCCGACTTCAGCCCAGCTGGGTAAGCCCAGTTGGGGCTCAACTGTGAACACCTAACAAACGGTGTCCGCAACTTAACCGCAGAGTATGAATTGAAACGCGGATTAAACAGGTGCAGAACATTTCCGTTTGAGGTCGACGATAAGCCACATCAAAATGAGTAGTATGAACGAGTGACAAACTTTGCGCCGACCTCTATCGCCGAGTGTGCGGCAAACTAGATCGGCGGGGAAGTATGAACCTAGCTTAACACGTCTTTACGTTTGTGTTCTACCGGAAATCACAGAGCTATATTTTTTTTCCATGTGGCAAGTATTAGCAGCCACCAAATATTTCGAGTGGGTCAGGTGTTTGTCAGTGTTAGAGATTGACGTCGTGAACAAGGGAAGGGACAGTTAAAGCACCCCTGTGTTAGTGCTATTTGAATCCAACCCAAAACCAATAAGCCAAAAGTTTTACAACGGGCTTTCAAAAGGGTGATTTCAAGCCTGGGGAGGGGTATGAGGTGGTGAGCGGGGCCCAACTTTGGAAAAAGTGCATTTTTAAAGGTCTATTGTGATGGCATTTCATGCAATCTAGCATACAAAAGACAAAATTTTCTGCATTAAAAACTGATGGAGAATGTGCAAATTTTAATCCCGTGAAACATTTTTTCTTCTTTAATTAAACGTCAGTATTGGATGACTAAACGAAACGCCATCCCTCATACATGACATACATATATTTCCATGGGTAATGGAGTCACAACAGAGCATCAAGGCAAACTCGACTAGTTAACTGCTCCACCCGCGGGTGATTTATTGCGAAGCACAATCTACTTGGTCAGCTGGGCAACCAGTTTTAGTGGCAATCATAATGCCAAGTGGTAGGAAAGCCCACCCCCTCCCCCCCCCCCCCAAAAAAACCCCTCCAAAATCGAGAGGGATTTGACCCAACCTAAATGTGGATCTCACAGGTGCACATCAGCTATAGAAATAGGGCACTGTGCCACGACCAACGACCAGGTAGGTCTTAGTTGTTAGTCTTTAAGGTCAGAGGTGGAGTTTTGTCAACTTAGTATAGGCAACCTCCACTCGGTGGTCTTAATCAGCGGCTATTAAGTGATGGCGCTATACACTCTGTGTAGCTTTGATATTATGCATACAGGGTAACTTCGTTCAAACTTACAAATTAAGATATAGTCTTTTTTGAGATCACGTGTACACTATTGAATGAAAAGACACCTGACTTGTACGGATGCCTGCCCTTACGACGCACATAATTACAACAGTCGTTTAGAAAAAAAATTGTGATCAAGAGCAGGGCTCGGCCCCCTGGACCAACCCACAACCTTTCTTCATGCAGAATTTACTTTTTCCTCTCATGGTGTACAAAACACTTTCCACACCCAAAGGATTTATCCTAACAATTGTAATAGTCTATGAATTTTTATAACCACTGTTATAAAAAAATCACCATTTTTCTGTATATACATTTCCATTTACTGAACCTTTAATTTAGTCATTTTAATGTGACGCAGATGTACAGATGAATCTTAAAAAGCCCGAGGAAGAGGAATTATTGAAGCAACGTATAGAACTATTCCAACAGTGTAATTAGGGACGGATGTAACCTTTAGACTGAATACTTACTCCAAAAGGTCAAAAATGACTCGAAAGAGATGTTGACCCTTATTGCATCCCATGTAAAGGGATTCCTTTCACTATTAAATCCTTAGAGAGTGTTTAATGAAATTAAAGATTTTTTGTTATAAATCCATCCTTTGCTATATCACTTTTCTTTCAGATATGCACTCAAACGCCACTTGGAAAAATACCGTTTACAATTGAGAGTCCCTCAATTCCCCAAACTGAAAAGAACACTCGTCTTAAATACCAACATTATTGGCGGTGCATAACCGTTATGAATACTCCGGACATATTTTGCCAAAAGAAACAGTGTGGAGATTAAAATGTATACATTTTTGACATAACTCCAGCATTTACCTGGACATTAACTAAATAGAATCTGACCAAAAATTTACTTTTTAATTAATTTCACCCTGACGTTGGACCTTTGTCTTTACTACGTGACACATTGAGTTGGTGTGATGTAAAATCTCAAATAACTAATTGTCCCCTTTCTCAGTAAGCCTGTGATATCAGGGGATAATTTATGCAGTATCGCGTCGAAATTAGCTACGCAAACAGACCAAGTTGCTACACAAATGAGAAATTGTGTTGCATTTTTTTTGTGTGCATAACCCTTGCATTTTCACAAACAATGTGTAAAGACCTTAAAAATCTTCAAAACTGCTGTAGTTTAAAGTCTGTTACTAATTATGAAATAAAAAAAATGTTCGGTTCCTACCGCACTTTAAAAAAAAATCGGTCAGAACCAGATAATTTTTTATTATCCGGCTGGACCGGATATCGTGTACACCCAAGTTGCTTATGCTAAAATAATGATTTTGTACAGCGTGACATTTTTTTTTTATTTTGCTCATATTATTTGTCTCCAAACTACTCATCAGACAATTTACATTTCTTAGTTTATGGTGGCTCTCCCACCCTTTTAAGAAGCAGTTGCGTTTTTGAGCTTTTGTTTGATCGCTGTCAATAAAATATTACCAAATTGTCATAAGATTCAAGTCGTATTATCGTCGCTGTTCCGCAGAACGTCAATAAAGCGCAAAGATCCCAAGATTGGGCGGATACTAGAGGATAAATGTTAAACATATGCACTACTGAGATGCCCGCGGGGCAGAGGTTGGGCAGTCAGCTTTGCAGTAACGTATCGCGAAAGATTTTATTAATGAATTCATCTTCACATTTGTAAGAAATCAAGGTGCTCGTCAAGTTTGAGTTTCTTCTAATCATTACTTTAAAGAAGTTGTAGAAAAACTCCGATGGTCTAACAATGTTATTCCCTGAAAAACACGGTGAAACAGACTACATTCCGGGTTAATATACCACCCACACTATCCTCAAACTCCACAAATTCTCATTGAAAACGACGATAAGACTGATTGAGCTACTACAATAATGGTCAGGTATTTTGTAAGATGCCTCAACTGTGTTGGTTACATCCAGGAATGGATTATTGAACTTGCACCTAAAAAGAAAATTAATAGAAAAAACAATAAACAATATTAATTTACGAAAGTGTCCTTCAGGTTTTCTTGTTATGTGAAAATAAATGTATTTGAGGTGCAGTTAAATTTATCTAAAAGAAGAGCTACATTTTTTAATTCTTTTGTGTCACAAAAACTACAGAGCAACTGTTCTGTTTGTAGTTCGACAATAGTTCGCACAGCTGTTGGCAATTTACAAGAACCCCCTACCGCTGAATGACTGTGTGTTCTACTAACGCATTGAGAGTAAATAATTGCCACTAATCATTTTAAATGTCACTCAGTCTCTTAGCGATATCTTTAGGGTGTCACTTATGGTACGGCCACTTTTCATTTAGATTTTCTGGTCCGTCACTTTATTTTATAAACATCAGGTCTACGAGTCTAAAACATTGCTAACATTTTATAAACATCAGGTCTACGAGTCCGAAACATTGCTAACATATTTGTTGTTCTTATTTTCTCAATTTACAGTTTGATAGTGATTACGGGACCCGAGTGTTATCAGATGAAGAATACCAGACTGAGGTAAGGTCAAATAAGTACACGTCTCTTTACAGCACACTCACTGCACACTCCACACTAAGTCTTAAGAACCCTTTTTTCTGTACTGTATGTGCCTAATATCACTAAACATTACCATCAAACGTTACCAAATTGTCGAAATTATCAAAACTTTCGACAAAACAATCTGAAAAAATCCAGAACATCCCAGAAGTACTACCTAGCCACGTTTTGTTCCAAACACGTTCACAAACCCCGTTTGGAATGGTTTTTTACCCCATTTGTAGCTCATCTTATGAAGATGATCTTGTCACCACGCTGTTGCATATGATTGTCAATCGTATGTGTGGAACCAGTTTCGCGAATTTTTTCAGAATCTGCGGGGGTACTTTACTTTTAGCTCTCTCCTACAAACAGAGGGCGCTAATCGCATTTTGCTTAGGTTGGCAGAGATTCCAAGCCTTTGTTAAGTTGAATGGTGCAATTTTTTTAAAAATCAACTGTCAAATGACGGAGATACGATTTTTTTTTCTGAGGGCTGTTTTGGGGGCAATTTTTGATGATTTTCGAAGGATTTTTGAGGGATTTTTCAAAAATTGAAAAAAAAAAAACAGACATGCAAAAATCTTTTCATTTTTTAGTATCTTTGATCTGTAAACTATTGCCTTAAAGTATAGTCAAAGGGTTTTCATTTTTTTTTTTGTGCCTGCACGATTTGTTTTGTAAATTTTACATATTTTTCCATTTTTTCGCACTTTTTTAGGAGACTCATACAATCGGCAGGATTTTCCCAAAAATTCTTCGGGGACACTACCCAAGAAAATTAATATTATTAGACAGATCTTTTTGTTCCCAATCATTTGATACCAAAGGGAAGGCTGTAGGATGTAAGGGGGTTGTTTTATAAATTCTACAAAATGGTAGTATTTTGGAGGGTATGGACCTACCCCCTGTGCTGTAAAGAGTTAATCAAATTACGCTAATTCCTCTATCATTTACGCAGGTGGAACTGTACAAATATTAGTTTTAGGTAATAGAGCAGATACCAGTGATGATATCCATTGAGTTAGTAGTATCGACGGTAGAAGATCAAAACTGAAAATAAATCATCAGACTAAACGCATAAACTAACGCGGGTAGTCTACTGTTTAGCGAGATGGAGTTTACGGTCCGGTATCAAATACACATTTTCAACTTCATCGAGATTGTACAGAAAAACCAGCGTTGTGAAAGTACTTCGTGGGGCGTCATTTGATTTTTCCTGGATGATGAATTCGGTGATTCTAGTGGTTCAGTGATTTCTCTCAACTGGATTTTTCACAGGTTTTAATCTGGTAATTGCGGGCTCCTTTTAACAAAACATTTATGCAAACTTACATGAAATTTTTGATATGAAAACATATATACATATTACAATTAATTAAACCTGACAAACCGTCTGTTAGTGGGTGGACTCAGGTTTCAGTACAGCTGCCAGTCCTCCCGCGTGCGATGCATCGATGGTGGAGATAGGTATGAGAGTTCCTGGTACCGCAATCGCAAAGCAGATGTTTGGGTGTGTGATTTAATACAACTCGAGTTTGCGAAACAAAATAAGGGGTGATGACCTCCAACAAATTGGTCGTCTATTTACTTAGATGCAACTGTGATACATGGGTAGTGGTAACTTTGCAATGGTCAAACCGGGCGTTAGGCGTACGTTATTGATGTCGGGGAAAAAACCAAGACTAGCCGTCGTCACAACCCTGGTGAAGTACATCGAAATCACAACACATCACAAGTAACACAATAACTCCAAACATTGAGGATCCCAGCATGACAATACTCCTTTGCCCTCATTATTTTTGCCGCGGGTTTGAAATATACTTGGCATCAACACTTGAGGAGACCCAATTTCGCCGGGCTACTCTAACTCCCAAATTATTGTCACATTCCCTGATGCTAAGTCCCATATACCCTGTAAAAATGTCTGTAATGTTACAAAATTTTTGTACAATTACAGATTAGAGAAAAAATGAAGAAATACAAAAAGAATACATAAAAAGTGCTGTCAACTCATTGACAGCACCTTTATGTATTCTTGTGTTTTTCTTTATTTTATTTTCTGTAAATGTACAGACATTTTTTACAGTGTACTTAACATTCCATTTTGCTTCACACACTCCCTTTAAATTCCTTGTACCGCTATATAACACCTTAAATGATATCCTCAAAACGTAAGTCTAGATCGCTAAGCAACTCGTAAGGCTTTTAGCATGCAAGTTAAATAGTCCCCTTTTCCTTATTAAACTCAGAACATTCCCGGTGCAATTTGTCATTTTAGACCTTCCTGGTCTAGTAAGGTAAACAATCACTTATTCGGCACATATATACAATACTTCAATTTAAACTAGAGATTTAACAGCAACAATTACATATCACGTTGGTAACAGGTTTTTCTTCCAACATACATCACACACTCAAAGCATTCAAAGCATTGCTTACAAAATTAAAACAAACATAACTTACGGACTTTCCGGAGTAGAATTTGTAGTATGAAATCGACTTTTCGGTGCAAACTGTGTAGGCGATGAAACCAGGAGCCGCCTGACCTCAATCAATAAAATTTTTCTATGTAACTGGCCTCAGCGCTAATACATTTCAGCAATCGACGTCGACAACGATGCTTAAATTTTCAGTGAATTTTTTACCTCAACGTCGGGCTTGACACCCTCAATAGTGCCAAAATTCTTTTTCTAAAAGTCGCCTCGACCCTCTGGCGAAGAGCCAAGGGGCGAAAACCAAACATTTACTCCCGGAGGAGTTCTGCTCCCTTAAAGAGCTAAACGTCCCAAATGGACAAGGGAAAACATGTGTGGTCCTGCTCTAGACTGTCTGAATAGAACAGAAGCCACACCCTGGATGCAGTTCAACGTCATGCCAAAATTAACTATTTTAGCTCCATTGACAAAATTAGGTCGGCTCCTCGTATCCAGTTCATACCCGTTTCTAAATGTTAGGCAACTGACTGTTTTAGCCGGACCCACCCTGCTTGCAAAAAACCATGGGGGATTACTGTAAAGCTACTTTACCTATCAATGGTGGAGGTATGCGAGTCATTAGCACTCGCTGAAGGCTTTAGTCAACACTCGGTCAACAGAGGGCAGCAACCATGAAATTTAGTTCTCTCCTTGCATGACAGAATCCCTACTATAAGAGGACACTCAGTGCATTTTTAATTTGTATTAGAGCTACATTTTGTCGCGTATTAACTAGTTCCAAAACTTGTGTGCATACGTAAGATGTACGATTTGCTCTAAACATGTACTTTATTCTTGAATTCACCTCTTACAACCACCCTGTTTTCGATTCAGTGTTGAGGAGCTTTCGTCGAGGCTTTTTTCCAGGCCAAGAACTTTCAGTTATTATTCTTTCTTCCTTCCGTATTTCCAAGTTTCTAAAAATAAATTGCATACATTTAAAACTAACCTCACTCATCACTTTGATTTTTGAAAAGGCAACTTTTTTTTAATTGTTAACGATTAGCAGAACGTTTAAATCCGCTGATTTTATTGCCATACGTTTAATTATGGTAAATTTGGAAGAACTTTATTACGACCCTGAACAAAAGAGGATATAATTCAGAAAACATTTTCTTTATAAAATAAATAAAAGCTGAAAAGTTAAGTTCAAAACCCTTGTAATAACTTAGCCTGCCCAGGGTTATCCCCGCTATAAAAAAAAACCTTTACTTAAATTTACCACACAAAAGTCTTCGAGTAAATCAGTCTGAGGGGGCAAATCGTTTTTAACTTGGGGTTAGGGAATGTTAGTAGTCCGAGGAACAAGCTGCGAGGAGATAATCCTTTATATGAGACCAGAGTTTTAGTTTTTAAGATACTTTTTAAGGAAGTGAAAGATGATTTTAGACGGAATTATTTTTTTTTTATTTTCATTTTTGAACCTGACCCTAAGTCGAGGAAAATGGGACAGACATATCGAATACAGAGAAGCAGAGAGATATAACAAGAAATCAAGAGAAATGAGCGAACATTGATGGAGGAATTGAAATAAATTTCGATGCCTCTTTCTTTTTTCAATTTGTTGTAATTACTTATCCAAATAACTTAAAGGTAATAAAAAGTTTGTAATGTGACAGATATGTTTATGCAATTTTTCCAAGTTGTAGTGGGAAAGTGCTACTCGCCAAATCTAAATTTTCAGTAAGGTCATCCGCCCTATGACACCCAACGAAGGAAACTCCAACTGAAAGGCGCCTGAAAATGTGGCTAACACATGCTCCTGAAATCAGATTTTCTGACAAAAAGTATCTACAGCTGTTGCGTTTATCGCAACAAAAGTTTATAAAGAACGTGTCATCGCTTTCCTTCACCCAATTAGCCATAATCCCTTTTCGTTAAAGTGTACCACAGGTAAAATTATTACAAAAATATATTAGACAACATGAACTTTGAATTTTAATGGTCCAGTTCCCATCTTCATTGGACATTTCTTAAGCCTAAATATAAAATGTTGAAATATATTCACTTAAAACAAATTGTCCATTGGGCAATAATTAGTGATTTTCATGTTGCACAACTAGTTTTACTTGTTTTGTCTCCCTTTAAAATTTAGAAGTGTTTTTATGACCTTGAACACTTCCCTTTTGCTAGAAAAGCATGTTGCACAGAGAGACGTCATCATGCATTAAATGTAAAGTCGTTAATATGAAACTTTTTTTTTATGAACAGGTGAGAAATTTCAGAGAAGAATGGAATTACAGCATATAAGGGGGTAGTGATGTTACCATTCTACAGTGTTGCTATCGTAATTTGTACATCATCGTATGACGTCATGCAATTAATATATTGTTGTGAAGAAATACATAATCGAAGGGGTTCGGTTACGATTTGGCATGTAAGAAAGATTGGCAGTGTTTTATCTATACCAGGGAGCCGTTTTTCGTTCACCAAGTAGCCCCTTCCTGCTTAAACCGGTTGACCATATCAATGTGACATTTTCGGCATATATAGCTGTACAAACCAAGTTTACAGAAATAAATAGAAACAAAAAAGCAAAGAAAATAAAAAGGAAAACTTTTCATAACAAATTATTCTGTCATAATTGTGAATTAAGAATCACAGAGTGTTCGGATTTCTTCAATAGAGGTTGAGCACATAAAACTGTAAAAAACAAGTAAAGTGCAATCTTTTCCATTCTTTCTATCCTTTCTGAGCGAAGATTGAAAACAAAAAAGGGAAGGGTTGGGTCCATCTTCACCAAATTTTGGTTACTTACCAGGGAACTTAATATGAGCCATGCCAAAGCAAAAAATCAAACGTTTGTACCAATAAAAAATTTTACATCTCGTTCCCAATTGCGTTGCATTCTGGATGTCTTTTTTACATACATTTACTATACTACTGTACATGTCTTGGAGGATCGTTCCTAGCCTTCAGGACATATGCATGACGGGACGAATAAAAAATCCCATTCCCTCACTATAAACAGGAAATTGGGTGTCGGAGTATGGTACATATCATTTAGTTTAATTACTGTAATTTTCTGCTGCTTTATTCGACTGAGCTTTATATTCCTTCGCCTTATATTGGTAGACGAGCTACTATCTGGACAATATAAGCTCCATCGTTAAAACAAACTTGGCCATTTTGTCTGAGAACAGCTGAAATGTAATTAATTATCATCTTTAATAGTAAATTGTAAACACAGTTTAAGCCTATATGTTAAGAGGGTTTGGGTTATCTGAGAAGGTCATTGTTGGTATAATTCACAGGATTGATAGGTTATAAAGCAAATGGTGTAACAATGATTGTGTATTCTTTCCCCAACTCTGAGGCAGGAAACTGTAAAATACTTTTTGTTTTATGTTAAAAATTTCATCCTTTCATGAAATATTGCGCAGATTGCGTCATCAATTTTGGTTAAATGTTAATATCTCTCTAGCGTTATCACTTGATTAAGTTAATTATTGCCATTAAATCTTTAACTAGATGCACAGGACATTTTACTACGCATTAGATGATGACTTTTTTTGCACACTATGAAAACGCCTTGTCCAAACTGAACCGCCAAAGATCAAACTAGTTTATTCCACATAAGTGTCTAAGGGTTTTGAGAGTGTAGGTCGAATTGTTATTACTGGGTTTGTCAGTGAGTAAATTAAGAGATTAAGCAAATGATTGCAGTTATTTACAAAAGTTCAATCATAAACACTGGTTTTTAGCAAATTATTGGTTATCGTTGTATGATAAAAATGGGGAACGTTTACATTGACCGCTCTGTAAACTGACCCCCTATAGTCTACCTTTGTACACTTCAATATGTTTTGAACAACGATATACTTGCAAAAATTACATTTTTTAACCCACAATGATGTTACTCATAATTTACACTAGCAGCACAAGCTTTTAGATATGTTTAGTTCCTATCACTTGAGCTGTATATTGGGAGGGCTGTAAACTGAATGATTCGAAAACCACACACTCGCAACTACCGTATACCGTGTATTTGTTGCAACTACCGTATACCGTGTATTTGTTGCAACTACCGTATACCGTGTATTTGTCGCAACTACCATATACCGTGTATTTGTCGCAACTACCGTATACCGTGTATTTGTCGCAACTACCGTATACCGTGTATTTGTCGCAACTACCGTATACCGTGTATTTGTTGCATATTTTCATAAAAGAATATTTTGCATTATTTTGACAATTTGTATTCAGTAACACAAATGTGAAATTTAATGAAACGAATGAGTACACAGTAGCTAGTTGGTTCAAAACCAAGAGGTGACACATTTAAATGGTATTTATTACTTAAAATTAGTAAAACGAATTATATTTAAAAGAATTTAAATGGCTACATAACATGAGGTAATTAGATGGTAGTTTTAAGCGTTGAAACAACTTTTTACTTTTTATAACAGCAAATTCTGTGCTTAATTCTCTGTTTTCATGTCATTTTAACTATTCGTAACGTAAATATACAATGAAACTTAGCCTACATATATCCAAGGGTCAGAGAGGTGAAAGTAGACTGATTGTAGTACGTATACCCATGTTAGACGGTGTATTAAATGTAGAACAATAATTAGTATTTGTGTAGCTGTGGATAATTTTCAAATGATGGTGAAAAACAACTTTGGGACCAGATATCAAGGTCAAAAAGACTGAAGCTAGGGACGAATCTGCACTCCATCGATCAGCCCTTTGTTTATTGCATATAATCATTTCAAACTACAAATTTACTTTATGATTTCACAAACTTTTGTATCGGACAATAATTAGGAATGTCCCTCTAGTTAGTAAATACCTGTATATTTTTATTATATCATGCACACGTTGTAGAAGACCTGCGACTTCTCATTAAAAGCCTCCTTTGGCGCTTCACCAAAGAAAATTTATGCAATGATTCAAAGTAAAAACTCTTTGTTAATAATAATGTATTATTGTTTTTGACCATGTCATAAACTTGTCACGTGTCCTGAAGAAAAGTAAATGAATCAATTTTATTATTCAATGGTGTGCCTGTCATTTTTGTAGTCTATAATATTCTCAGAATATAACTAAGATAATTCACCGAACACAGGATATTTCTACCTTCAGAGTTTGCTTTTAAAGAGCAACAGAAAAACAGTGGTCCAACTTGCAGAACATCTATACTGAATATGATTCGAGAAAGGAATGTTAATGCTTAACTTTTGCCCGGTTCCTGTCGTGCTTTATTAACCTTTAAAGCGTACCTCAAGTAAAAAGATTCTAAAATATATTAAGCCGCATGAATATTGAATTCTAACAGTCCAACTGCCAGCCTCTTAACTTAGTAGGATATTCTTGGGCTGAGGTTTAAAATGGTACATTGCGGAATAATTTGTCATGCCATTGTTGTAGTACTCTAATTTTTTTCTGAAAGTTACTGCACCTTGTACCAAGGTGTAATAGCACTCTTACACTTAAAGGGTGGTGTAATTATGCCCTTTGTGCAACATACTATGCAAGCAGACCGGAAGTGTTCAAGGTCATAAAAAATGTTTCATTTTTAAGGGATACAAAGCAGGTAATATGAGTTGTACAACAAGAAAGTATTGCCCAAATGGACTTATTTGTTTTACGTGCATAAATTGCAACATGTCATATCTCGGTTCAAAAATGTCCTATGAAGGTGGGAGTTAGACTGCTAGAATTCATTTTTCATGCTGTTTATGATAGCCTATGTTTTGGATTTTTTGACATGAGGTACAATTTAAACATGTTTCGAGGGAGGGGGCGATTAGAACCAGTCTTATTTCTGTCGTCGATGCCGATAACTAGCGTGTGCTTGGAGAGTGCTTTTTAAAGTTTAAGCGGAGTCCGATCTATGGTGGATTCAACCAACTCACATGCCAAGACGATCGTACAGAACACACTGCATCTGGAGATGGGGATGACTGAAGTAACACTACTAGGGGTAATTGCGGTAACACTTTAGTCACGCTCTACGCAGATAAACTTCCTCCGTCTACTGTGAGGCTTCATTGAAACCCACATCTATCAAAGACCCTCAAACGTGACACAGATATGTTTTCTCCGGAAATTTTACCTGCAAAACAATACCTTAAACTTTGAAAATGGTCTTAGAATACCCCCCAAAACGAATATGAAAAGTCACCAAATCTTACGCAATCTTTCTTCGTTTCGCGATTCTCACTCCCTGGTTTGGAAGCCACTCGAGATAAGCCGGAATTCACGTGATACTTCTTCCTAGTCCCTTTCTGTACATGGGCGGGGGTAACTATGTTTTACGAATACCACGCTCTAATTAGGAAAATCACCTTCAACACTATCTGTCTGTGAGTACTAATTATAGTCTATTGTTTACGAAAAAGGAAAAGGGAAATCCTTGAGGAAAGATGAAAATATATGGGGTTTTACTGAGTCCAATATGCGAGTTTTCTCAACTTTAATGAGTAATAGTTATTTTGGCATCTGACCAGTGCACAGAAACTCTCACCCATGTTTGTTTCTGACAACATGAGCACTGAACTTCGGCGTTGTTACCTTGTGTGTCGCCTACCTTGTAACTTAATCTTTGATTGAGAGGGCCAGTAAACATTTACGTATCCGGCCTGCATTTTGTTTGACTGAGACCGTTCATGGTATACTCTGGCCGTGTTAGTGATCTTTCAAGTTATCTGTTTATTCAACTTTATTGTGCAGCCAGTGTCAACTGGTAGAAAAGAACTACTCAGGAAAATATGCGAAGCCTTCCTCTTTTGATGCTTGGAGAATATGGCTCTGTTACCACGAAGACAAAATGATCATTGCCTTGGTTGAGATGGAGTGAAAGGGTCGGGAAGTTCGAACAGAACTATCTAGTACCGTGAAAATGCCAATAAAATACGTTACTCTCTCAAACACAGGTGTTACAAGCAATTCGAGATTGGGGAAGGAAGGGGCGAATTTTGTTTCGGAGCACCGTCCCGGGGAGGGGAAATTTTGGGGTATTTTGCGGTCTTAATATGTAATTTTGTGAAGAATGTTGGTGAATTTTTGGAAAGAATACTGAAAAGGTGTCACATGTCTACACAAGCAACAAATAATGGATTTTTATCCTAGGATGAAGGGAAAAGAAGTATGCTTCTCTCCTCCGCATTTTGTACTGGAAGGCTAGGCCGGTTGAAAGTATGGTACAATTCAAGTACGGTGCAACTTACGTGGGCCGTATGGGACTCTTTCTCTGGGTTCGACCAATTGCCCGACTCCTGATCACCATGCATTCAGAGCATAATCTCTGCCTGACCGAGGCACCGAAGTCTGCCTGATTCAGCAAGGTTATTTGCCAATTGGAGGGGGCGGCAGCTGCAGTTCTCGTCTCGAACTAACTGCCATGCAGGCTTTTCAATATCGCCCTTTACTACAGGAGGGAAATACCGTGGGCTTTTTCACAATTTTTATCTCACTTAAAGGTATTAGATGTATTGAGTAAGGTTTATTTTAAGTTTTTTAACACCTTGTCGAATTACTAGCCAGTAGAGTAAACACTAGTTTGAAAGCTGGAAGACAGGAAGAGGGAAGGTATGGGCTAACCGCAAAGAAATTGGAGTGCAAATTTAGAAATCGGTATATGTAGCCTTATTGTTTTTACCTTGGGGGATTCTAAAACTTGTCCAAATTAAGCTTTGACTTATCTCCTTAGTTAAAGTCAGTAAGCAGTTCTATTTTTCTGATTTTCTTTTATCAACTTACTTGGAAAGGCACTAGTCTTGACTGCTGTCCCTTCCTCGAATACCGTCACATTGCTTCATGTTAATATTTGAAGTCGGTCACTATGCATCGATTACAATCTTACAACCGACGGGCCACAGCGCTTGTATATGGGATAGCGTCTGGAGTCGAAACGTTTTCAGGGAAAGAAGGATTTAACTGAGATGAAGTAATGCTTTATTTATTGTATGAAATAGTGATGTTGAGCTCCCTGTGGGCTTGCCGAGAGTTTTTAAGGGCGGGCCTTAATTCCCAGTTTTTTTTTTTCCGGGTACGGGTTTAATTTGGACCTGACAACCCGATGAGATGAAAAACAGACTGCGGATTTCACTTGCCACACTCTTCAGTGAAACAAGTTGCTCATCTAGCGGGCCAACGCTAAAAGCGATCCAGTTAGCAATGTTCGGCGGTCCGCCGGCGGCCATTGTCGACTTTCGATCGACCGTGAATACGTTGTTGTCCACTGAAGGACCGTCACGGGCCATCAGAGGTCCGCTGGCTAGATCCGGGGCAGAAAAAAATTCATGCTGGGTAAAATTGTTCAGATGTTATCGCCGTCGGAGGACAGCTGGCAAGTCACCTGCCATTTCTCCGATGGACCACCGCCGGAAGTGGCCGACGGCGATCCGTTGCCGAGCCGACCAGGGAACGACTGATCTTTTGGCAAACGGATATATATCCTAGTCTTTTTGACTGTTTGAGAACACGGGAACTGGAAAGTTCGTTAGTACTATTGTTTTTCCTAATATATTGACACACAGGCTTATAAGTGATAGGCAATTAGCGTTGAAAATAGGCTATTCTGGTCCTTTGGAACAATTTGATATTCCCCTGGAATTCATTTCGATAAGACGCGAGCAACAGGGTTGTACAGCTGTACAGCTGTAAGATATTTTTGTTGTAAGATATATTTTTGCTGTACATATAGTAACACCTGTCCAGATATAATACCACACGTATATCGACAGAACAATTATCTGAAGGGATGCAGCACATATTTGGAACAGCCTGGTCAGAGTCAGCGAGCGAGATTAGTGCGGTTTATTTTCACACCCTGAGTAGCTCAGGCGACGCTCGAGCAACTTGAACAAATTCCAAATGCCGTGAGTTCTGTAAGTCAACTTCTCATGTAAGGCTCACGTAGAGTTTAGAAAGATTGGCGGCTTTTTCGCTGGGAGCAAAAATGCTTTATGTTGTCCGACAGACTATCTGAGTGGACAGTGTTGTACACACGGGTACCGCGATGGCTTAATGTACACGGGTCGTACATTTACGAGAGGACATATACTAATACAAATTCAAACGAACCGGCTTTAGGAGATGACGCTTTTTTGTTTTCTTTTTTTTTTTTTTTTGCCGAAAAGAGCTTATAGATCAATGCCATTTCTGATCGCGGATTTGAATTGAACTATTAATGTTTATGTGCATTTCTCTTACAACCCCTGCAGATAATTGTTGTATAAATTTGTAAAAAATAATAACAAAATCGTGCATTTAGTCAATTAATTGAATTGCGTTAATTTAAATCTTACACCAGCCAAACAAACAAATTTCGACTTGTACGATGAAATGACTTTAATTTGGAGACAGACAAGAGCAGTGGCGTAGCTACTGGGGGGCAGGGGGGCAAGTTGCCCCCCTGGAAATTTTTTGGGGAAATTTGATGAATCTTCTTATTATTACAAAAATTTCACAAAAATTTCTCAAAATTTTTGTTAGAATAAGAAATTGTGAGACATTTCTCATACATAATTCGTATTTTCATGCAACAAATCAACTCAGATTTCGTCAGTGTCGCATGAACCGGCCCAATTCGCGTTCCACAGAAATGTCCTCTCCGCGTAACAGATTGAATGTTCTCTTTTGCTTGTATACGCACGGGGGTTATGATCAGTCAGTGCATTTCAGTGCACAGGAAGCATTCAGGTGATACTTTGGGAATTCAGTAAAAGGATGGGAAAACTGACAAGTCACTACCGTAGACCCCCGAGGTTGTTATGTTCTTCTACAAGCTAGCAGTAGCTGTACGATTTTAATCTGTGTACATAACGATGGATGGGGCTGAAACAATCCATGGCCAACGATAAACTTAAAGTTAATCTAGAAATTAGAATTAACGGGATCCGTTGGCACTTAGATTTTGCTACTTAGCCTTATCCTTGGAGGCTTACAAGCTAGTTCGGGAAAATAGCTTTCTGCTCGCTTTGAGTGTAACAATAAATGGACAATGAGTACCTTGTAGTCTTCTACACTTAACAGACTGCTTTTCTCACAGGATATCCTGTGTGATCGAGCCACTATTAGGCCTCCTTAGCGGCGTGCGAAGGGGAGACCATTGGGCCATGCCACCCTCACAGATGCCTTTTTTCTTTGTTCTTAAAAATACGTAGTCTTACTTTATCAACACAGATTTTACTTCAAAAGATAGCATATGTGGCACCAGATTGCTTATAAGGACACCCAATTTTTCCAAAATTTTCAAAGAGGAAGGATTGTCCCTGCAAGGTCTTTCAGTGATGCCAATTTTTTTTTTTAAATTCCTACAAATAGATCTAGGCAAATTCTGTCAAATTCCAATTTTTACTTAGAAAAGGTAGACTCTGTTTCCCACTGGTGGCATCTATCAAAAGACTACATGCTTAGATTTTCTTTACAAGCATAAATACGCTATTTTGACCATCTGAGGGGTCTGATTTTTCGAAATTTTCTTTACTCTCCGCGCCAACCAATGGTGGCGCTTCGCTCGGTCTTTTGGGCAAAATAACATGTTTGGGGTAAAATTAGCTCGTAACTCTCTGATCACTTTGCAAATTGCGAACATATTTTGAAGTGAGCATTTTATTGCAAACGACAAAAGAAGAAAGCGGCTGGCTAGATTCTTCGTATAAGCCTGGAAAATGCTATTTCCGACCATCTAAGGGGTCTAATTTTTCCAAATTTTCTCTACACTCCGCGCCAACCAATGGTGGCGCTTCGCTTAGATAATCTCTATGACAAAATAACATTTTGTGGCCAAGAAAAACCACAAATACCGATCAATGCTCTTTTATTTTGACTCCTAAAAGTGTGCAAATTTAATGACAAGTTTTTCTTCGTAAGGTAGCATAAATGGCATAAAAAGAAATGCATGTCAAGGCACAAAAGGTTCAGTTTTATCCTCATGAACCACCACGATTCAACTTTTAACACTGTTCCTGTCAAAGTCGAAAATCTTGCACCATTTTGCATGTAGGCTCCTTGAAAGCGTCAAAAAATTTCCGGACACCCCTCCCCTTGACCATACTGCATGTCGTTCCCCCTTCAGAGAAATCCTGCGTACGCCACTGCGTTAGTACATACAAATAAAGCAGATATTGTGTACCAAAAGAATATACTTTGTTATTTCCGATTGCTCTATGTTATACTTTAAGATTAAAATGCAGGTAATATTACAAAATGATATGGTAATGTTGTTATACTTGTAAGTTTGCATATTTTATATGAAATACATACACATTGACCCGGAAACGTTTTGGAGAAATTTCATACCTTTGCCCCCCCCCCCCCCCGGAAAAAAATCCTAGCTACGCCACTGGACCAGAGGATTCAATTGAAATAGAAGTCAAGACTTATCATTGGCCGATCAACTATTTAAGCTCAGCGCCACCATCAGTTGGCTTGGAGATGACGTCTTGAAATATCGAGGACTTCCAGACACTCATTCAGATATGGCGCTTCCTAGATTGGTTATTTAGGTACTACATGCTTAGTGTTTATTTGCTAAACATGCATTTAGTTAAACGTATAAATAAAGTGGGAACAAAATATGTATTCAATTGCTAAACACCCTTTTTAGAGTGTACACACCTATACATCCTACCGTCTGTTCGTGTTATTTGGTACTTTCATATAATTCTACTTTCGCTCAGATATTCTACTATTTTCCAAACCCTGCCGAAATTCAAATCTTGAGGAAGTTTGAGGAGCAGACTTGCCTCTGATTCTGTCTCGTACGTCGATGATTTAGACCTTAAGCTGTTCGATATCCTTTACAACTCCCTTCAAAGAGTAGTTAAATGAACGTTGCCGCATGTTTCAACCATCCTAAATTGCATCACTACATATTGTGATATAGATATATTTTTTTCACAGGTACAGTAAAATGTCGTACTCCTTTGTCCACATATGCATATGAATTGTTACTGTCCCATTTTTGTATGTTCCTTTAATGATTACAGGCAAAGTAAGTAATAGATACCAACGCTTATTTCCCTTGCTCCTATTTAGTTAGTCCGATAGTTAGATGAGTTCTAACGAAACACCAAGTCATGTGGTATACAGTGTCAGCTACATAGAAATAGGAAAAATTAAAATACTATTTTCAAGACGGTACTACTCAAAGTAAGATTTCGAATACGGTGCAAATTGGGTTCAATGTCTCCCCTTTAGTGGCAACTTACAACAGTCTAAGAAAATCAGATAAATATTGTACATGTACATGGACTCTAATGTAAATCAACGTGACTCGATTAAAAGCGAAACAAAATCTTCAGATTAAGGCAGTCTTAATCCGTAGATGATCAAGGTGAGATCGAAAATTTATAAAAAAAGGAGAGTATGGCGATATTTAGAGCGTTTTTTGTTTTCATTAGCGTCACGTTGATTGATGTTAGAGTCGGAATGGGCAGTACTATCCATTCACCCAGTGGCGTAGCCAATGAGAGGGGGGGGGGGGGCTGGGGGGGGGAAGTTGCCCCCCCGGCAAATATTTTGGGGAAATTTGTGGAATTTGGGGAAATTTCAAGTTGACGAAATAATACTTCCTTTTCCTATTTCTTTAAAGTTTTCTCACTATAAGTAATCGTGAAACACTTCATGCAACGTATTTCCCCAGATCTCATCTGTGTCACTGCAGCATGAGTTGAAGCGCGCTTGACTGGCGTTCCGCAGAAATTCCCTCCCTGCAGCAGCGTGAATGTTCTCTGGTACACATGCAGGGTATTTTGATCAGTTCAGCGTATACTGCCCAACACTGACAGGCTATAAGACCGTAGCATAGGATACCATCATCGAGCTAGTTTCTTACCTATTGTTGAGCTAATATTATATTCATCAACTTGATGCACTATTGAATAATACTTTGCTAATAAATAGTAACATAATCATAGCCTCGTGAACGAAATATTACCTCATTTAATAATCACAATTTCTGTTTGTTTTCGTTCCACAACCATTATATTTAGATTCGATTAAAGGCTGACAGCCATACACATCAGTTGGCCTTAGAGTTTCCAAGTTTTCCTTTTTATATATATTGTGAACAAATTGTTTTCAGGACAAGAAAAATATGGCATTCTAAGCATGTAGTAATGAGGCACAGGGAGTGTCATTTCCTGCAGTCTAGGGGTGTTTTTAGCGAAATTTTCCATGGCGGGACGCTCCGCGCGAACCGATGGTCGCACTCCGCGTATCACTCTCACCCGTCACTTAAGTTGACAAGGCACTGGGTTAGGTCAGGTTATTTAGGCGAGGTTTAACAGCTCAGTTTCAAACCTATTGGTTGACAGCGCCCTGGGTTAAGTTTAAGCATTGGCCTCTCATTCTAAAAGCTGTAGTACCGGGCAGAGTTATAGACTGTTTAACCATGGATGGGGCTAAAAACAATAGCCTTACCGTTGTCTAGACAAAATAACCCCGCAAACCTGGAAAAACGTATGATGTTTACCTTACTTTTAAAGGACTGCTTCGGAAAATTAATCTATTTAATCTGTTCGGAAAATCAATCTAATTAATCACTGGGGATGGGGTTGACAACGGGCCCATGATGACATCGTCTTAATCCCATATATATAGTAGGCAGCTTCAGGATCTTGTAGGCCAACTTAGGTAATATTACATGACGTCATGATAATCTTGATAGTATCATAAATTTACGTATTTGTATGAAATGCATGCACCTTGACCTTGAAAATATACAGAAACTGAAAAAATACTGAAACTGAAAAGTTTGGGGGAAATTTTCGAGCTTTGCCCCCCCCCCCCCTGGAAAATATCCTAGATACGCCACTGAATTCACCATCTATCTCGACGATGACTCTATCATCAATTTAAACTTTAGGTGGGGAACATTTTACTTTAAATTAAAGTCGTGCACGGATGTGGACCTCAAATCAGTGTATCAATAAAAAAGAAAAAAGAAAAACAAACAAAAAAAAAAAACGTGAGGATGAGTACGCTTAATTGGCATAATTAAGAACCTACAGAAACGGTTAACATATGCCAATTGTTTTAAAGTTTCCATTCATGAAACCTTAATGTTTCCAGCTCTGTGATAAATGATATCATGTTAAGCAGAAGGACACAAATATTCCGTACAATTGGTTAAATTTTGTTATTGTGCAAAGGGTTCACAATAACAATTAAAATGTGATAAATGTTAAATGTCAAGTACATTTGTATGTTAACACTTTTAAAAATCCAAGATTTAAGAGTGAAGTAAAACAACAGTTGACAAAACAATACGACGTGGAAAAAGACAATAAAAGAATATGGAGGATTTTCTTTTTTTAGTAAGGAAGATTTATCACAATTTTTCTCTCACTACAGAACAATTTGGCTTTCGAATCGATCTTTTAAGAGTGTTATAAAGAGATTTCGGTCCTAAAGAAACAAGGGGAAATCGCCCCACCAATGAAAATATTGGGGACAAACATATTGTTCTGTCCCCCTTTTTCGCTTTTAGACGGATCCAATCGAGGGTTCCGGCTTCTGGAGTATTTAGTCCCCCCCCCCGCCCACTATCCTCAACCAGATCGACGCCCCTGGTCTAAGTACATCCGGGTGATACAAATGAGTTATATTTGGTTGCCGCTGCGAAATACTTTTTCTTAAGCCCTCCCGACCCTCTGGCAAAGGGCCGGTCGGCGAAACCAAAACTTTAACTGCTTCCCGAAGAAGCTATTGCGTCTACTGAAGGACAATAGGCAGCTTTCGATTTGCACGTTCACCCAGTGGACTGCTACGAGATTACGTCAATTTCAGTCTCTGCGCATGCGTCACCTCGTCTCCCTCGTCCACTAGCCAAATCGAGAACGTGTCCACCGCGGTTTTTACTTCGCTCCAAACTGCAGCGAACGTTCACATGTGTGACGTCACAGAATATCTGAAAATGGATTAAGTGGCAAGAATGCATGCAAGTTTCCCTCCTCGTGATCTGTTTTGCCCAAATGCGGTCACTTTTTACCTTAAATGTATATGAGATTGATGATTCATTGGGGAATATGCGTTATTTTGGACGTTTTCTTGCAACTTCAACAGGCGGATATTCGAAGTTGAAATACACTGTGTTCTCCATGAAAACATACCAACAACTTAACTAGCGTTCGTGTAGTACGTAGACAGGCATTTACATCGTTGAAGAAATTTAGAAAAATTACAGAAGGATAAGCTGTAAATTCGCCATTTTAATACGACTCGTCCACGTCGACCCTTGCACAGGGAAATCGAAACAGGCTTTAACAGTCGACGTACCATAGCAGTGGACGCGTTCAAGAAGGCAAGCTGGTTAACTAGAACGAAGTCCACGCTCACTGAATCGAAAGCTCGGTAATACGTGGCCAACCTCACGGCCCTCAGACCATTTACATCATAGGTCTGTCATGCATGGCTCCATTTTAAACTGAATGAAAAGAACAGATACTACACATTATCTTAGCCAAAAGGCCACTGTGAAATAGGGGGGGGGGGGTCTTTCGACCACTGCTGCTAGTTTATCCACTTACGACAGGCTTAGGTTATTCCACTGTTACGCATTAGAGATTTCGTCCCCTTGAAGGAACGACAAAATTGCCTTCGCCTGCTTTAGGGATTATATCTCTAGATGTCACATTTTTGCTGTTAACTCACTTACAGAGGAAAACAAGTGGCTCCAAGCATAATGGCGTATTTTTCGCAGTCATAGAAAATTATTCGCTAAAACTGAACTTCATGGATAGGTTGAAATTAAAACGAATTTTAAACCAGAAAAATCGGTCCAAGTTTGGTGGAATTATAGAAAATTTTTAGCACGAAACATGTAACAGAACAATGGCCAGTTCTTGTCTTTCGTGCAGGGTAAATATTTGCGCCGACTAAGCAAACAATCTCTTGTGGTTAAATGACGTCAAAAAATCGGCCAGTTCGTTCCCTGGTCGGCAGGTTCGTTCCACCGTTCTTCAAGGGGACAGATTTTCTCATGGATGGCTTCACTTAGAACAGTAAGTAGGCCACTAGACATAGTTTCAGGGTTACGTTAATACAACAATTAAATTGAGAACTGATCATCCCCTACAGTACGGGTCCGCTTTGCTAATTATTCAGTCAACTCGTCCCTTTCCTTCGTCATCGCCATCCATATTCAAGGAACCAATACGGCCCGAAACTGATTAAAATATATTATTTATCTTCTGCAAGATGTTTCCATGGCAACCAAAATGGCAATGGCGGAGCTAGGGATTTCGGTCAGAGGGGGCGAAAATGGTCTGCAGGGGCGCTTCGAAGGAGAGAATACCCTGAGCCTCAGCACGATGGAAGCCACTGTTTTCCAGACTTCACATTCGATTTTACGCACCTGGTAGATGACTACTTTGTCATTTCTCCTCAGCAAGTTTTTCTATTAAAACATGGTTATCCATGGGCCTCCGCAGAAGAAGTATCGGGGTGGAACAAAATATTTTTAGACAAAAATTTGCAGGGGGGAGGAAGCCCCGCACCAGCATGAGTTGGCGCGGTGCGCAAGAAAATTTTTGTCCAAAATGCCTCTCACATCGCTGAAAATGGCGTTCCTAAAGCCTATTTACCTCATATAAAGAGGAAAAACACCTAGTGAACTGTTAAGAAATGTTGATGTTAATTTTTCTTCTTCCTTTTCTTTATGTTTTCTTCGTTTTTTCAGGTTTTTTATTTCCTGGGGAGGGCAAGTTCCCACCTTGCCCCTACCTGCCGAAGACGGTCATGTTTCTATCCCTCTCTTTCACATTCTAGTATGAAGGCGGTCATTATATTCTGTGTTATTGTCAGGTCTCGATTTAAGGTTTTAATTTAATAATGGACTACTTTGTGAAGATAAAGATTAAACCACGAAAAAAAACATTAATTGACGTAATGTGACCACTCTGAGGTAGCCATTAATTAAGTAAATTGCAAGAAATAGCCAAGACAAAAGATCTGCTTGGCTCTCTAGAAATCGAATTCATAATAAATAAAAGTAGCCTTAACCTAGGCTTATAGATGAAATTTTCTGGCTTTTGAGACCACGAAAGTACAGAAATAAGCATTTTGATGGGGTTATCGTGCAGTGTCAGAAATAGCCATTTATCATGAGAATGGTCACTTAAAGAAATGCAAAATTAAAACTGCTCATTAAAACTCTTAAATCATCACTTCTATGATACGTTTATTTTTTTTAACCTGAATGTTCTCTTCAAATGATTTTGAAAAATGTTGTGGAAGCTATTTTGGTATCTTTATAAACTCTTTTTGTTGTCTATGTTTACAATTATCCCCGACAACAAGAGGGCTATTTGCGCTACAATTATTGTTGCGCCTTTGGCAATATCTTTTATTGGCCAGGAGGGTGAATTTAATGTCAGTTTGTGCATTTTGTAAGCTTATAATCACGCTTGGTGTGGTAGCAATTAACTTAGAACAGCGACAACAGTCATTAGTACGTATAAAGCATGAAGATACGTTTTGGCAAAACCTATCCCTATATTACAGAAGATGACCCTTTTCATCAGAATAAAGTGCAGATAGTTCAGGTATTGGTGGCTGGCTGTTTGAGCATTTTGTTATCTGGACCCTAAAATAACGCTATTAAATTGTGTATCTTTTGCCAATAATGGTGCAAGAGTAAAGTATGTTAAAAACCTAAAAAGGGCGCCGACAGACGATTTTGGTCCGTCGGGGGGGGGGGGGGGGGTTGGTCCGTCGAGGAGGGGGGCGACCGCCCCCTCTGACCATATGGTAGCTCCGCCACTGCAAAATGGAACAACGTATATCAGTAATTATTGTCAGTCATTCCAACTTCAATTTCCTAATGCCTCAAATTTCCTCTCCAATGTCTGCCCAAATAAAAAAAACTAAGCGAGTTCGATAATTCGTTGCCCCGTGGAATAGTGGGGCACAGCTTGGAATATTCAATTCGAGCTCCGCACGTAGTGTACGGTGTTCGTTCACTTTTTCGTTTGTAAGTGCATACAGCACTCTCTAAGTGTCTAGCCAAAGGAACGAAAATAGGGGTCTTAGTCCTACTTAACGGCAGATTGGAAATGCAAACGTTTACATCAAAGAGACAATTTAGTCAGAATCCACTGCACTAAAAAGCCTTGAATGTACCTCTTTACGTTATGAACGAATTAAGAAAGAACTGTTTCACGAAATTTTCATGTAAACTAAAATCTTTGGAATACGTACTGTAGGTAAGGGACTGGCTTGATAATCCCGACTATTTGGGCGATGCGCGCAATGCACATGGTCACCAAAACAAGTGACCGAATTCGCTTATCAAATAACCTTGAAGGAGACGGCATTTTCTAAATCATCCAGATGCCCAAAAAACAAGATGCACTTGGTAGCATTGCTATTAAATGTCGTGTTCAATTTCTATTCATTTCTTCTCAATATAATATACACTAAGTGTTAGTATAATCCTTTGAAGATTTTGTCTTTACTTGGACACTACGTTAGACGTGTGATATTTAAACCAAACAGCCAATATCTCAGGTATTATGTATAGTTTTTATTTGTGTTTATTTTGTATCTATACGTAATTTACATATGACAGTTATTTTAAAGATTGATCAGTGTCTCGGTGTCTGTGCTGAGCCCAAGCATAAAGTATGTTATGTGGTATCTCTAGAAGTAGGTGAAATTTATAGATTAACCTTATATAAAATTAATTATGTAGTCTGGGACAATGTTTTTAAAGAAATTAAATTGTGCAAGGAAGGGAATTATTGTTTCTTTTCTTAACATTTCACGTAACTTCTAACTACTTTTCAAGTTTTTCAACCCGAAAACGGGATAGGAATAGATGACAGGACTACAATACGGTAAACCTTACAATCGAAAGTGGGGAAATATGGGATGGAGGCATGGAGTTCGACTTGTGGCCGGGCAATACCTAAGGCCTAAAGATAAAACTACTGCCAATGTGCCTAGTGCTCAGCATACGCAATGGAGAAGGGCAAAGAGACCATCGCGCCACAACTGTCGTAGTAGCTCCGAATCAAACTAATGGCTAAAACTAAACTGTAAAACCTTATTTAACCAACTAGAATTTAATTGGTCTTCTTTCATTACTCACGTGTTCTCATGCTTTCACTTTTGATTACTATCTTAGCTGCAATCTGAGGATGCAAACGCTTAGAATTTCATCAAATGGAAAAGTCTCGTTAGGAATTGATTTTATGTACAAAAGTTAATTCTATTCCAACTGACTTTTTAAGAGTCTGTGTAAAAATTATCAAAGTCATACATTAGGATTGCTTAATTCAGACGTAGTATGATAAAGTCACAATTCATCTAAACGTCCTCCTACCCCCATGACATGATTAAAATAGATTGAAAATTTACACTTTTGTTAAAAAAGTAACAAATTAAATTTCAAATGGAAAAGCAGCTCCTTCAAATTTCTTGTCAGAAGAAATAAAATTCGGTGTTGGGTATTGAATTGGAACCAATTTGACATACTTGACCTACCTGCATGTTACACGCAAATACTCTAGTCAAAGTGGGGTAGGCTGCATAAAGCAGACTGTCAAAACAGGATTGATTTCGGCACCAAAAAATTCATATTGAAGTAGAGAGAGTTGTATTTGAGACAAAACCGGTGTTCACGCATCTTTACACCTATTCTACTTGGGTTTAATTTGGTTCTTGTTAAGTAGATCAAATTAGGTTATTTATTATTACGGTTCGGAAGGGGGGGGGGGGGGCTTTTACTCACATGTTAAACGTAGAAGTGATACTTCTGCGTTTTCATTCAGGAATACGTAGTTGAATGGGACTTGTCCCAGACTTTTGATAGCATGATAAGAAAGGAAGGACAATAGAATGTAGTCTACTTCTATATAAAAACGAGTCGAAATGGGGAATAGACTGTTCACTCCATGACTTTACCTGGTTGGTAATTTTCTTTTTTCTTTTTTGAAGTGGGGGAATTAAACCCAATCTTGTCAATGCATGCATAGTTTAACCCTTTACCGTTGTGCTCCACACTCTAAAAACTGTTGGGTAAAAAGTGTTGGGCAAAGTACAAAATGCCCAACATGGGCAAATTGTTGCCCAACAAATGGGTAAACAACTGTACCCATATTGTTGGGCAAATTAAGGTTGGGTAAATTCCAGGTGTTGGTAAAAGGTGTTGGGCAAGTTTTAAAGTACCCAACAGTTGGGTAAAATGTAATTGACCAATCAGATGATTAGTTAAAGATCAGTTAAGTTTTACAGATAATTATTGTAATATAAGTGGTTCATTATAAGATCTCATGGTTAAATAAGGTTGTATTTGGTAAATAAAAAGCTAACGGTACAATCGCAGTAAAAATCTGGACGAAAGTACTTAAAGAGCAATGGTCGCATAGAAAAAAGAAGTTTTCATTGCTACATAATCAAAGGGAGAAGAAATACAAAGTTCACGATTGAGTTTAATACTTTCAACTACACACTTCATTGTTTACCTACCACGTGCATCGTCGCTGGTGCCCCCAACCATTCTTGAAGGATAAACGGTGTATGTGTTAGGGTACTTTGTGATTATGTATCAGGTTATATTGAAATCCAAACAAGCACCCAACATACTGGATAGTTGCATTGCCCAACACCATTTGCCCAACAGTTTGCCCAATTGTTGGGAGGACACTTATATACCCAGTGTTGGTAAAAAGTTGGGCAAATATTTGCCCAATATTTTTTAGAGTGCAATCGGGGCATATCTGCGCGCCTCGGGAGTGGCGGAAAAGCGGACGTAGCACGCCCCGCATCAGCTTCCGTAGGCTGTTGACCCCGTGACCTTAAACTATTGTCTCACTCGTTGTTGTGGCCGAATTTTCGGGTAGCTACTCGCAGTTTCGAACTCCGAGTGAAACAGTAAAGATGGGTGACAGCCGCGCTCTCCGTATGGGTCCAAAAGGACCCAAACAACGGTAAAGGGTTAAGCAATTGCTTCAAATTCCACCCATTCACAGGCACTAAAATTGTGCAGAGTTTTTGCATTAAGTCAATAACTGCATATTCTGTGGTTTCTCCAGTACTAACTCATGCTGGTGAAGCTAAAGGGTCTTCCACGTCAATTAGCTCTGGGGGACCAGCGGGGTAGTCAGAGATTGTGGGGGACGCGAAGGGCGATAATGGAAATTTTAAAAAGAGCAAAAAAAGAAAAGCACGAATAAGGGAAATTGTAAGTTGGTGTAGGGTGTGAATTCAGATAAGGGGTAGGGAAGTTGCAAAATTATCAATTTGTCAGTGGAAACCAAAGGCGAACAAATAACAGAACGCTTCTAGAATGGTGTGCAATTATTGTTGATTTGAATCGGTTTTGTTTGGCAATAAATGGGCTTGTTTACTATATAGGCACAGGGGAGATGGTTCCATGGAAAAGAGAAAGTTAGAGAAAGGTAGCCTATATCTCCGTCTCCCCATGACCCTCTTAGTGATACAATTTTTTTAACGGCTACAAAATGGGCAAATTTTGTCAAGTTCCAAGTTTTACTTCAAAAGGTAGCCTGTGTGACACCAATTGCATGTAAGGACACCTAGCTTTTTACAAGAATTTTCAAAAGGGAGGGGCCTATCCCTGAAACTCCTTCTCCACTGCCGACATATATAGACTTGCGAGACCGGGGCAAGGGAGGGGAGAGTTCATTTGCGGTAAGCAAAAGTTTGCTATTTATCTTGCGAAAGATGTTAATAGCAAGTTCGGGCATTCAGTCAAATAGACAATTTTGTGAGTTCAGCTGATCTTGAATTTAGCCAAGATTAACAATAGAAACATTAGCGTATTTTCAATTCCGTTGTATAGAATTTCCCCAAAAAGATTCAAGACCATTCGATGTAATAGTACTAGTTCACCCTTATGTTGTAATTTTCTGATCATTTCGCAAACTGCTTCTCTTTTTATTTTTGCAAACACAAGCTAAACATGAAGACTGTTTAGATTTTCTTCACAAGTTTGAAAAACGCCCGAATTTTTGGACATTTGAAAGGTCGCGATTTTGCAATTTTTTCTACGCTCGCTCTAAACAAGTGTGGCGCTCCGCTAAGACAGTTACATTTTTTCGATTCGTTCGTATCGAAGTATTTTTAAATATCTTTTTGATCTTTTTACAGTTTAAAAGCTTATCTTAAGCAATTTATAGCAATATGCCAAAGCTAGCTTATGCTAAGGTTTTTCGTATAAGCTGGGAAAATGCTATTTTTGGCCATCTGACGAGTCCGATTTTTCCAAATGTTCTGCAGCCTCCAAAAAATGGTTGCGCTCCACTTAGATGGTCTTTATGTCAAAATTTGGGGGCAAGAAAATACCCAAAACTGAAATGCTCCTTTTCTCCTGTATGCCGATCACTTATGCTCATTTATTTTGACTCCTGAAAGTATGAAAATTTAAAAAAAAAAAAAAACACTTGGCAAGGTAGCGTACACGGCATTTGATTACTTGGGAGCGACACAAAATTTTCATTTTTATTCCCATTAACTACCGCAATTTCTACTTTCGACACTATCCTCTCAAAATTCACAATGTTGCACCATTTTGCATCTAGGTTCCTTAAAAAGGCAAAACATTTCCAAACGGAAAAGACCTTCTTCCCATAGAGACTCCCCGGCCGACGACCCCTCAACATACTCATGCCTCCCTCCTCCCATCAGGAAAATCCTACCCAACGCCACTGGGTATAATACCTTATCTGTGAAGAGTATTACTTTAACAGTCATTGTAGTATTGTGTCAAATGTTCGCTCAGTTTTCTAATGGCACGAAACCATTTTACGGTTTTTATTTGAAATTGCCTGTAACGATCATTTAACTCGCAAATAAATGCACCAATTATCGCGTTTAAACAGTACCCTAAAAAGTGTTAAAGGACCCTCGGCAAAATGAGATACGTTTCGTCAGAGCGCTCTCTTTTTTTCAATATTCATTTTTTTTTTTTTTTTTTTTTTTTTTTGCGAAATGCAGGTTTGTTCGTGATACCTGTTACCTTTCACGTATACCCCCTTGCTTCGTAAGCGTACTTTAGCTGTGTAGTTCTAGGCGAAAACGAAACCTAACGGATTTTTTTTTTATCTAAGTAAACACTTAGTACTTGACTTTGACACAGGGTAGTTTAATTTTGCCTCGTATAGTTTGCCAGATATAATAGCTTCCTAACCATAAAATCAATGTACATAAACTATGCTCAATATCATTATTGTGTGAAACAGACTGTATGTACACACACCTATAACGATTACGTTTATTGCAGATCTATCATGATACCAGTTCTCAACAGGGGCCGGATTTGATCTCTGAAAGTGGGGGACAATTTCGGGCTGACTACCAAACGGCGCCAAAGGCGCCGCGGGAGCGCGAAGCACTCCTCCTTATGGCGTGGGGTCCCTGAGCCCGCCTTAGGGCCCCTGGTTGGGTCCAGGGGCAAAACCCCGGTTGGGGTACATGAGGCGAAGCCCCCGCAATCTCCTGGGTATTTACGAAATTGTGGACCTTAAAATTATGCATTTTATCTTCAACTTTAAATTACATAAGATGAGCACTTAACAGAACACAAGTACCACAATTTGACTTTCTTCATCTATATCCTTACTCCGTATGATTAAAGTCGGCTGGAATCGATAATGCAGAGGGTGCGGGGAGGGAGAACGGATTACTTAAAAATGACGTTCTTCGGGGGCTCCCTTCTTGGTGCCCCAGATCTTCTTTTCAGAAAGCTAGGGGGCTTTTCATGTGATGTGAATTCAGGCCTTGTCTATGATGGGAAAAATTTAACGTTTAAGACATCTCAGTAATGAAAGTGACAATAATTAGAGAAAGGATGGGCCACTTTTAACCTTAGCTGAATAACGGTGGCCCCCTAAAGACATTCTTACTGAAGCACAAACATACTCTGGTTTCCAATATAGTCTTCTTCAGGTGACTTTCATAGAGCCGTTATCTGTAAACTTGCGCGCGGAACGCGCCGAAAAAAAAATGAATTTTTACTCCATCTCAATAGTGGAAATGAAATAAAATTAGACAAAGAGTGGTCGTTTTCACTACAGCTGAATAAGGGTGACTCCTGAGGATATTTGTACTAAGCAAAAACGTACCGTTGGTTTCCTTTTCATGAGATTTTTTATAGAGACCTTATCTGTGATGGGATGCGCATAACACGTTGAAAATCGGACTTTTGAGACATCTCAAAAGAGAAATTAATGGAAATTAAAGAAAGGGTGGACCCCTTTCCACTTCAGCCGAGAAAGAGTGGAGCTCCAGATTAGTGTCAAATAAGATCATCGTCCTTTCGGAAGCTTGGGGGCACTTGGTCAGAGAAAGGGACCAGAAGGCGACCGCCTCCCTGCATCCCCCTTTCACTAGTTACGGTAGACCTTCAGCTGTGTACGGCCCGGGCACTAGTGATACCTTTCAGTGACAATGGAAGAGGTGTTCTACACGAAGTAACCCCGAATCCTGACATATTTAAAACGGGTACACGCGAAGCGTGCCGAAAAAAAAAAAAACAGCGTTGAGACAGTTATTGGAAAAATGTTGTTTTTATTTAGTTTTCAATGCAGTATATGATATGTTTAAACATTATACAACTTGATTAAGTATCACTCGCGTAGCTCTGTCATTTCCAGTTTGTATTTTTGTAGCAAAAGCAACCAGACTAAGGCTTAAAAATAACTAATTTCTGGAAAAAAGTTGGGGGGCAAGTGTCCCCCCCTGCCCCCCCCCCCGAAATCCCGCCTATGGTTCTCAGTTTAAATGATGTCGCCATGGTATACGCGCATTAGTGTTTCAAGATTGGCGTAGAATATTAAGCTTAGGCCTAATGTGTCTTTTCGTTTGGTTACGTAAACATTCTTTCATTACTTTAAGTTCTTTCTCAACGCAGCAATCCGGAAAATAAACATAAAAAACAAAAAAGTTGGCAGCATTTAAATTCCAAAACAAGGCTTAAAAAAAAAAAAAAAAAGGCCTTTTCTTTGTAACAATGGATTAGTCAAATTGTATATTATTTTTGTTCTTTTGGTATAGTTTTACAAGTAAAACCATTATCATTTTCGCCGCATGCCTTTTTCTGGGGTTAACTTCTAATTAACAGTGTGAAGAAGTGTTGACGAAAAATGAAAGAAAAAAAGAAAAATAAAAAAACAAAACAAATAAAAAAAAACATGGTCATGTAAAATTACAGAAGGATAATATTGACAACCTAACTCAACAGTTGCGAGCACTTTTTGCTACCTCGCTTTCTTTAGTTTTTGCTATTGAATTTAAAAGGGCTTTTTATTTTTTAAGTAAGAAACTTCCCAAGTATCATGAAGTGATTGACTGGTGACAAATTTGTGTCGATATACTTCTTCAAAACGAACTTCTGGTCACTTCAATTCTATGAGTGTATCATATTCATGTATGCCTGGGATCTGCTCGATATATATGCAAGAATATCTCACAAGTATATCGCTACAGAAAAACGGATTGTCTGTAAAATGTTTGACGAATTGTTGATTTGGGATTTTTGAACGATGAAGTGCAAAAGAAAAAAACACCATTTCTGTATCTTTGGTTTTTATATCATCTACGGCAAACCAATAGGAACCATTTGAAAACAAATTCTGTTAATCAATCTCTTTCCTTCATTTACAAAAACTATTTCCACACTGTTGATTCATGCGTGTATGATTTTACATGGGACAGTAGGATTATATGTATTACATAGTTTAAGAATTGAACATTTGCGTCTCTTATGGTTGTCACTACGGTATTACCCTCCATTTGGACTTTGATATTTCAAACCAAAAGTAAACAAATTACTTGGGCGCAATGGTTTATACAAATGTAAGCATATTCCATGTTGTGAAGTTTATTGCAAGGCGCTAGCTATTGTAGACAACACACTCTACAAACAGAACATTTTGTATCGGATACTAGTGAGGATTTGTATGGATTCTAGAGCAGTTACTAGACTGGACTGGTGATAGACTGACTGATATTCTCGGCTGATACATGCAGGTACTGGCATTTTTTAAGGCTGCTTACTTCCTTTTTATTCTTTTGAAAGTTTTTGCAACAAACAAGTGGTACAAAATTTAAGAGTAATCATTTTGTACTTGTAGATTAGTACAGACGAATCAGGACAGCAAGTGATGGTCTGATTTTAGTCGGCCATAACTGGTGTCTATCACCTTTAAAGGGCCAATCCTCTCACCCAAAACTACAATTCTTGTAGCGGGGTACAGAAACTCTCCATTGGCCCAGCTTTTTGATTGACTGTTAGTTCAAACAATGCAGATTACCAAAGCTTGTATTACACAGCATGAACTGTACTGAGGGTGTTTTGATTATACACATAGAGCTTTTCTATACTTACCCCGAAGCAATAAACTGAGATTGTGACTGGATAAGGATGAATTTCACACAATTATGGGAGGGGCTTAAGTAAGAAGGTAAGGAGAATTGGTACTGTTTGGGGTGAGAGAACTGTGCCTTTAAAACTTTCAATTTCCTTGTTTTCCTGCAATTTTTGTATCATGGATAATTAAACACTGAATTGTATCTTGAATCCCTCAATTTCACTGAATATGGGGATTTGAAACTCATGTAGACAATAAATGAAAACGATTTAAGGCTGATGGACCCCAGTAAAGACAAGGCTTAATGCTGATCGGATTTGGCTGTGTCCCGAAGTTTCTCTTGTAGGTAACAAAACAAAGGCAATAAGATTTTAAGAGGTATACAGAACAAAGTACTGGGCTTTCATAGAACACGACCAGACGTTTGTAACCACCTTGACAAAACTTCCAAGGAAGTACATTCGATGTAAAAATTCCTTCAACACTTTTGAAAAACGGTCCTTTCTTTGTTATCATAATATACGGTTACTTCCTGGGAAGTAACCTGTCACCTGTCCTTCTCGTACCTTCTGGCACAAGGTGCGCTCACAGAACATCACTACCTACCCATGTCTTCCACTGCGGCTGTCCGTTCTCCTTGAATTCCGCCTAGTTTCGTTCGGAATGGCGTTCCAAAGAACACGAAGCGATTTTTCAGGAGTCTTTTCATAAATCTGATAGAATCTTTAACTTTCACTCTTTTAGCCTTTTTCATCTCATACTACATGCTTCATTGATGTTTTGTATATTTGTATGAAAATTGAACACAATTGTTTTCTGGGTCGCGCTTTTTTTTAAAGCATCTCACAATTTTTTAATACCAAGGTCCATGTGGATCCAGCTCGTGAATTCCTTGCTGTTCGCTTTTCCTCTTACAAATTCTTTTTATGCATTTTTGATTGCTTGTCATAAAGTTACCCAGTTAGTGTACCTTGTGGCTATACTTTCATCTTGTGCCCAAGTCCCCGAAAAGATTGATCCCAGGGTCCATTTTGTGAAATATTGCAAAATGGTTAGCCCTTTTTGGATAGTTTTAAACTGTTTTAAACTGTCATTGCTATTTTCCGTTCATGATTATTTTATGATTTTCTGATTTTCAAAAATCAGTCCAAAGTCCAGGTGGCCCATGGACAGTTCTTTAAAAACCTAAAATGCTCACACCACTCAGATTCTCTTTTAAAGTAATATGGTTCCTAGGAAGGAGTTGCAGTGGGTTTTCAGGGATGTGGGAGCCAAGCTCATTCTGTCAATCTGTCAAATGAATGATATTTTGAATTTTGGGTTGGTTATGTGAGCTCTATGGGCCATGTTTTAAATATTTGCTAAATGCTTTTAAAATTTTTAATTCGCAGTCACAATGGGTTCATGGAGTTAAATAGCGTAAGATTTTCAAACAGTCAGACATTCCTTGCATGAGAATCAGGCCGTTAGCCAGGAATAGGTTCTGGAGCAGTGGAGAGGGCAGACATTTTTGCAGAGCCATAAATTTTTGAGGTAGTCTAAAAAATTTCTTAATCGGCACATTTTTTGATCGAGATTGAATTAAGAGAAAATGCACAATAGTGTTTTGATTACACAGTGGGCCTTCTATACCAATTCTGAAGCAATAAACTGATATTGTGTCTGGGAATAAGTTTTAGACAGCTGCTTTTAGTTAGTAGAAGAGGGGAATTGGAACTGTATTGGGTAAAAAGATTTCATTTTTAAGAAAAGGGAAAATTAAAACTCTCGGTTATTGATCTGATTACAATAACACTAAGGGGCAGACTGCTGAGTTGCATCGACCAACATGAACCAGAGACTTGCTGGCAACTCCTTTATTGACCAATAAAAAACACGCTGACGTTGATCAACATTCCATTCAGGCCGTCGTATATGAAATGAAAAATGTAACCCCACTCCCTACCCACACACCATTTTTTATAATATCACTTAAACAAGCGAGTCCAATAATTCTGTTCTTCCCACTGATCATGTGAAACCTGCACATATGGTCGTAATAAAAAAATAATAATTTTCCAGAAGGAATAGCGACTTCCAAAAGTGGAAGACTTAATACTGTAGAGAGGAAAGCATTTACAAAGGCAACCGGCATACACCTGCATAGCCGGGATCTTTTCGTTCGTGCAACCTAACGGATACCTCCCTGGTGTTAACAATATTATTAGACACAGACAACTTGTAACGCTGAAATGAAACAGTTTCAAAGCTGGTTATCTTTTTTGCATTTTGAATGAGACAATATGATTGGACTTTGACCTAGCAGTTTCATTCCAGCTTTAAAGCTTACAAAAGGAATAACTTGCTAGGCGAAGTACAATTAACTTCTGTATCACAAAGTCAATATGCAAATCTATTAGCAAGATATAAAAGGCTAGTCACCATACAACATAGGATTTGCTTTAAGAAGATATTAGATACCATTTTTTACCTGTTTCACCGGGTGAGATACACTGTTCAAATATTAGCATGATAAAATGCATTCTTACATACATGTGTGTGGTATGTTTGCGTGTCTGCGTATGTATGTGTGAGGGTGTGTGTGCATGTTGTGTCGTTAAACTAACAGTTATTTTTCTCATAATCTGGTATTTTAGGTTTTGGTTTGGTATTCTGAAAACAGTATAATTTTTTTTATCTCTTAAAGGGAAGCAAACCTGTTAATTTTTTGTTTTATTTTACTTTAATCAAGTTCTTTCCTATGCAATATCTCTTTTTTCAAGCGATACATTTTTTCAGATATTCCATATAAGGGGGGCGGTAGAGGATTTGCTAAAATTCAAAGTCAATTCATTTCTCTTAAACATACAATGCCAATGAGACAGTACACATTTTCCAGGTGATGCGGGTGTACCACCAGATTTCCTTTTTGCCTCTAGATAAAGGATCTTTGCATATCGCTTCAAATTAAACTAAATTTGTCCCCTGAAACTACCCACGTACAGATATTCTTCACTCAGTTTCCACAACGCTAAGCTTTTGGCTGGATAAAGAATCAGAATCAGACTAAAATTATTTACATGAAAAAATTAAGGAACATTGTACAGATTATTTGTATTTATCTTCGAAAGAACACCACCAGCTGTCAGAGCTGCATTTTTTAATTGCACTCGTGCTTTGGATACTGTAGCCAGACGTTCGCACATTGGAGACACTGGCACGGTTAAGTATATTTAAGTAAAATCCTTCCAGTAACCCTTATAAGGGTTCAGTTGGATAAGAAAAGTTTAAGTTGTTGAAAGCACGAACAAATAAGCACTTCGGGGGGATCTGTTTAAGGCTTTCACTTATTAACAGAATTACAATGAACTGAAAGTTGAAGTTTGTTATGGCTTCTGGGAAGCAAAAGTATTCTTTTTTAGGAAAGTAAAACGGCCATCTTGTTTTTACAAAAGCGCAACAGCAAGCTGTGAAAGATATTGAAATGTTCTTTTGAGAGCATCATTTCAAACTTTTTTTTCATTGCACTGTTTTCAAAATGCCATTCTTTCTTGTAACTGTGTAACCGTTTCGTTCTACTAACCAAGCAATACTAGCGTCATTTTTGCACTGTCCATGGCGGCATGGACATTTCGATATCGACGATCACTTTTTGAGGAGCAGTTTTCTCGTTTAATGTTTCTTCTCTCTAATTGAGTTATTCTCTCTACAATTAAAGCCCATTGTGTTAAATGAATCATGCAGACTGTCACGATTTCTTGGTCACTTTTGGTTAGAGTACATAATAAAAAATGTCGAAGATATGTTGCACAATTACAGAACAAAAAAATTAAGGAAAAAATGCAAAGCTGATATCATGGAAGAGGGGCTTTCAATTTTTTGAAACAAATTGGAGGAATTTTTAAAATTTCTTTAGGTATTTTCTTATTTTTTTTTTTCTGTTAATCTACAAAAATATTTTTCAGAGAACTGCACAAAAAAAAGGAAAGTGCCCGTGACCGATCACTATAGGTGTATTGCGATAAATAAATAGCCAAACTTTCAATTGTCAAATGAGTTTACCTTCATTGATTCCGAACGAAAGAGCGAAAGGATGCCTTGTGCATTAGCTTATGCCCAACAGGGTTGCAAGATAAAAAAGACAAAATGTGAAGGCGCCAAACGAGGCGTGAAAAAGCGCCATGAGGCACCAACATGAGCAAAACAATGATTTTCCCAAAATATATGATCTTTTTTCTCAAACTTCTGTAGTTAATTAGTTAATCAGTTAGTTAGGTAGTTAGTTAGTTAGTTAGTTAGTTAGTTAGTTAGTTAGTTAGTTAGTTAGTTAGTTAGTTAGTTAGTTAGTTAGTTAGTTAGTTAGTTAGTTAGTTAGTTAGTTAGTTAGTTAGTTAGTTAGTTAGTTAGTTAGTTAGTTAGTTAGTTAGTTAGTTAGTTAGTTAGTTAGTTAGTTAGTTAGTTAGTTAGTTAGTTAGTTAGTTAGTTAGTTAGTTAGCCAGCCAGCCAGCCAGTCGGTCGGTCGGTCGGTCGGTCGGTCGGTCGGTCAGTCAGTAGGTCAGTCAATCAGTCAGTTAGTTAGAGTTTTACGCCCCAGTTTCCAACCTTATTGGTTCGGTTCTTAAGTCGAGCTGGCCACGGCCTTTTTTCCGGTTGTGGGTCACTGGCTTGTTTTCCTTGAAGGCTTCTCACAATAACGTGCACAAAGCATGCATGATGCTGCATTATGCCCAAATCGTCACGCAAATTACGCCATAAATTTAATACATGGGTAAGTTACACGTTTATCACGAGTTAGTGTCATGGCATGAACATCATGCCATTTAGAGGGATCTGTGTATACAAAGAACCAATATAACCATTAACAATGTACTAAGTGCGTTATAAAAAATAATACCTAGAACGGTAATAATGTAGCGTGGGTTTTAGTTCCCGAGTAACAGCGGGAACATGACCGGGCACTGGTTTAGTTAGATCCAAATCAATTAAGACAAGAGGAGAGTATATGCTCAGCAGCAGCTTTATTCGTACGAGCTTCTCGGTTCCCTCGAGGACAACTAAATATACACAACAATATCACGAATGAAGAATGAATAACAATTTACATAACAAAGCATAACAGAAATAGTACACTCCCTTATTTGCATTTACAACATAAAACATAATTGTTAGAAACAGACATCAAATGAAATTCGACCTTACATTATTCCCCTTTTTAAATGGAAATGTCCTCATTTCTAAACCTATGCAGTACACTATTATTATTTCCTTGTTTCAGGAATTTTAATTACTAATTTGAGTGATTTGTTTTGTTGGTCTCCCATTTTAAGGATCAATGAGTACAAAATTTTCACGTAAATTATAAAATTTGTGTATTGCGACAACAATTGTAGGAAGACAAAACTAACAAAAATTTAAAATAAAAACAAACAAACAAGCTCAATGTTTCACTAGTTTTGCTCCAATAAAATCTTAATAGAAGTTTTAACTTCTACTAAGATTTTATTGAAGCAAAACTAGTGAGACTTACTTCCAATTAGAGAGGAAACAGTACTTGCCATTTGGCCGAAAAACGAAAATAAAGGATGGGGGAAGGAGAATCTGAAATATAGAGGGGGCAGTTGATGGGCAGTTGAAAGGTTCTAAATGTAAAATATTATAATGTTCGTAAGCTTTTAACCGGACTAGGAAACACATCACTCTTCATTGAGCCGGATCAAATCTGATCCAATCCGGATCAAATGTGATCCGGATTCCGAGTCCCAGGGGCACCTATCCGTTCCGGATGAAAATGACTCGGAATTCCGGATCAAAAGCAAATTATCCCGTTCTGGATCAAATTTGATCCGGATTCCGAGTCCCAGGGGCACCTATCCGTTCGGGATGAAAATGACTCGGAATTCCGGATAAAAAATAAACAATCCCGTTCCGGATCAAAATTGATCCGGATTCCGTTCCCAAGGGGCATCTATTTGATCACCATTATGACCCTGTCCTGGATCAAATCTGATCCGGGTTCTGCATCCTAGGGTACCTATTCCATCCGGATATGACTGGAATTTCTGGAAACCAATGACTCCATTCAGGTTCAAATCTGAATGGATTCCAGGTGATATCCCAGTGGCTGCTATTTGATCCAGATGAAAACGACTTGGAATTATTGGTAAGAATAAGTGACGATGTTTATATAGCTTTAATCAAAATTTGGGGTCACAAACCACCTTGCTTTCTTCAATGAGGAGGACCAGTTCTAGAATAAATTCACATTTTCAATCAATTTTCTCTGAAGGAAACAAAGTGGCTATTTAGCTAGCATCCGATTATATTAATTAGTTTAACAATAGAAATAAGAAACAATAATAGCTACAAATATTGGTCTAGTTGACAATGTATTTTGGAACACACTGCAAAACAAATTACAAATTTCCAACAACAAAAAATCTGCTACATGAAAAGCAGTAAGCATAAAAAGGTTCATACACTCATGTTGACATAATTTGACTATGATCTCTAAAGGATGTTATGAAAAGAAAGGCCATTTAAAGAGGCAGAAAGTTCCAGCAATGTTGATAAATTTAAATCGCAAAAGGGTAGCATGACAATACAAACAGCCTTAATTGAGGTAGCAATGTTTGTACATGTTAGATAAAAAAATTTATGGTCAGTCTGACATACTGATGTCGTACTCTAATTTGCTTAATCAGAATGCTTTCCACAAATGTTCACTACAATGTTGATTTTCATCCTAAACTTCTAGTCTTTTACTTCAAAATTCAAACACTTCCGATAAAAATCTTTGAAGGTTACTCCAAATGGTCATTGAAGAAAATGGTACACTGACTACTGATCCAGTAACTAAGGCAACAACTCATCAAAAAGGGGGGGGGGGGTAAGCTCTTTTAAAACATAAAATCCTGCTACACAATGGAAAGATATTAGAAATTAAGAGCTGAGAGGCATCAGGTGAGATATTTAGTGCATACCATACATAAAGAAGTAATGGAAAATGAACTATGAGTTCCAACTTTCCACCACCCACTGGCACGGGATTATCATGGTGGTTGGGAAGGGAGTGGTAGCTGCACTATGCCATATTTTACAGTGGCAGTGCCAGTATATCAAAGGGCATATTGAAGGCAAAGGAAATGTTGGAACCTAAAAATTTGTGAAAAAACTACAAGATCTTGCAAGAGGGGTTTAGGAGTCCAACTTAGGGCCTTCACCGGAGGTCCAGTGACCAGAGGATGTCTAGGGGGAATAAGCTTTGAGATTTTTAAATGTCTCTGGGTGAAAAATAAATTATCATGTTAGGTATACACTGGGTCAGTATGTGGGGCCCAGGCTACTGATCCCATACTTGTTCTATGCTTTTGCTGAGGTGGGCTGTCTTTGGGATGGGAAGAATATAGTTGTGCTGTTCTGACCAGCTGCTGCCTCTGCTTTTTCGTACTTCTTTGAGAGGGGGTGGGGAGATTTAAGGGAAAACTGATGTTACTTGTAGAGGCAAGTTTTGAAAGTTTGATAATGTTAAACATATTTTGTACACACTCAGTGTCAATATTCCAGTGGCAGTCTCAGTTTCAGTTAATGTCTGATATGTTTCCCCATACAATTAAGTAAAATTTAAGCACTGCAATATCGTGATAACCGACTCTTGTATTATAGAATTAAATAGAATTAAATATACATGGGAATGAAACCATGAAAAATTGCTACCTCACTATGAAAATATCATGCAGTACTTAAATCAATGTAGCATATCACTAGCTAGACCACACAGTTAATACGATAAGCACAAAAAATGCAACATAAACTGTACTCTTCATTCAATCTTGCTGGTTCCAAAATTGCTACTGTACCTAGTAAGCTTACCGGTTGAAATAGGTTTATCCTGCTTAGCTTTACCTTTCCTAAGGATGGATTCTGCTTCTTGCAGAAATCTCACATCAATGGAAACTGGAAATGCATAATTAATGTTCAAGACATCCATAACTGAAAGCAAATTTCAACACCCTGCAAACATCCCTTCCATGGTAAGCACCTCTCTACACAGTAATAAGCCAAGAGGCCTGAAGCTCCACAAGTGGCCAGGTCATACCGAAGACTTTAAAATAAGAATCTACTGCTTTTGTGCTCAGCATCAGAAAGGGTGAAGGGAAACCAGACTTAAACCATTTGATTAGAAGCTGAGTTACAAAACCTAACCTAACTAACTACACTGTAACAGACACCTACTACTTTGCTTTCCTGGTCCTAACTCCAAAACAAAAGACTACCGGCTGAACCTCTTCACTGGAAGTAAGGTATTGATGATGAACCTCATTGGAAAGTACAGATGTCAGTGGCGTAGCCAGGATGCGATTTTGGGGTGGGGGGGCCTAGGTAACAAGTGGGGGGGGGGCCTGTTACCTCCGAGGGTCAGACACCGCAAGACTATCTAAGCGGAGCGATACCATCGGTTGGCGCGGAGCGTACAAGAAAATTTTGGATTTTAAAACCCCTCCAGATGGCCGGAAACGGCACTTCCCATGTGTTTTAAGCTGGATGTATCCAGCCTTGAAATACGAATCTCATGTCTGCGACTTCTCAAATAATGAGAATAAAAAATCAATCTATGAAAAATGGTAATAGATACACTTTTTAGGGCCCCCGAAACTGGGCACTTCTGATCTGTGGCCTGGGGAATGAGACTGAAAGGAACCGGTATCTTACTTTCCCTTGGGAAAATTGTAAATTTTAGGACGTAGATCGCAAATGCAGCAATATTTGAATCTAAGCGGAGCGCCACCATCAGTTGGCGCGGAGCGTAGAAGAAAATTTTGGGCTTTAAAACCCCTCCAGATGGCCGGAAACGGCACTTCCCACGTGTTTTAAACTGGATGTACCCAGCCGCAAATGCGCCAATATTTGAATGGATTTCAGCTTACCTCAGGCAGTACTTTACCCTTTAACAGGAAAACCAAAAGTAGTTGTGTTCCCCTCTGAGAAACTTTCTTTATAGATGCAAAATGGTGCTATGTTTGGCAAAACTTTGAACTGATTACAGGCCTAAGTTTTAGGATTTTCCCTTTTTGGGAAGCATGAAAAATATCAAAATATTTTTAGTTTTTGTAGAGATTTTACAAGAGACATACATACTGCCAAAGAAACAATTTGCAAAATGGTGCAGAATTTGTTCATCGGTACATTACATAGTCAAAATTAAAATACTACGAATAAATCTCTCAGAATAATTGAACCGCAAAGCAGAAGGAAACACATGAAATCCGGACCTTGTGGACATTTTACAAATCCCCCGGACGCCAGTGCCAACTAGTAAAAAGAGGACTTGTCAAAAAAATCGTCCTACAGTGGCACTTGTCATGGGCAGGAGTGAGGCACGACGTAGGCCTACATGTTAAGGATGGAAGGGAAGAATTATCCGAAGGCAGTACCGTACCCTTACCTGCTTACGGCATATTTTGTGTATGATAAAGTATAGGAATGGTCGTGTAAGAGTGGTCTCCAGTGTACGATTGCCTTATTTTCAGTAAATCAATCAGCAATCCGAAAGGCAGAAAGGGTCTTAACCTAACAAAGTCACATTAAAGTTTATCGTCGAGACTTTCGTTTCATCTTCGAAGTGAAATACAATAAAGGACAGTGCAGATCACAAACGGTATCCAATTTAGTGAAAGTAGGCATTTTGAAGCTATTACTTGATTTCATACGTGCGCACAAAATGTGTTTTACACACATTCAACCATGTTTTTTTTTTTAATTTTTACACATTTTATTTATTTACTGTTTTGAAGGATATACTTCAAAGTTTATTTCCGTTCAAACATTTTATATTTTTTTCAATTACTTTATCAGGACACAAAAAATCTGGGGGGGGGGGCCTGAAGAAAATCTGGGGGGGCCTAGGCCCCCCAGGCCCCCCCCCCCCCCCCGGCTACGCCACTGACAGATGTTATTGGTCCAAACCTATAAAAAGGCAAAATATAAAAGTTTTTCATCAAGGTATTATAATACAAGAATAAATTTGTAATGAAAAGCATTCTTTCCAACAGTGACAAGATTTGCAACACAGTGACAGTGTATATTTTACTGTAACCTACGATCTTGAACAAATTATGTAGAACTGCAATACTCTTCTCATTTACAATTCAATACACAATGGGGTAGGAAATCATCTCTGAACATGGCAACTGGACAAACAATACTCATGTTTCAACATTTTCACCACTTTTTCAATACATGCTTGTACTGTAAGTGAAGATAAAATAAACATTGGCAATCTTTCACAAATCCACCATGCAACAGTGCAGGACAGTGGGGGGTTCCTGATTTCCAGAATTAAACAAACTTTGATAACAATTTTATGATAATGTTATTCTGGTTTGCTAATGGTATAATATTTTGTTTTTGTTGTTGTTGTAAAGGGAAACTTTGCGTTTGTTTAACAAGGAAATTTCATCCTTTTTAAAACCAGTATTTATTGGCAAAGAGTGATAAATAATTGCAAATAAGACATTGTGGTAGCCTTCTTTTGTAGAAATAAGTTCAACTCAGATAGAAATTTGGTTTTTTGTTGCTCAAGAATAATTTGTTCACCCAAAGTTTCAACATTTCAAAAGGTGCAACTTCCAAAACTCTTATTGTGCATAATATTTTGAGGAGATGGAGCCATTGCTGGGGTTTATTATTGAGACCGAATGACTTGAAAATGACTAAAGCTATTTACTTTTAATGTTACAGTATGTTGGAGCATTTTAAAGAAGTATTTGCACCGGGTAGGAAATTCGTACCCGGGTACCCGAAACGTATTACCCGTCGGGTACCCAGGCACCCGATCGTAAACCTTGCAATATCTTTCGTCCGCCGAGCGGGCTAGGCTAGGCTATGCACAGTATAGTACGTAGGCCTATTTTGTTTCCTTAAATGGTATAGGAGCGGATGTTAGAAACACACATCGTGGGAATTGTTTCTGGAAAAGTGCAATTTAACAAAAGCACATTACGGAAACAAACAAGATAAGCCACTTCATTTCAAATAATTGTGAATGAGATGTGGGTTAATACATTTGTTACTTTCAATAACCCTGTTATTTTGCGAAGATCAAAAAGAAATCATAGAAAAACGCTACCCGGGTAGTAATTTTCTACCTGGTTAGCAAGAACGTCAGTCGGGTAACCGGGTACCCCGTGCAAACACTATTTTAAAGGCAATATTTCCCTTTAAAATCGAGGTATTTGCACTATACCTGTCACAAGCTGTTAGTGTGGGTGCTTCACCTGATCTCCCTTTCACTACAGAGCCATCCTCATCCTGGGTTTTCAAGTTGCAGTAGGTTGGAGCTTCATGATGACCTAAGACAAAGTAAATTTAGGAATATTAAAGTACATAAAAAATTGTCTGAAACATTTTTAAGTGATCTACAAGGTATTAGTTACATTACCATTGCACTTACAACACTGGTACTTCAATGTTTCTGCAAGACAGGAGTAAGGGGGAAATCTGTCCCCTATCAAGGGAAGAAAGCCGAAGCGGATGAAACCTCCCCCCCCTCCCCATTTAAAAAAATAGAAAATTGTTGATTTGTTGTTGCCTACTCAAAAAGGAAGACACTTTTGCAGAAAATTTTTAACTTACGTATAAATAAATGGTCCTTAAAGCCCTCCAAATTCCATCTTACAGTAGTGGCCTTAAAGGTCAGGAGCACTTGTCCCAAATTTATTTTGAAGCAATGGCTAGATTTCACAATTTTCTTTTTGTTTCTCTTCAAAGTATCTTTCATGGTATTTTAAGACTTCAGTATTGCATATTCGGAACCTTGAAAATAATGGTACCAGTATTGTAAGACATACAGAACCGGTTTTAAAGCAGTGCTGGTTCCCAACTCTAGGGTAGGGAAGTCTGGTGGGGAGGAACCTAAGCCAAGCATGGCCCCCATGTTATCCTGCACATCAATTCACCTGGATGTTTGATTGGCTTATAAAAATGCAGGAACCTCTGCTCTATATGTTTGTGTAAATATTTTAATTCATCCACACATCCTAACAGTTATTCTTGTCAGCGAATATAAATGAGTACCTGTATTTTCTCAAGTACCAGTATAAGTAACACACCACATATCTTCGGTATTTTCATTTCCTGTAACTATAGTACCGGTATTGACATCAGAACCGGTATACAGCCCAATCCTAGGTTGTATACAGGTACTACTGGTTCAGGTTATAAAAATACCGAAGACATTTGGTGTGTTATTAATACTGGTTCTTTGAAAAATTACTGGTACTCAAAAAAATTACCAACACTCATTATAAATGTAGAAACATTATTTTTTAACAAAACTAACTGTGGTAAATTAAATCATACATGTAACATGTGCACAATCCTAATTACCCCCAACCCCCCCCCCCCCTAAAAAAAATTGAAAATAAGGTGTACTGCAATAAAATTCAACTTTTACCGTGCACTCTTTTCAGTAGCTTGGGAGTGTAGGCCACAACAAGGATGAACTCTCCCTTCCTTTGTGGCTATGCATCTTGTTAAGAAAGTATTTTCACTTAGGCTAATGCTACTGTAGATAGGGATAAGGCACTTACTGAACTGTCAAGATAATGATGTACAGTGGCAGATGAGAATCCAAAGCCAGCCTTCACAAGTTCACAGATTCTGTTGAGACACATAATGAACTTGTCTTCCATCTCGTTTTTGCCAGCTTCTCTACTCATACTTCCCCAATGCTCTGAAAATATAAGGCAAATCAGATAAGTTACAATATTTCAAACAATTTAGCAATTGACATTTACAGTTCTTTCAATCACTGTAATAGTTGTAACTTAACTTAGTGTATTACATTCAATTGAGTTAACTCTGTTAGTGAAGGCATAGTATATGTAGTGAACTGTTAACTGTACCGGTACTAAACCATAACCTTACAGTATATTATTGGAAAAAACTTACAAATGTCTTAGATGGCCCCAAAGTACTGTACAGTACAGTAGGTTACAGATATGAATAAGGGTGCAAGGGAGAAATATATAGTCACTGAGTCACTTTTTAACCCTCAGGGCTACATACCTCATTCATCATAGTAGCTTGATGAAGGGACACAGATCACTGAAAAGCATACTATACTGAATTTCCAGTTTTAATTTACTTACATGTTCAAGTTGTCAGAGACGAGCATTACAACATAGACCTACAGTCCTCTTGGAGTTATGGTAAATGCAAGTTACAACTACAGTATAGTATATCAGAACATGATACATGGCAATGCTAACACGCTAGTACTTTCAGACCTCAATCAAAAGCTTGTACTGTATGCACTGTATAGGTACAATATGTACACACAGCCTACAATGCAAGCTGCATGGCAATCAATAATACAGGTGCCATGTACAAAATTGATCATATATCTTAAAATTCATCAGGAGTTTTGCTAACACAGGGTCATACTGTAGGTCTCGGAAGCATGTTTAAGTCCCAAGGACGCTTGAACAAATCTGTGCTCCAGCAAGACACACACGCTCTGGCTATTTTGCTGTCAACTTATGTTGCTCAAAATCTCCAAACCTCTTGGAACAATATTCAAAAGTGCACCACTGGCCAAGGGTGAAATCTACCAGGCACCAGTGCCTGTTTGGCCCTCACTTCCTGTCCAACAGCACCTGTTAGATTAATGATTGCAGTACTGTATGTGAATCCCTAGGTTACTGTATATTGAATTTACAGAGAATAGGGTCCACGAGGTTGGGGCACAAAGTGTGACTTTTGTGTCAAATTATGAATGCATTGTACTTGGTGCAAACCATTGTTTTTTTCTTAGTTATCCATCTAAATATAAAATGACAATGAAGAATGTCCTAACACAACAAATATATATTACACAATGACATCAATGTTGATTTCATTTTTTCCTCATATGTTATACTATGCTAATATTACCTATGTAACAAAGACACCGTGTCTTATGGAACCCAACTACAAACAGGTTGGCCTGCACTAGTCATAATCTACCTTGGCAATGTGATAAGAATTATAAAATTCTTAAACTATTACTTCTGTGTATATTCCCCCCAAAAACAACAGAAATGGGACACCAAAAGATTTTTTTTTTGTGGAAAAATAAGTACTATAAGTAGTACCTATGTAACAGAACTGTACCCATGTAACATGTGGACACCATGAACATACTTGCCTCTTACAAAATTTGTGTGCTTCAAATTATTACCAAATATCCATTGATATGACTGTGGCAATTATAAGTACACATATTTATATTCTTTGTGTGAAGCATGTAGGAAATGCATTAAATCTGGGATTTTTGTTATACCCACGTAACATCTGACATGTGGACACCATATGAAAATTCCATCAGTAATAGGTATTTTTTAAATACATAGTTTGACTCTACAGCTTCGATTATTTGTTTACAGTAGTAACTTCTGTTCTTTAACTATTGGAATGAGTTTGGTGGTGAGGGCATTTCAGTGGGAAATCATGTGACCTAAAAAATACCCACGTAACATACCTACGGAAGGTGGACACCACGTGTTACATGGGTATGACAAATTTGATTCCGACACTGCGAAGAACGACAGGTCCCCTGTCATTTTCTACTAACAGCAAGTTGTTATGTCACCTGTGTTCTGCAAATGCTTGCATGAGAGACAATAAAATTTCATTTGTCAAAGGAATGGGAAGAACCTCATTTGTTCAACATTTTAAGTCACAAATGTTTTACCAATTTTTCAAGAGACACCACCAAATGATTGGGAAGAACTTAAAAATTCATGGGAGTGTGTCAATTGTTCTATTATACAACAAAACAAACAGTTACTGCAATTCATTTCATACCACACTTAAATTGATGCTGTATTCACATCAAATTTAATAAGTGATCTCTCCCAGGTACCGTGTATACATGTAATGTGCCCCAACCTCGTGGAATGACCCAGTAATAGTACAGTACAGAGTACACTGCATGCCAAATCTTACAGGCCCTTGGCAAAACAATGAGACCCTTCAACTTTTCCTCAGACCTTAAAGAAATATCAGGAGTCCGAGGAAGAGTTGTTTATTTTTTATGTTTTTAAAGAATCAAGATTTAATTCAGATTTTTTTCTTCAAATTATGATTTTTCAATTAATTAAATAACATTTTATGTGTACCAAAAAGCAAAATGTCACATTGCAAAACAACAGAAACATCACTGCAGCATGTTTTGTGAAATTTTGCCATAAAATGCAAGTTGCAGACTTATGCAGGCTATGCAGTATGTATAATTTCATACTGTACTGTAGTCAGGCGCAGATTCGAGGAGGGTTTACACAGTCCCAGCCTCACCTTTTTCATCACATCAACAATAAAACATACCCTAAATTAGCAGTGAAACTCCCTCACACCCATTTTCTCTTAGATGAGCCCCCTTTTTGGAATGTCTGAAGCTTCACCAGGAAGTTATTATGAAATTTATCTTGCATAAATAAGAGAGTTAATTGAATTGTTAATTGAAAGCCTACGCCATCAATTGGTACTTACCTTCAAATTAGAGAGACACCGTTGTACACCTGGTACTGTACGTACTCTGTTTGTGACTCTGTTTTACGCCTTACATTTCTGTTTTTGCCTGTAGCTTCCTTTTTTTGTATAGGCCTATGCTACATCATGTCTGTTATAGGCCTAGGCTAGGCCCTATTTGTTTGTGTTTTGTGTTTTTACATACCAAATATTGTATACTGTCAATACAATGGCATAGCCTATTTAGTAATAAATGAAGGATTCCAAATTGGTGTAGTCTACCAACACACAGCCTACAGTAGGCTCTCTGCACATTCACAGTTTGGGCCTTGGCTAGGGTAATTGTGTGACTTGCATAATGTTAGGCGCTACTACTTGTTTGTAGGCCTTTTGCATAGGCTAGTAGTACTAACAGTATTAATGATAACGTATAACGTTAGGCCTTACTTAGTGTATTAGCACATATGGGCGAACGCGCTAACGTTATATGGCTAAGTTATAGGCCCCTAAATGCGTTTCATTTAGTCCACTAACTGACACGACGAATACAAACAATAACACTCTTCAAGTTCTAAACGTTTTGCTTACACTCTTTTGAAAAGCTCTTCCCATTCTCGAGTTGATTTGCCTGGGAAATGCGGTTTGAAGAACGTTGACAAAAGACTCTGCATCCAACAATTCAAGTTACGATTCTCAATTTTCAATTCTCGGCGCAAGTTCTGACGTCACAATAATACCTGGCGCAGACCAGCCAATCACATTGTAGAGGATAATTGCGTTATCAGGACATGTATCAATTTTATCCTCCAAGGATGGAATGATGGTTGCGTTTAAACGGAAACGTGCGAAATTCATCCCAAAAGGGATCAGAATATTTTTATCAGGGATCCGGATCAAAAATTTGATCCGGCTCTATTAAGAGTGTAGTTACATAAAGTGCTGAAGTACATATCCTATGTATCTTGGGAGTCTCGTTTCTTTTGAAGAAAATGAAAATTGCCACATATTCTTGTCCCAAAAAGAATCAAATCTTAAAAATTCTGGTAGGAGAGATATCCTTTTTGAAAATCTGAAATGTCACATGGGAACACACTGGAGACTCCGGGTTTTCTACTGTAGGGATCACGCTATCTGTTGCTTCAAAATATGTTTGAGGAGACTGCTCTTGTCCTGTTTCCTGACAACTGCGTTCTGTATACGATCATTTATCTGGCCAACTTCTAGTTTTCGAAGTTTTACGAGAACTACAAACATTTTAGGGAAGATACGCTTATCAAGCACTCGCATTCTACCTATGCCATAGTGTAGAAAAGTCTGCAACTCGTTTCTTCATACATTGTTTACTTATTTGTTTATTTATTGCGAGGAAACTAAGAGCGGTACATTTGAAAGTAACGTAAGAGATAAAAGTATACTAGCTTTTGTTTCTTCGTGAAGATTTCTCCCTTAACAGTCAAAGAAGTAATTTCCCATATGTTTGTTTTATTTCTACAGACACTAAACCTATTCATATTTTTCGTATGTCCTTGTGTGCAACCATTAGACTGTAATCAAATTCATCAGTAACCGAGTATGCTGACTATTGCTAGGGACACGGACTGCATGGTCAAGGGATTAGAGCAGCAATCTTGCAGTCGGAAGATCGGGAGTTAGAGTCCTTACCGATACATAGGCTATCTAAGACTTTAAAGGAGCTTATTGAGTTGAAGTGGGTATCATTAAAAGATATTTTAAAGGGTCACTACCACATGAAAATGTTAATAGCTGGCATCATAAGTCACATTTTATAGTTCCGTATCCAATAGTTACGAAGAATGTTCAAATTTTGAATTTTATGGTGTCTTGACTCGTAACTGTTTTGTGCATTATTTGAAATAGTGTCTGGTTACCAATTTTTGAAAACCTAATTGAGCCCTGAAGTGCTCACTCATTAAACAGTTTTTTGCATGAAGGATATGAAGATTTTCTCAGTTTGTATTATTTGTCCCTGGTATGTGAAAACAACTTAACAGGTTGAAAAATATATATTAAAATATATGAACCAACCCAATGAGCCCTTACTAAAAACGAAACCTACTGGCCTTGTTCCTGGTGCCTAGCATAGGCCTAAACAATTAAATAGGGAAAACCAATGAGCCACAACTGAAAAAGGGGCCTTGGCCAGCTCGACTTGAACCAATTGTTTGGGCACTTGGCCGTAAAACTCCATCTAACCTAACCTAAACTTGGCCGAGACATATACGTTGCGACAGTCCGCCCTCTCTCCCTTACCGTATTTGAAAGTCGTAGCATTTTGCAGTGTTTGTTTGTATTATCTTTAACGCACGAGTATACATAAACTGAACACATCTAATGCAAAAACCAAACCAAATGGTTTTTATCTAGGTTAATTTGACTTTGACTTGGGGGTGTTTCATTTCGTTTATATAGTCTGCAAAACACCTCACTCAGCTAACATCGATTAATAAAAAACTTTTTTATCTTAAAATCAAAATACAATAATTACTATAATCCAAACAATTACTTCAAGACCACGTGTTAGCCAAACAAACGTGCGCACGCTAAATAAAATTCTGTAATACTATCAGTTCAGTTAAAATTAAGCTATATACGTGCTTTGAGGTTGAAAACTGCCGCAAAATTGAATGACAGGTTTAATTTTCAACTCATTTTTGGTGTTTTCAATCTGAAACACGAAGACAAAATAGGAATAAAAAACAATAAACAGTATCTCATTTTAAAGCCAAGCTTGAAAAGTTAGCCTTTGTTTTGAACAGTGTGTTATGTAAGAAACAGACCCCTTGTTTAAACAGATATATTCCTTCAATTATACACCATTTGCGTTGTTTTAGTGCTTTAAATGTAACATCATGTTAATTTAATAAGCCAGCAATCTTTCGCCAAGTGAAATGTAACTTAAGGGCGGTGATCTGTGTCGGATATGGGGGAAGGGGGGGGGGGGTCACGAAGCATGGTTAGGTGTACCAGGAACTCTGATATGGAGTAAGAGCACTCCGACAATAGGGTTATATTTGTGGTCAGTAGTGACACCACTGTGATAAAAACTGTTTGAGATAATGACACATGATGATATCTCAAGTTTGCCAGTATGTACCCTAATGGTGTCGATGCGGCTTACGGTGTGTCCATGCGCGCGAAGAGTGCGAAAATATTTCTCTTGTTAAGAGAATTTTACCTTCTTTGGATATTGAATAGCAGAGTCAGTCTTCTTTACATATATTTATTAGTTAGTGTTTTACTTTGAACGATTTTTCTAATGGTAAAATGAAAAGGTAAACTTTAAAATAAATTTGTGTTACGAGCACGAGTTCAAAATAAAATACCCCAGTCATCATGTTATGCACGTTAGTCTATCAATAAATGAGGCTATCCCAGGAAAGCCCAAGTGATAATACACGACCACTAACTTTGAGCGTTTTCCTAGATTTGACTGGCAAAGTTCACAGAAAAAAGTTAAATACTAAAAATGTGTATAGCATGGTTCAACTTCGACTGTTAGTCCCACACGGAAAAAATACACACATTTTGAAATTTATTTGTCATGTAGTAAAAGGGGTCATAAAGGATAAAAACGACGGGACGGAGGGCAGCTCTAACCCTTTAATCATTCAGCAACCCGAAAGTGCGGCAAAAGTAACTGTTTTCCGAATTTCGGAACGAAATGGTTGTTGGTGAACGCACAAAAGTTGTGTGGTTTTGCTCAAGATATACCGTTAACAGTTGGCATAGCAGGCAGTTCCTGTTATCCCTAGCTTATTCCTAGCCCCTCCCAAACCTTAATTGAGCTGTTTATTGTGAAGATGCAAAACCTATTGTTAAAAAAATCGCGAGGACGGGAAATGCGTTAGACGAAATTTTAACGACACACCAATTCAAATGCATACGTGTAAAAAATTTCATGTTTAAATTTACTTGCAAGTATGGTTTAAAGCCCAACTTATATAAATTTAATAGCCTCTTATGAAAGGTAGGAAATACCGACGGCATATTATATAATCCCCAGCTCACAGAGGGTGACGGGGCATTCGGCAAATAAGAATTTTGCTTTCTCCTAAAACATACTTGTCGTGAAAAGCCAAGGCACGGCATTTCGTGGGACACTGGTTATACTTTCATCTACGCTTAACTTAATATTGAGATCCTTCAAAAAAAATTTTCACACTATGGTGTTGTGTCTGAATGAAGAATCTTCAAAACAGCAACAAAGAAAACTTCTGTCAATTTAATATGGTGTTTTGGGAGAACAACGTAGGCACGGACTGATACTAGACTGCTCGAAAAAACTATATTTTCAATCAATTAACATAGACCTAACTGAAACTTGTGTTTAACAGTTTAAAGCAAATGTAACTGTTGAGAAAAGCAGGCCTAGCATGCGAGAATTCTTTAAATGAAAGACCTAAATGCTCTAGAACTTTTGCCTACTTGTCACAATTGCAAAATATATCGACTAACCCACTGATAATGGCAAAAAAGTGAATCGACTACATATCTTGCCTTCGTGCCTCAAGTATTTTGGCTGCATTTGATATGATGTATCTTATCAAAAAAATATTCGGGAACATGCCCGCCATCCCGCGTAATTACCAACCATGTGTAACGTTTCAGTGTAAAAGAGATTTCCGATAGTTTACTGAACCAAAAATAAAGAGTGATATAAAAATTACTGAAGAAGTGCTGATAACTAAGTTTAACAGTTAAAGGCATTTTTTTTTTGTAAATTCTCTTTATTTTTTGCTTTTTGTTGTGTAATTGGAGACATTTTATAGGGAACAAGTAACCTAGGATCACGGAATTAAGTTTACGTTGACATGATTTTTTTTTTTCCAAAAATTGTTACAGCTCCTTTTGTATAATGTATGTCTCTATCTTTTGTTAGCGAGGGATTGAATCATTGTTCATTTACATCATTTAATACTGTTTTCGACCGATGTAGTGATATTTCTTATAATATATTTTCCTCCAGTGTTCTGTAATTGTGTTTGACTATGTAAGGCTAGCATATCTTGGATTTTAATATTATTATTTTTTATGGAAACTACGTCTCTATCCAACCACGGTCGACTGATATGATAGTACGACTTCATGAATTCAATTTAGTTCGTTTTAACTAGGCTATATATAAGATGACCAAATAAAGTTATTCTTAAAAACAAAAACAACAGCAAGAAAATGGTACAGAAACAAATGAGGTTTCTGTAAACTGTTTTAAGAAATGTTGTTGAGTGTCGGATTTTTGAACGAAAAATATGTAAACGAAAAGTTTACTGTTACGAGACGACATCAACCAGATTGAATCCACGGACACACAGTTCGTGGACCATTGAAATTATTAAAGGAGAAGTGGTTATCAGATCCAGGTGAAAACATACATCTGCTTGATTATGTATCCCGCTTTAAAGAGCGTTTTCACAGAGCATGTGAACTGGCTCAAAAAAATCTGAGGAATTCTCAGAAGAAAATGAAAGCGTGGTATGATAAGACCACTGTAGAAAGAAAGTTTAAGCCTGGTGAGAAGGTGTTGGTGTTTTTGCCTGTGTCTGGTCAGCCACTTCAAGCTCGCTTTCAAGGACCTTATGTCATTGAGAGAAAGGTCAATGACACAGACTATGTCATCTTGACACCTGACAAGCGTAAATCTAAGAGAGTTTGTCACATTAATATTTTTAAAAAATATTATGAAAGAGAGGATTGTGACATTTCTAAGGATGAAAGTGTACATGATGTGAATGTCAATGTTAATGATGCATGTGATCAAGTGTGTATCATCAGTGTTGATCAAGAATTCAATGATAATGATGAGATTAGTGCTGATGATGTTCCTGACATGTGTATTAAGTTAAAAAACTCTGATGTATTCAGTAATCTTGATCAGAAGTTAAAACATCTAGATGACAAACAAAGATCAGAAATGAAATCATTAATCAATGAATATGTATGCTTGCTCTCAGATGAAAAGTTTGTTTGGACAGAAAATTGTCAGGCAGCATTTGAATCATTGAAAAGAGCACTAATGAGTTCGCCAGTGTTGATTGCTCGAGATTTTGAAAAACAGTTTAAGCTGGCAGTTGATGCCAGTGACAATGGTATAGGAGCAGTTTTGCTTCAAGCTGATGAGCATGGTGTAGATCACCCTGTGTGTTATTATTCAAAGAAATTTGACAGACATCAGAAAAATTATTCTACAATTGAGAAAGAAACATTAGCTTTGATACTTGGTCTTCAGCACTTTGATGTTTATTTGGGGACTAGTTTCCCTGTTATTGTATATACTGATCATAATCCTCTGACATTTCTGTCTAAGATGAAGAACAAGAATCAGAGATTGATGAGATGGAGTTTATTTCTACAATCATATAATGTAGATATTAGGCACATTAAAGGGAAAGACAATGTTGTGCCTGATGCTTTGTCAAGAACTCAATCGATGGAGTAAATTTAAAGTCGTACTGTAATTTTGAAATTTTGATGTTGCCTGCAGCACAGTATGTATTAATGATGTTACTACTCCTGAATTATCATATTGTAAGACAAGTTGTATGTTATGATAGCACCTTCCACTTGATATTGGAATGCATACTGCAATACTGTAGTTTACTGTAAGGTAATATTGTAGATATTGTAACCTTAGTTTTGTCCTAGACGTCCAAAACTCTTTCAAGGGGGGGGGGGAGTGTTACGAGACGACATCAACCAGATTGAATCCACGGACGAGCACGTGGAGAGTTGTAGAAAGTGCTAGCATCGGTGTTATCTGAGTCTCGAGCATATTCAACGGGTAACCCCAGAGATCATTTGCACAGTTACTGGAAACTACTGTATGATGTAATGGCCTAATAATAGCCAACTTGTGGTTATGGGTTACTGAGCCCAGAACGTTCGCTGTTTGTTTTGTACGAGATCAAACGAGACGTTTCCATAAGAGTAAGTTCCAGACTTTTCTGGAAGAACTACCAGATATATAAAAGGTCATGCAAGCAGTTGGACAGGGGGAGAAGAGAACAGAAGATACACAGATAATACAGAGACCAGACGCCTGCTTCGCTGCTTAACGCTGTAATTGTGTCGCCATTTACCAATCAATAGTCTTCATCCTGCCTTCGCGGAACAGAGTCCTACGCTGTGCTGCTGTACAATCGACGCTAACAACACTACCCCTTGGACAAAGAGTGATACCTTAAGCTGTGAAAGATTGTAAGTAGATTTAAGAGTAATTGTTGTAACTTTAAGGAGTAAGAGGTGAATAATAATTAAGTTGTTGATTTTAATCTCGCTCTTCTGTGGTCTTTCGCTGTTATTGGTTTGAATTGCGACCAAGCCGTAACATTACCAATGAATCAATTAAGGTTTAAATTTCACATATGGAATCAACAAAACCCAAAATATTTCTGTCAGCCAGTTTAAATCTTTTGGCTTACAGAAATTATTTTTTATATTGTTAATCCATACGTTAACTTACATGGACACATCATTTGGTACATTATAGTAAACTGATTGAGATATATCATGTATTTATTCGCTATATGACTGTTACTATGCCATTGGTCGCTAATTGGACTTTGATATTTCAAACCAAAAGTAGGCAGGTAATTTGGGCGCTGAGCTTAACATAAATGTATGCATGATCATCGTTGAATACTTCGTACATAATACTGTGCAATGTAATGTATACAACAGCTATTGTAGACACCACAACTTAAAAGGGAACATCCATATCCTATAGTGCGGCTTTGTATGGATTTTACGGCAGCAGATTGACAGGATTGCTGAATTTATGGAGACCAAGTGAACACTGATACAGGCAGGTATTAGTTAATGGTCTCGATTTGATTTCGTCTTTTTGTTGCAGCAGAAATGAAAGTTGTGAGAACGTTTCGTGGTTAATACTTAACGACTAAGCTAAAGTAGCTAAAATAAGGTATAATTTATCTGCATTGAAAAAATAGCCTGATGATTGAACTTTCAATGGTAGACATTTCTGTATACTTGCAGATTAGCACCTGCTGAAGCTCTTTGAATGTTACACAGCTTAGATGTAAAGAGTTTTGGAAGTGCGCAGATCAAAGTAGGTTTTTGTACGGCCTCTAGACGTTCACATTAGATGATGTTAACCTTCATTTAGCTTTACTTCCTTCAATTCATCCCTGTCTACAAAACAAGGCGAATAGTATCCTTCGAGATCCAACGACATAAATGAAAAACGGTCGAGCCCTGGTATGAGATAATTGATCATTTCCGCCTTCACTGAAAGGTCACATTTAGCAATCAGAAATTTCACCATATAAAACGCTACAATGGTCCATTTCTTATATTTAGTTGAATCTGCATTGATTGCAGGTTCTCCTCCTTACCCTGAAATGTACAAAATAACGGTCAACAAAGACACAAAGACCAAATAAGGGTTGACGAAGTCTTGGTCAACACCCTATTACCAGTTAGTACAGTATTTGATACTATCTTTTGAGTACGCCCTCTGTTACCTTCAGAAGTCCTCAGCTCTGTATGAGCTTTTTACTGAAACAAACCATCCTGCAAAATAGTCAAGTTTAAAGCCCGCCCTGTATGTTGAATTCTCGGTAGAAAAGGTAGAATAACGTCTTGACCGAGACTAGGGTTGACGGGTCCTTTCTGCACCGACTCTAGAAGGCACCACTTTTTAAAATCTACGTTGAGGTCAAAAAAGCGAAAACGTGAGAACTCGAGTAATCCGTTTAATATTTTTTATTAATTTTTGTCAAGTTATGTCGTTTCTGTTTCGTTGTATTTTTTTTATTCAAAACAAATGACTTCTAAAGTAACTTTTTATATCAATCTTTTGTCCTTAAAATGAAAGCAGCTTTGAAACGAAAGCCGTGTTCAACGACTCGATCCCAAATCAGCGATTAAACATAAATCTTCACTATCTCAGAATATTACAAAATAAAATTTTCAGGTTGAGTGAGAGGAGGGCTAGGGTAAGCTTACCGGCTATGCAAGTAGCAAAACGCTTATCGTTAAAAAAACTACTATTTTAGACTGCAACAGGTAACGATGGCCTGCAGACAGAAGGAATAACTCAGAATAGTGGTGTGCCTTTTGAGGGAATCTTCCATACTAAAAAGCTCTTCACTTGTCTAAGTAGTCCAACAAAAGTGGTATATAGGCCTAACCATAAATCTAGGCTAGTTTTTCTGCCGCTATGCCAAAGCCATACATGTTTTCCCGTACATTATCTGGTATTTTGTTCTGTGGAATACTTTTGCGAGCAACATAAAGGATTAGTCTGTAATGCCTACATCAAGGTGACTGCTACCGTGTTTACTGTAGTTTTATGTTTTCTGTAGTTTTAATGGGATCTAACTAGTAAACCACTATATCTTTATTGCTGTTTAGTTTCACTTGATTTTTTTCCTTCATTACAAAATATTTATGGATTAATGGATTAGGCCTAAGCTTATTAACAACATACTTAACAACTAAGAAAAAAGTAATTCACACAAAAAAATAACAATGGTCAAGTTAAAATATCATATCAATGGAATTGCGAAGCTGGCGTGTTTAAGAAGAGGGGTCCTTTGGAAAAGTTGAAAAAAAATCCATGGTAAATATGGGTACAAAAATATGGAATGACTTATATATAGCAATTAAACTAAGTCTAAGGATTAGAGAGAAGAACTGATATCACGTGATCGCAACGTTAAAACGTTGTCTATTGGGATAATAACAACGAGAATAGAAACAGTGCCCTTATCCGACCTGAAATGGTGTCCACTTCCATTGATGATATGGAACAATTTTACTAACGAAAAGTATGTCTGTTATCTAATACTTATAACGAAACGAAACTACGACTAGGCCCAAACCGTTTGTTATCCAACGCGGCCGTGAATAAGTACCTGAAGATTTGACTTTGACCTAGAACAGTCTCATTTTTGTCTGTAGTACAAACAACGCCAATAGACGGCATTGATCAGTTAGCCTAGACGTTATAATCTTTACATTAAATCAATATAAAGAAAATGTCTAAATGTACAATATGGGCTTGTACTATCATTTTTTAACAGATTCATGCCACGTTATATGTTTTGTTATGTTTAAAAAAAAACACACATTTTACAGGTCTTAGGGTTAGCAGGCCAAACCACCCCTAACCTCACACATATGTCAACGCTAGCATCAGACCATTCATATTGTTGTGGATCCTTTTTTTTCTATATGGACTGATGATGGAGCTATTGCGAAAAACCTCCATGAACTGACCTAAGTATAGGTGCAACTGTATGAAATGAAATCAATGACATAAGTCCTAGTTTGAGAACTTTTTTGCAAAATTAAATGGGTTGAGTGATCTCCTTTCTTTTTCATGAAAATTTATTACCGTCGGTGAATGAAATGTTCGCATTTTTTAAAGATGTAGATGGTGTGTGCGCGTCGCTTGTTTGTGTGTCTGTAAATTCAGTAGTTTGCGATAGACTTCGGTAAGCCAAGCATTCAAAAGTGAACAGTTCTTCTTAGATGGAAATATTAAACCTACTTACCGTTGAAACATACGTTTGTAACCTTGAGTTTTGTACTACGTTTACTGACATTTGACACACCACCTGGTATAGATGCTGCAGCCCTTACTATTGTATCGCGTCGCCGAAAATGTACGGTCCGGGGATTGATTTAAAATTACAAACTGTTTACACTTAAAGAAAATCAGAAATACGACAGACCATAGCTTTTCAAAAAAAATTTTCAAATATTATTCACACAATTCCTTTCGCCAAATTACATCCGTCAAATCACAAATCTTCAAAGTGATAAAGATAATATAAAAGAATGAGCAATTAAAAAATCAAATTACGAATCGATGTCCCATATGTCCCAGGCCGTTCCAGGCAACGCTCTGAGGTCAGAGAATTCCCGCATTCTATCCGCCCTTCTGTGGCGCCCTCCGCCAACTTCATCCAGCGAACACGGTCATTGGTTGCTCTCTTGTCTGACCTCCGCCGGAGAGAGACAGTACTCTCAGCCGACGTCTGTAGCGTCAGTCTATGCGCTTACTGTCCCTGTATGGCGAGCAATCGGTATCAAATCATGGGGAATTGACACATACCAATTTAAATCGACACCTACCAATTTAAATTGGCACATACCAATTTAAATCGACATATACCAATTTAAATCGGCACATACCAATTTAAACTGACACATACCAGTTTAAACTGACACATACCGATTTAATCTGACATATACCAGTTTAAATCGACACATACCAGTTTAAATCGAAACCTACCGATTTACCTCATTAACATATTTGATATCCCGATTTCGCAACCTCCGCAAAACACGTGCTCTTTTCAATCCGCTAAGGCCTCACCACCCCAATGAAATGAAAGAGTTAAAAAATGGAATCTATTGTTGTTGTGCGTCGTGCTCAGCGTTATCAATGGAGTACTGAAAACAAGTCAGGGAGCCACAACTGAACAAAAGGTCTACCCGACTTAAACCAATTGGTAAGAAACCGGAGTGATATGTACAGCAACATCATCTAACTAATTAAGGCCTACTGACTGACATGTGCGCTCATTAAGGACAACTTACCACACTTAACAGAGCATGACAGCAATGGGCATTTAACAGTGGCTAAATGCGTACAATGAGGTGGTGAGGCCTTAGCGGATTGCAAAGAGCATGTGTTTTGCTGGGGTTGCGAAATCGGGATATCAAATATGTTAATGAGGTAAATTGGTAGGTGTCGATTTAAACTGGTATATGCCGATTTAAATTGGTATGTGTCAGTTAAAATTGGCATTTGTCGAAGTTAAATCGGTATGTGTCAGTTTAAACTGGTATGTGTCAATTTAAATTGGTAGGTGTCGATTTAAATTGGTATGTGTCAATTCCCCATGATTTGATACCGATTGCTCGCCATATCCCTGGCCTTCTTTTAGTGGCGCTCTCCCCCACGCAAATGTCAGCCAACTCCATGCTTCCATTGGCCTTCCTCTGTAAAACTACCATTGGATCAGCAGACTGTCTCTGCCACTGTCTCAGTCGTTCGCCTACTCTCACAGTCCTCGGTCATCCCATCCTCTTATGAAACCTCCTGGGTAGACAGCACGCACAGGTCTCCCACTTGGTCTCAGAATCCCGTCTGTCTTTACCATCGTCGCTGCTGCCCTTAAGTTGAAGGTTGTCTTAAAGGGGCTCGTTGAGTTGCTTTTGACAACTTAATGAGAGTGCTAAAGGGTCACTACAACATGAAGATGGTTATAAATAGCATGATAAGTCAAATTCCATACCCAATACTTATGAATAAAGTTAAAATTTGAATTTTGTGATATCCTGACTTGTAACGGCTTTGTATATAATTTGAAAAAGTGTCTGGTGACGAATTTTTGACAATTGTTTGCATGTAGGATATGGTGATTGTCTTACTTTGACAATTTGTCATTGGTATGTGAAGAATATTGAACAGATTTGGAAAAGAGAACCAACTCAATGACCCATTTTAATTCACTAACTCTACAAGAGGCAAATACTTCACCTTGTAAAGGTTTAGCTCTTTTTAAGCGCCCAAAGGGGTTGTAGTCTTAAACACATGTTTAAAGCGCGTTTCGCCTATTGTCGAAAACAACATTGGGATATTTATGAAACTGGTACACAATACTCTGAAAATTTAAAAAGACACACTTTACTTCAAAAGTAGTTTCAGAATTATGCCTCTTAAGTATGGGTGCATTTAGCGTAAAGGGAATGGAAATTCACTCTAAATAATACAATATCCACGCAGTTAATTTTCACTGCACGCCCAGTGAATTTAACTCTTATACTGGCCATTTCCGTAAGAACTTGGGTGTAAATGTTAGCCTAGTTACCAAACATTTTGCTTAACAAACCATGTTTGAGAAAACACTTTCGTTGGAAAATCTGCCCCTTTAAAATGGGCGTCATGACTTGGCCGATATCGCTATGATTTGACCTACCTTTAACGAAAAAAAAGAAAAACCTAATGACAACTTGACCTAACTAACCCATTTTTCAGCTTGAAAAGGACTAGCGTGTACCTTACTGCTGACAAAAAAATCAAGAAATAATGCTCTTTTGTTACTATAAACACGCTTTTTGTTACTGTCGGAACATGGAACACCTATTTTGATATCTTTTGGTCTCGAATATTAATAATTTAGGAGACAAGTCTGAATTTTTATTCTATCCAGCATTGATTAGTTTTATATTTTTGTAGTCATAACTTCTCTATACCAATTGATTCGATTTTCGTGTTTCAAATTCATTTCATAACCAATGTAGCGGTTGGACACGGTTCTTTTCACATCTTAAGTGGAAATGCAAATTAAACTTTAAAATGTTTAAATTTGGATGCCCAGTGTTATACGTTTAACCTCTCAAATTCGTCCGTGCACTACTGGACTCTAGAATCAATATGGTATTACAAATGCCTAGCTCTCAAGGGACAGATTTTTTTAATGTAGACAGGTTAAACGACTCAGCGTGCAATTGCCCAATTTAGTTACAGAGCACCATAGGTCTACGTCACGAACAATGATTAGTGAAATCAGGGAAGTTCACGGTTTTATATATCCGTACTTTAAGAATATCTGATGGGAGTAGGATTTAAAGCTTAGTGAACAATTTGATCAACCATGCATGCTTTTGAGCAATTTACATGGAAAATTTGTGTTGAACAGATGCTCCAACATAATTACATATTATCATAACACCTTCATCGTGAAAACATGTTTGTTGCATAAATAAAGTAGCCTATCCTTCTTAAAGAATTCATTGACATACTACCTTCCGTACAACATTTAACATTAGTTGTAAGCTTTATCATGTCACTTCTTACGTTTGAACTGAAGATGCTTCTTTAATTATTTTATTTTCTGATGTAAAAGTGCATTAAGGAAAACACTTGAGAACAGCACTTCGAACTGTCGGTGGGAGTATCTTCGATTTTTTCCCCTTTTCATTGCCAGTACATAGCATGTATAAACTTTGCTCACGCGTGTGTGTTCCCTTTTGTGTTATTTTCGTTAATTTTCAACTTTACCCTTTTCAGGCCCCATTGTTCAACCAAGAAGCTGTTATTTGGAAGGACAAAGGACACTACAAGTAAACCTTCTTTCTGTGTAGTAGCATAAAAACAAAGTCACACAGGAATTGCAGTGTGTTGAAATAATTTCAATTAAACAGCAGCTCTGTACAATAGCATTGTCTGACTTCAGCAGCCACACCTAACAATAACATGCGAGAGGGAAACGAGGTAGTAAGATGTGTTTAAACGAAAGTTTACCATACGTTTAATCATATCATTCATCTTCATGTATTCATCAAACAATCAATCAAGATATTGAAGGCAGGAAGGGTTCTGCGCTCACTGATTTATTTCTCAGTTTGTGTATTCAATATTGCATTTTTAAAACATTTAATTGATTCCTTCTCATTGCCTTCGATTTCTTCCCCCTTTTCCTAATTTTTCCCAATTTGTTTCAAATCAACAAAACCAAAAAATTGTAAATAAATTTTAAAGTTTCCTCATTACTGTCCCGACTAAAAATACATTGCATCGTTAAAACAAGCTGAGACTAATTGAGGAAAGTTTGCATCGAGACCACATGATGACCCAAAACTTTGCACCCGCAGGGGTTGCATCCAACCTTTCATTTAAAAAAAATCCCAATCGTTATTCATGTAAATAAACTAATTTGAGAGAAAACGTTTAGGCTAGTCTAAGCTTTCTAAGATATTTATCGGTATTAGCGGACCTTGACCATACTTGAAGCCAATAAAGTTCCACGGCATACTCCCTACCCTGTAAGTCATTCAATGCCTTGTTATCAGACCCCCTCCCTCCCCTCCCCCCATTGCATTGCACTTTTTAGTTTGGATACTATCACAAGTAAAAAATCTAATGCAAAGGGCGTTGTTGTATCTGTATTTGTTTTTGTATTTGATTTATGCTATCAGCTGGTTACTATATATTATAAAAATGCAAGCATGCAACGATTGAGATGCATAGTAATGTATTATGTTTTAGACAAACGTTAAACAGTGGATTTATCCACTTTATTTACAGGTCACTGGTAACACACAGAGTGTTGTGGTATCAACGGGAAACAGTTTGAAGGAGAAATAATATGATTCTGGGACGTCAATGTGATGTTGCAATCTTTTCTTTTAGAGTCAAGAGCAATCCCCCAAACTTTTTTTGAAGAAAAAGCTAACAGTCACAATTCCCGTCTGATTTCTCATCAAAGTATCTTTCATTACATTTTATTACTTCCTTATTTTAATTTAAATATCACATTTGAAGAGAAAAAATGTTGTCACATGACTCTGAACAGCCAATCATGAAACAAAATAGTTTACTAAACTTCTTCCAGTTGGGTTGCCCCTGTCCTTTATAGGTTTGTGTGTAGGCCTACCTAAAACACCTTTCTTGAAGCATGTGTCACAACTTGTTGTCAACAATATACGAAAATATGTGAAATGTGAAGAAAAAAAAAAAACAAAATCTCGTAATAAAAAAAGAACTTAATTTGCTTTTTGATTGTATTGTATTATTTGTAATCTTTCCTTGTGTTAGGATTAGATGATTTGGGACTATCGTTAGCAAGTTAGGACTTTTTTTTTGTTAAAGAGTGTACACGCATAGCCCCGAAAGTTTCGTCATTGCTGTCTCCGTATATAAACGCCTCAAGCTTAAATCTTCACAAAATTAGGGCAGATTGTTAAAGCTATGTGTGCCGGCGTTCAAAATTGAAACGTTATCATTTAAACTGAACTCTGCCATTAAGAATTGAGCACTATAGTGTTCCCAATTTTGAGCCCTAAGCTTTGTACATTTGAACACTAGAGGCTGAATAAACGCGAAAATGTTGAAAGAAGATTGCGTCTTTCAAAATTCTCCATTCACTATTGCTTTATATTTGACAGACTAGATCAAAGTATCGGTCTCTTTTCCAAGTGTATGTAAACTTAACTCACTGAGGAAAGAGATAGAGCCGTATTCAGCGTCAATAATGGAACACTGCTTTCAGCCGTATGGTAGTACAAAGACTTTATGAACTGGTTGAAGCTCCACTGTCAAATACTTTAGCATATGCACAATATTCCATTACACTCCGCTTTTTAGAGGGGAAGTGCACACTTTCACAGTTAGTTACATCAAACCCGAGCTGCAAATTCGCTTACAAAGATAACGTAAATTTGGCTTAACGCCCCTTCTGGATATTATCTTTTTTCTTTCAGTATGGTTTTCATGCCTATCTTTGAGAGAAAATAGGTTAAAGTGTAACCAATGCAACCTTGCTGTATGTTGCAATTGTTCGTAGACCCTTCCTCAAATTGTGCCAAAATCACATGGAACAAGAATATGTTTGGAAAAGAAAGAGGTTGACTAGCTCTCCAGAGCTTATATAATGATGAAGTATAACCGCAATTTCTCAATCATGTTGTTTAAAACGAGGACATCCATGATAAAATCCTAATTCAGCTAGAGGCATTTTTCACTTTATTTCAATATCATTTTAAGTAGAATATCACGTTTAAGTAGATTATCAAAGAAAATGTATTGGAAACAATGCTTTCCCTAGATTGAAGGCTACAAAACTACATCCTAATACATAATTATAGGTACGACTGTTTTAAAAAGAGACATGTCCATTAATACTGTACACAACGGACCTTATCCAAAATGAGTTACGCAGACAGGAATTATGTTTTATTTTTTTCAACCGCAACTGAAACTATTATGGCGGTAGAAACAAATCTTGTTCTATAGATGTGTTAGACTCTAAGTTCTTCCCTTTTGTGTACACTTGTCAGAATGTACCTGAAGCAGGGCATTTAATTTTTTTTTTAAGATATAGAAAATGAATGAAAATAGGACAAATACGATCTTCATACGGAACTACTAAACTGAGATAAAAAGCCATGGTCCACCCAATTTAAACTGCGCAGTATGAGTTTATTATAATATTCAAAATACAATATCTATTTTTCTTCATTTTTCTTGAATCTCCAAACCTAGTGCTAAATCTTGGTCTTACTGTTCTAGGATGACTGGATCATACGATCTCTGTTTGCACACCATGCTAGGATACAAGCCATTTGAGGACAATATAATTATTTAACTTTTAAACGGGAACAAAGCAGTTGTATAAGAAGAATATAGCAAAATATTGTGCATTTGATAAATTGCATTAAAAGGCTCCGAAAAACCTCAGCGTTTTAACTTAAAAATGAAACAAGCTTTGGAAAAAAAGAGAAGACTAAGAGTTTTCAATGTTCTAAAATATATTTTTAAACTTTGAGGTTTACGACTAAAGCACTTGCCGAAAGGGTAGAAACTTGGATTATTGCGTAGCATTATTAACACAGATTTCACTACGAGGTTTTCAATCTCTTTTCAAGTGAATACTCCCTAATGTAACTACATATATGTATGCCAATTAGTACCCAACTGAGTATGTAGCTTCGAACGTTTAGGTAGAATATAAAATAAATGTCTTATTATCGGATATGGGGTGATTTTTTTAATCATATAGACCTTTTTGATAACATTTGCAGTTTCCTCTTCACAAACGAACAGACCAAAGGTAGCCAGTGAGTGGTTCCCGCTAAAGAAAATTGTGACGATTTGTCTATATAGGTGAGCAATAGAAATTTTACACTAATGTTTTCTGTAAATCACTTCTCACTTAGGAAATCAAATTGTCGCATGCATGTACACGAAATTCGGATTTTTTGATGAATTTTTAAGATATACTGGAAAAATGTATGAAAGATACATCACATATAAACCAAAAAAAAAAATTGCCAATGTTGTTCTTTTTGCACTTCTTCTACTAAAACGACCAATCCTATATAAAGTGCCCTTACTGAACTGCAATCTTGGACAAAACTGTCTAAACATTTCAAGTCTTTATGGAGAGGTAGAGGAGCCGGTGTTTTCTATGTAGTTTTGCCCATATACTCGCTTTTGAGGGCCTCGTGAGTCGAGAATGCTTAATTCATTCCAAGTTCAAAATAGTTTACTTTGCAAAAAAGAATGCACCTACCTAAATTAAACAGGCACAAATGCCTGAAAAATTAACAAAAAGTTGTTCTTATTATAGAAACTGTTGAAAACTGACTTCTTGCTTCACTTGTAACACTTATTATGCAAATTCAGAGTGTCATTTAGATTGTGTTTTGATGACAGTAAATGGACATTTCAAAGATTATTTTTCAAAACGCTCTATTTTTTCTCCAAATTTTACCTTTCATGTTATCAGGTTAAACTTAAATTTTTTGTTGGGTAAGCCTTGCTTTCTGTGGCGGGAACAGTTTTAAAATCACAACGCGACTAGTTAAGGAATATCAAATTTCGCATCATTAATGCCAATCAACTTTTATTTTTCATTGTTTGTAACAAAGATTTACGAATGTTATCGAAAAACAGATTCAAATCGTTTCCGAAGTCAATATATATATTTCGTTTAACGTAAGAAATAAACTGTAGAGATGTTGAGAGCTAAATCATTTGTAGTAAACACCTGCCTCATAATTAGGTAAAAAAAATCAACTAATGACTATTTACATTTTGCGAAGGTCATTAAAGTGTTATTAAAACATTCCTAATTAAAAAAAAGTAGAATCTTGAAGTCATACTTAGAGGAATGCATTTCAGTACTTTGTTTCAGCCACACGAATTAATTTTTGTAGATGTCTAATGATTCTAACTATCAGCTTTACGAAGACATATCTGAACTATGCCAAAAAGCCAGATCTGACAAGCACAATAAACGGTTTAAAAATACATTTGCAACAGTGAAGACTACAGGCTATGTAGACATTTTTTACCAAACAGTCTCAATGTAGTTAATGAAACAACTGAATAAAATGTAGTTCTTTTGGCGTTTTTTTTTCAAGTCTGTCAGAAACTTTTTTTTTTTCTTTTTTCTTTTTTGTATTTCTTATATTTCAGAACTGAGTGAACGGAATTGTGTGCTTGCTTGAAATGAACGCACGTACTGTAGGAATCACAGGAATCAAATATACCGAGAAAAGTAACAATTTAATCCTACTTGAACTTAAGTGTTTTATTTAAAGGCTAATTAAAATATGCAAGAGTTAAATACGCCGAATATGTTAAAAGTAGTCACGGCGGGACTTCCTGTGTTTTGGATTTTATATGCTTTACAGAATTTAACTTAAACCATCTAGTATGGCAAAAACGGTAAGAGTCATTACGTGATTAAAATTTAATTGTCTAAAATTGTGACTGATCAAGGTCGTCCATGACTTCGACATAATTTTTCTATCACTTAATAACATGACTGCTGTCGCAATTCAAAGAAAGATAACATTTCATTACAAAATTCGTCTTAAATCAAATAGTTTGCTACTAGTTTGAAAATAAATGCAAACCTTGAATTATAAGGACATGTTTTTCCACGACCGTTGAATTGCAGCTACATTCATACTCTCCCTCGTTGAAAAGATACAAATGTTCAAGCAGCAAAGAATAGTTCGAATGAACAAAGGAATTATTCTTAAATCGCTCATTCACGACTTCACGGCTAAAACTGATGATTTTACCATCATGTCTCCACTGAGAACTGAGATATTGAAAAGTGCAGCCAGGTAGAGTCAAGGTATCTCCAATTTTATACAAGTGAGGAAATACGGTAATGTTAGTACCTTGGCCAAAATGTCTTCTTAAAGCAAATAAAATGAAGATAAGGATACAGACACGTATATTGTCCATCACCAAACTGTTCGAAGGCATTTCTTCTTGAATTCATGCAGAGCGGTTAAAAGTTAGCTTATATTCTAGTCTGGTGTGTAAAGGTTCTCCCTTCACAGTTTAAGGAAAAAGCACCGTTCTGACAAAATTCAAGAGCTACTCATTATGAAAATTTGGTTTTCATTCGAGCATCATTGTGTTAAACCAACTGCCAACCTATATTACAATCCTCTTATGTAACTCTAATGGATGAGGAAAATGAAAGTAGGAGGGAAGATTGCTAACACTACAGCCAATAATATAATTCTGAAACAAAACGTTCTAAATATGTGGGCTGAACAACTATAAAGTATTAGTAATAGTTTGAAGTGAATATATTTTGTAAAACATGTCAGCGATTTGTATGGAAAGTCTGTTGCAATGAGGATTCCTATTAATTAGGTGGTAGTATTATTCAACAAGCAAAGTGTGTTACATTAATGTAACAATTTATCTCTGTGATTAGGGTGAACGTCTTAGTAATAAATAGCACATGATAGGCTTAAAAATTAAGATGTTTGTATACGTATTCCCATGTATGTACTTATAAGCACATTTCCGCGATGAAGCCATTATATCGTCAGAAGACATTGTTATTTTTCATTATTTGCAATTCTCTTTCAGTTGAACATGACTAGATTAACAAATTTTGAAGGTTTATAGCAACAAATAGTTTTATATAGACAATTTTTTTTTTACATTTAACCATAGTCCTCACAGTACAAAACCACCTTAAACAAGTTGTTTCTGACAAATGCGTAGGGGAGCATTTCAGTTTTGGGGCAGACGACTTTTGCCTTACAAGTGTAATTATTCTGCCCAAAAGAATATCTTAGCTTAGCCAGGGAGCCATCATTCGGGAGGAGATGCAACGGAAATTTTAATTTATGCTAATACTTTAAGACCATCTTCAAGATAAGCTGCATAATTGCCGCTAAGATATTCCTTCCTTTGCCCAATGCACCGCTTCAATACCATTCTTGGAACACCATCTCATTCAAAGCAACTGATCCTTCGACAAGTGGCTCATGCAGAACAATACTTTGATAGGTAGGTCTGTCCCGCCAACAGTTTGAGAACAGATGCGATCACACTCGAAAAGACTGTTTAACTGAAATTAATGAATTCAATTGGCCCTTCCCTCTAGAAGGCATTTCACGCAGATAAGCTGTAGGGGGAAAGGTCTAATTTATTGGACAACAAGATAAGACGTTCCCTAACGTCACCAGAAATAGCCAGATGTAAATTCTTGTTAAGATTTCGATGTATGACCGAGTTGACATGTTTTCATTCGCGTCTCTGAGCTTCGAAAGTCCGGATTTTACATTTATTTACCTGACGACTGGCAATGCTCTGGCAGTGCAAAAAAATTAGCTTGTCCTACTCTAACCGTAGCAAAAGACCTTTTTGTGCCTTTTTGTGTCTTCTTAAAGGTAGTGTGACACCAAAATGACAAAGACGGGTATTTGATGTGAAAAGCATTAAAAACCAAGAAAATTGCCGCAATTTTCACCAAAATCGGTTGAAAATTAGCCATTTTACAGGTTTATTTCTGATTTGCACTGAATCATGTATAAATATGAGCTCAATATGTAAATCTTGTAATGTCATGAAAGGGACATATCATATAGGGCTAATGTTATCCTTTGTTTTTGCAATCTTCATTTCAAGGGCATTTGTAAAATAAGTGTTTCCTGAAGGGTTTATTTTGAAAGTTGAAATTTGTGTCCTTGAAAATCATCAGTATCAATCACCAAACTATAATTAAGATATAATTAATATAGGGTTAACAAAAGAAATGTCAACACTGTGCAGCACTCAACATCACTATTTTCACATAACCAGGGAGCTGTTACGGAGTTCCCTGGTCTAGCACCGGATTTTTGGTATGACGTTAAACTGCATCCAGGTGTGGTGCGGTTGTAGGCTGTCGGTTGTAGCAAGTAATATGCTTCCAACTATTGTCTATGAAATGCGCACACGAGACTGTTATAACTTTCCCACGACTGGTCATAACCGACCATATCCCTCCATGACTGTCCATCTATGTGATTGGGGTGTAAAAAAATGTTCATCATATTTCCCACCTTCCTCAAGCGGCTACTAGAGGGATGGACTTGAACCGTTCTATGCAGATAGTATTTAATAACACATTCATGTTGGTGTGTTGTTAAAACTTAAAACTACCTAACTTATACTGTTTGCTGGAACAAACAGACAATTTCGAAAAGAATTGCTACCTCCCAGCGAGTCGGTAATGGCAATTCCCATGCTTGTTAGTAAACCTACGCAGTTGCTCTGCCGCTGAACTTCTTCTGTTATGGAAGCTTCAGGAGAAATACCCAACGATACCATTGCTGCTTAGCCATTTTTTGTAAGCAACGGTCATAACGTAAAAGCCATATCATAACAAAGGAAATTTTAATCCCTTGCAGATTCATCAATTTTTAGAAATTACGTGACGGCGTTGAAGTTTGGTCGAACGGCTCCATCACTGTGGATGCTCTTCCAAATTGACTCGGGGACACGGTAACAAACGTGGCAGATGACTAGATGAGCGCGTGAGTGGAAAAAAACTGCTTTTATTCAGTTTCGCCAAAAACTATTCGCATGAGGGACAAATGTTGCTAGTGGGTTTCGACGAAAAATGATATTGTCGAGTGAAATGATTCTGTGTCATCACTAGAACTAAAAGGAACACATTTCAATAATTGTAGCAAATGTAAAATTAAAAATGGTATAAGTTATTGATTGTTACGGGCCGGGTGTGCATAAAGGCTACAATAGTTGCAAATGCTAACATGAACACTGGAACTTATGCAAGTCTTACAGTAAATGTAGTCTACAGGTAGTCTGCCATTTTGCCTTTTCAACGTGTTACGAAACAATTCCTTAATTCCTGGAATTAAATTACTTTTTTAGTTCAATATTAGGATAGGAATCGTGCTAGGTGCATCTTAGAAGGGGTATACATTGTGCACACTTGGAGCCTTACTGAATCCTAAGATCGATCATGGTATACACTCTTATAACTAAGGACTCAGTTTAATCAGTTTCGTTGTTCTATTTACTCCAAAACAGTCCTGGTTAAATTTTAATACATATTCTGGTTACACTAACACAACTTCTGGTTAACGTAATTGGGATTTAAGTTAGTTTTAAAAGGGTATTAACCAGGATTGTGTTGTAACTAGGACACTGACACCTGGTTAAATTTAACCCCAGTGCACGTGTTTTACGAGTGTATGTGCTTCGAAATGCTAAGGAAAGTGTTTTATAACATCCTCGTCGATTTTTTTCGCCAGGTGGACAAATACTGCTTTAAAATGAGACGTTTACATACAACTTTCGTATGCATAGCCCTTGTTGGTTACTTTAAATTATTTGGTGAGTGTTCATTGTTTTAACGAAGTGAGTGGGGTAATTTCATCACATGCTTAGATTTATTTTAAGATTAAACACAAGTGTTAGCTATATCCGAATATAACCTTCAAGGTAAGATGTCAGCTGTGCGGGATACATTAAAAAGAGCTCTCTGCCTCAAACGATACAGTGACATTATATTTCACTCAATAATGTTTAGGTAATGTAAGCTGTTTTGCAACTCAACTAAAACGGAGGAGTAATTCTCATAAGGGTGTACAGGGTAATGTTCCCTTTATGAACCACAATATCTGTAATAATAATGATCGATAATAACGAAAAATACGAAACCAGTTGTCAAGTATTTGGCATACGATTTCAAAACGTTTCAGTGAAACATGTTCTCTTTTATTTACGTTTACCACTAGGCTGATCTAACCCTTTAGCTTATGATTTATTTTCGAACACCCATGCTTCCTACTACAGTCATTTCAGTGATAGAAATTCACCCTATAACAAGAGCGATATATTCAGCAATCCTCCATCAAAATCTGATCCTCTAGATGCAGAATTATGGAGACTTACATTTGCAAAACAGAACCAACTAAAAGAATTTATTTGTTTATTGAATTTTTTATTTTATTTTTATATTTTAAGGTGATGCTTCTCAACCATGTAGAACACCACAGCACTTGGAGCTCGGTAGAACTGGTCTTATTAATTGCTCGTTTGAAGGAGGACCTCTCCGTGTGTTTTGGTATAAGACGGTTGAAACTACTTCGGAAAACCTAATTATGAAACTCTGGGATTCCGTCAAAGAAGGCGGAGGGTATGAGTCTGGTGGTTTTGATATACTTCCAAATGGATCTCTTCAAATAAACAATGTTTCAGCTGTTCATGACGGTAACTTCAAGGCTGTTCAATTCGGGTCATTAGAACAAGATCCGGAACAGTTCGTTATACTAGTTATAACTACAGGTAATAACGATTGCTTAGTTAACTTGAAAGCAACACATACTTTATTATTTATTTTAATTGTAATCATCTACACTGTAAATGCTAGTACAATAGTGATCGATTATCAACATCTATTAGAAATGTTCTGCATGTATTCGTATTCAAAGGAACTTTTTACTTTTCACATAATTTTTAATGATAATAATTGAATTTCATGATGCTGCTGGTGAGCTACTAACATGTTGAAAACTACTTTATTTCGTTTTGGCCTCGCATACAATCATTTGCCCACTTCACTGGCAATTATCCTGAGCCATGGAAAGTGCATTTTGCTACATCTTCGTTCACGACACGAAAGAGTAGCACATATTGGAGTGATAGGTCGCCAGAAAAGGCTATAAGAGAAATCGTAGCCGAAGTTGACTATATTTCAGTAACAATTGTTGCAATTTGTTGGCCGCAATCATATCTTAATAAATTACAGCTGCATAGCAAACCTCCGGGATTAAATCATCAAGGACCAGGGAGAGCCCAAAAACAAAGGCATCACAACTCAAAAATCAAACGCAGTTTCCGACAATCCGTCCACATGTTTGTTATTATGCAATAGCCCAGACGACCCAAGTACAAACAATCAACAACGTTTTCCCTTATATCCAGATCTTTTTTCTTTTTTTTTTTTGAATTGATATCCCAACTTACTTTGAATTGGAAAATTGCATTTTATCGAAAAAAGCACATAAAATAAACCAATATTGTGATGCATTAGAAATACGAAAGGTCTGGCGCGTATTTGCAACAATCAGGAAAAGTGTAAGGGTGGGCATTGCCCTTCTAATACAATGTGTAGTGTTGGAAAGAAAATTTTATTTCCCAGTTCTATTTTAACCGAAGAATGCAAGAAATTATATCCAAACTGACCTGTATATAGAGACTGTTAAAAAAATGATTCATAAATTAGCTAGGAGGCTGATGATAATTTAGAGCTCGTCATTTCCCCATGGAAGAGCTAAAGTCAGAGGGGCGTTTACAGGGAAGCCTTAGAGAACCAGTGACCGTACTACGGTGGGTAGTAAAGAGCATTTGAGACACAGATTTGGCCTTGCCCCCACTTGCCTTCTCCCAAATTACGTCAATTAGGAGTTGGAGTTTTGACATTCTGGCGCCGTCACTGCAGAGACCAATAACAAGCCAGAGAATTTCGTGTATTTCGACGATATTTAACGTTCCTATGTGGAATCCCTGCTTGAATCCCTACTTTCTCAATCATGTGTATCTCAATGCGGTTTAAAAGCGTTAACTAACAACAAAATCAATGCATTACATGTTACCGAAATGATTTTCCCATTCGTTTTTATTCCAAAGAAGCTGGGTAATTTTATTCGATTAATATATACACATAACGACCCTCTTACTGTACTTGGTGGTTTGTTATACTTAAAACCCCTTTTCTTTTCTTCTTGTGCCTTAGTTAAACCTTCTACTCGCCAGCCATTAATAAAGGAATGCAGTGATGATAAAACTGCATGTTTGTTGCAGCTCCAACACATTTCTGAGGTCACGTGCCTATTGGAGGAGGCAAAACCTCCTATTGCAGTTGAATGGTTCAGCCGAACATTAAGCGGAGAAAAGAATCTCTCATCTAACGTAACTATAACACACCATGGAGTCACGTCTACTACAGTTGCGACTACCAGCCAAGTGTTTTACTTCACATCAGTGCTAAGTCTTCTTGTTTGTAAAGCCCAATCTTTGCCGGGAATACTTGATCAGGACGAAACATCAATACTAGTGGAAAATATAAGACCCAAAAGTGCTTCACTTGAAATAGCACAAACCTTTATTGAGAGAAACTCAAAGTTTATGCTTAAATGCACAGAGGATAAGATAGACATGATTGTGTGGAAGAGATCCTACAGACTCGAAGATGACTTCGAACCAATTTTGCACGCAGCCCTCTTCCACAAATCTGTTTCCTTCACCAGTTTTAATAGTTATGAACTGAACCCTGATGGATCTGTGATGGTACGTCAAGCTGACGTAGAACATGAAGGATTATATGAATGTGCATATGAAACTGGTGTCGTCGGAGATAGGTCACTATTTAACATTACTATATACGGTTAGTCTTTTGATATTTAATCTACTCACTATACATGTACCTGATCTTAGAAATAAATGTTCTTATTATGAACAAGATAATTAAAAAGAAGGATTTAAAACTTCCGTTGCTGGATTAAATTAAATGCTATTAAGGGTCACGAAAAGTTAAAAAATATGTTTCCAAGACGGCTGGCAATGGAATCTAAACAAGAAAAATGTAGGAGAAATGTCTTTTTATTGGTCTTTCGACTATAAAGCACTCATCAAATTTGATCAAAGGTATTGAGATAAAAATTAAAAGAAACAAAAATGAGAAGAAAAGCTAGATTACCTTCGAAACGAAAATTCAGTGTCTTTAAGTCCATATCACGTTTTGTCTACTTTTGACACCCCCTGTCCATACAGAAAATATCACTGTACACATTTTTCAAATATATTGTGTATGATACGGGTAGTGTGTCGTAATTTCGGGGACACAAATCAGGATAATCAACAATCAGTTGACTCTTCCCCAGTGATTAGTAGTTGTCTACAGATTTTCTTAATTGTCACAGCTTTTTGATTAACAACAAGTTCAAAAATGCATAATACTGTGATTCATAATATTAATCAGCTTTGGGGTTTTGCTTGTTTAACAAGAAGAAATGACCGAGATGGAGTCTGGATGAGGATGGGTATTAGACCTGTTGTGGAAGGGGCTTAAGTAGGTAAGTTAGAAGAATTCCAGCTAGTTGGTGTGAGAGGATTTGGCCTTAAATGTTTTCTCGCTAGTCATTTTACTCATTAATGATTAAGTGAAAATCAGAAATTGTCCTGTAGAATGGTCAATTTTTGATGGATTTTGATGGAAATTGTGGCTATGATTTTAATGTTTTTAATGCTGTTTTACACCCAATACCCAATGTTGTCATTTTCATGTCATTCTACCTTTAAGTTCTGGATAAACTTTGAAAATCCCCGCAGGTAGCAAGACGTATTATTGGATAAGGGCGACTTTTCAAGTAGGCCATAAATAGTTTTCAAGAGCAGGTTCAGAGGATAGTCACTCGGTTTAGCTTCAAAAATTGTAATCTCTTCTTCCATACCAGGTTCAGTTCAGATGGGCTAGGAAGGATATGCTGAATGTTGTCATATTCCTTTCTAGTGAAGATACTCTTCCGTCGATGGAGTTGGATAATCAACCGATACACATGGTTTATTGGGGATAAACAATGTTTGTCAACTCTAAACTTTCCATTCCTTTTCAGTCGAAAAGCATGTTTTTAAGAACAAAAAAAAATCGAGCTAAATACTTAACAATTCTAATAACCATGCCTATGCCAAGGAGCAAGTACCATTTTATCGACCGTAAAACATACAAAAAAAACTTAACATTTGGCAATTTACCATGCCAAATCCCTATGTAGTACAAGGGGTAACAGACATTATAGTTTCACATCTTAGAGACTCCTTCAATTAATGTAACTCTATCCGTACATCCAAATAATGAATCATTTATAAATTATTATTAGTCACTGTGTGGATAAATTAACAATTTACTAGTACTGCATTATTGTTTACCTTCTTTCTATATTATCGGATAAGGGTTTACTCTTCATCAGTTAACGCGCGTTTGTTGGGCTTTTTTGACAAAACGTATGGGAAAATTTGACACATCCGTGCGTCAAACCTCGGATGAGCTTGACTCACATTTGACTCGCCAGTACCTGTACGTCAGAGAGCTTGTCTTGCAATTTAAAAGTACTAAGTGAATAAGTTGGTGGTCGATCAAGGGGAAGCTGCATTTCATCTTCTGTAAAAGTTGCGAAGTTGTGAGAAACAAAACATCTCTCTAAACATCTCCATATTTACGATAAATGTATTCACACAGGCTTAGGATAGCGATATAAAACGTCATCAAAATTGTGATAAATGTAAGACAAAACTTGGTGCAATTTATACAGATGTATAAAATTTTTCAGACGATTTAATAAAAATGAACACGATAATTTCTTGTCATTCAAATTCTGGTAGCCTTGCAGTGGTATTTACAATAAAAGATGTCTTTTTTCAGTCCCACAACATCCAGTTGTAACCGGATGTAATGAATACCAGTACTGCGTATTGGGAGCAGAAAAAGAAGGCACTATAACGTGTTCAGTGACAGGAGTCCGTCCATTGGTCCATTTAGAAATTGACACATTTAATGATGGTGACGCTTCTTCAATTGTTTTTACTGACCGTGATGTTGTAGTGAACAACAACGGCGACGTCTTTGACAAACACATCACGTTGAAATATCGAATCGAAGAAAGGGTTCGAGACAGAATAACACTGGAATGTCGGATATTTGCGGCAAACATAGATGTTTTGACATCCAGAACAAAGTTTGACTTGCTATTTTCAATAGGTAAATACGCTGGGGAACGTGTTTTCTAAGTAAATTCCAGTGACGTCTACTTTATATTTTTAAGTATCAACCCTACTTTCTACTTTCAAAACCTTTCTCCTCCTTTTCCTTTCCTCTTCTTTCCTTTTCTTTTACTCCCTCTTCTCATTGTATTGACGTTGCACATTCTTGTTCCTATCTTTATTTTTAATTGGTCTCATCGGTAAAAGCCCCGTTGTTCATGTAGTGTCATCCACATGTGTATAAATTTTAATGATGATCACGGAATCGTATACATTTTGCAAAACGGTTGCGAACATTATTTAAAACTGAAGTTTTTCTTTTAAAGTTTTTTTTTCTTTGAATGTTCAAAAATATTGTACTTCAGAGCTTGAACTTGATGGAGAGACTTCTGACTTTTCTTGCGATTCTAGAATTCAGATCAATGTTTATTATATATATCTTCATACTATAAAAATGCACCATGACAGGAAAATTTATAACACCAAAGCCCTCCTAAGGCTTTCTCAAGATAACTTCTCGAAATAGTTCTGTTTCTGTGACACGTGAAACGAACGTTGATCCCGTGTTCAATTCACGAAATAGAGTTAGTTTACACATTAGTTTTCAATCAATTTGTAATGATCTTAATGTTTTTAGTGAGTTAATTAGCTTTGATACTTACCGCCCTTGTTTAACAAATGTGCATACCATTAAATTCTGAATTCTGAAACGGTTCAATAATACTGTGTAAAAACACCATTATCATACGTTTATGAAACAATTATTATACTAATAATAATTTTTAGTAAAAAAGTTCCCGGAGATAGTGATTAAGTTCACAACTAGATTTCCTTAATTTCCTGATTCACTCTACCACAATATTAATTGCTTATTCTAACCATAACTGCCGTAACTTATTGTTACATTTTTTTGAAGAACATCAAACACTTTATTATTTTTGAGCTTAAGGTAACCTTGTAACCAGAAAATTTTAGGTATGATTAATATTATTTTAGTTTGTTCTCAAAATTTAACAAGTCTATGCTTTTTTATAGATCAAACAATGGAAAATTCAACAGAACAGGCAACCAAGTGGGGCTTTCTGTGGATTCTTGTTCTAATTGTGCCATTGGGATTTTCCATAGTTCTGATTGTTGTATGTATTCTCAGGGGTAAGTGTGTTACAGTTTTATTATACGTTCGTTTTCTTCGACAATTCGAACGCTACAGGAATTATACTAGTCACACTGGGTTTTGTTAATTATTTATTCCATGCAGGGTTGCAGAGAAGGGAAACACTCTGTTTTTCTGTTTTTTTATTTATTTATCTGTTTATTTATTGATTGTCTTTTCCTTGCCTAAGGCAGGCAAGGGCTATATTTGATGCTGATATCGTGATACCTTAAGAATGGTTTGTATGACTCATCCTGAAATTAAGTGTGTAAGTTACCCATGTTAAGCAGATGGTTCCTGAAGTATTCGGTTTAAATCAAAGATTATTTAGGTCACGGTAGGTCAAGATGTAAAACCATTGTGAGCACGATATCTCAAGGACATTAACTTTTATTGCTTTGCTTACATCTAATGTCTGTGTTGGCTTTTCATATCAATAAAAGTTCCAATTGTATATGCCTTGAAATTGCGTGTAAACACAGTATCTTAAGATCGCTAACAGTAACTGGTCGCATACTAATCATGCATATTGACCAAAAATAAAGGCAGGCGATTTTTTTGGTATGGGTCAATCTCGACCCCATGCACGGCCTCTTGTTTGCTTGTTTCTTTAATTGTTTGCTTTGTGTGTGTGTGTGTGTGTGTCTGTGTCTGTGTCTGTGTCTGTGTCTGTTTGTTGTTTTCTGGGGTTTTTTCCTTTAGTTTTTGGTTTGCTTATTAGTGAATAACCGTATATGTAATTGAATAATTAATTGAGGTGTACAATTTTTGATGCTTGATCGAAACCATCTTACTTTTAGGGTGGAGTTACCAACGAAAATCCAACAAAAAGGTTTCTTTCAACTCAATAGTAGATAGAATATTTTGTGCGCCGTTTTCTGTAATTAAGAAGACTTAAAACATGTTTGTAATCAAGCAGACATTTCCCCTTTGCCTTAGCATTGTCAGTCGGTGAAGGTAGTGTGGCTTGTTAGCAAAAGGCCCCTACTTTACTCTGTAGTGAAGGTGTAAGCTTAGGAAAAGGCAATACTAAGCAAAAATAAACAGCATTACTGAGGAAAATAAACAGTCCTTTAGAATGGCGGGACAGTGTTTAATACTATGCTTTTAGCAAATAGTTACACATAACAGCATAGTTGCATGTATTTTTGTTCGAATCGCTGTGGGTATGAAGGAGGTTTCCTAGATGAAGGAATTCAAAGCCCATTTTATAACCTCTATTTAAAGTATTTATAGTCTCCGCTGAAGGGTTAATCTATGGATTAGAATGGATTAGGGTTTTAACGGATCTTTTTCTCTTACAAACCTCTGATTATGTCAGCATATATCGTACGAGCATTATGGTACAGTTTTATACTTTATTGATTTATAGAATTATTTTACCAAAGTTAAGTTGACCATTTGGAGCTAAATCCCCAAAGAGCAGTCTGATTGAATAATAATACCTACTTATTAGCATAATGTTACATAGAGCTTAAAAATGATCTGGCCGTCCATTGTTTAAATGTCTTTAATATAATGATATCATAGTCGATTTACATTGTTTAAAATGGTGCATGCAAATTAAAATGTTATGAAAGTCGGGTAAAATGACATATAAGGCTCGCCTGTCCAGGGACGTGTGCGTCACCAGAAATTTTTAAAGGGGGTTCGGTATTTTGCGCGGAGAAGAAATTATTGCCGCGACAACGCGAGAACTACGGCGTGGGGTCCAGGGGCCCGATTAAGGGGGCCTGGTGGGGTCCAGGGGAAAAGCCCCGGTGGGGGCACAGGGGGCAAAATCCCCTGAAGCTCTCAAAAATTAGACATTCCAAATGCATATTGCGGTGAAATATCGTCAATATTGCTAGTTTGGTAATGCCAAAATTATGATTTCTTAAAGTTTTGGAGGAAGAGGTATACCCATGAATGGAGATCAAAGAGAAAGTTTTAGATCTTAAAATTATAATGGCACCAGAACTTTATTATTTAAAAGTTGGAGTCTATCGTGGGATCCATGGGCTCGGTGAAGGTAACCGACTGGAGTGGTACTGCATCCTGAGGCAAAGGATTTCCAGGACAAAAACCCTTTGAAGCTAGTAAAATTTAATGAAGTATTCAGAATAAAGGAGGTAAAAATAGCGAACCTCAAATAACAAATAATGAAGAAATTTCAAGCGGACTGAACTGTGCAATGCAAAGAAATTTTAGAAAATCATTCAATCTGCAATAAACAGAGTCTATTTTTCAACTACTTAAGATATCAGGCTAAATAGAACAGAATAGTAATTTTTGTACAATGCGGTTTTAACAACATACTTTCAATTATTTTTTTACTTTCAACCGTTCTCCTTCAAGACCGAGAAAATAGTGCCATTCCATTAAAAAAGGTAATGGAAAGGTAAAAATTTAAAATGCCGAGCAAAAATTAGGGGAAGAACAAAAGAAGTTAATTGTGACTTAGAATAATGATTAATCCATCACTCAATTAGATACGTATGCATAGATGAAAGGAAGTTAATTTTCAATTCTACCACCTCTACCATCCCTTGTTGAGAATCCTGCAATCCGATTGGTTGACCACTTGCCTGTTATTTCAGTACACAAGGTCAATAAACGTAAGAATAGAGAAAAAGATGAAGTTTTTCACACATTTTACGGTTGTAGAATAGGAATAACCCACATTTGCAAAATAGCAACATAACCAATTTGCCAGGTTGGGGTCTCGACCGTTTATTCACCATAATAGTCAGTCAAATGACATTCATCCTTTGCCTTTCGTTACCATCATTCCCTAAACTTGAAAGGCATTTGACTAGGCAGATTTTGGTGGGATAACTACCTCCTCATAGTACTGTCCGATCAAGTAAAAACACTGACACTGACATATAGCACCGTTGAGTCAAAGGTGGATATTGAATACAGACAAGCATATGGCATGCATTCAGTGAGCTAGGAGTCAAAATCTAGAGAGGACATCCTACTTGTCAGGTTTTTCTGTGTGTATTAGTGCTAAAACCCTCAGAACAGACGACTACTACCACAATATCATTACCCTTGGAACTATTTTTCATTGATATTTCAAGTCACTTTGAAATATCCCTCAAGTGCAAGCTTCCGTTTCAATATTAAGTATACTGCAGAGCCTATACTAACTTAAAGCAGTTTACTTACCCAAAATGAACAGAATTCAAGAGATGAACGTATCGTTCTTATGTAGATTCAATAAAAATGATTTTCCGTTAAGAAAAGATACCATTTAAATGTATTTCATAAAAATAACTAATATATCGTTATAATAGTATGGTAAGGTGTAGCTAGATATAGCTAATAGGACTTGCTAGCTGACGGCACTTAACAAAAAGTAAGAGGTAAAATAGTAATTTGGGGGACTTGATCTGTAATTGCAGTGAGATTAGACACACAACATATTAAAAGAAATATACACTTTGCAATGGCAGAAGAAATCTTTTTTCGACTTTTGGTACCTCCTTTAAACGTTTCTGTAAAAAAAAGAAATTCCAAAGGAGGGTCGTTCGCACCCCGGATATCACCAAAAGTCAATATTTCCAAAAATATTAGCATTGGCGCTCCACCCAATTTTCCAAACAAAACAACCTGGACATAAATTTTTGGTGTCCCCCTAGGTATGTTGTTTTTCTGATGTTTATTTCATCAATTGAACAAATGTGATTATTCTCGCGTCGCCATAGTTTTCTTGGTAACAGAATTAGGTCAAACTCTTGATAGAAGCTCATTTGGAAAGAAAAAAAAAAGACCAACGTTGTTCTAGGTATAATTCTATAGGGGCAGAATTTTCGTGTTCATCTTACTGAGTTATGTTTTTTAAACTTTGATGCTTTACCAATCGCAAAAACTAATTAATTTTTTGGGTGAGCAAAGTTACACGAAAAGAAGGTCCTAGAATGTTACAAGAAAAGTTAATCCAATGGTTTCAAAATCATGTATTCTATCCTAATGAACATTTGATTTTTTGGTGTCCCCCACCCTGACGGAGTTATGTTGGTCTTAAACAAACAAACTATTGATGAAAATCTTTTTATTTTAAATTTAAACTGCAAACAGTGTTTAGTGTTGTATTTGAACGTATCCAGCTCAGCTTAACGTTATAAAATTAAACTGGCAGTTAGAATATTTGGTTTTATGGGGACACCGATTCTTGGTGTCCCCGTTATACGCGACAGACATAATGGACGGAAGTATCTTGCTTATATTACGTATGTCGATGAAGGGACGAAAAGTAAGATTTCAAATGTTAAGTCTAGCAATCTAAGGGTGTCAAAGAGGAAAATTTTAATACTTAAATATCATTAATTGGTTAAAATATTGCACAAAAATATGTAAATATTTAGACATTTTGGCACGTGAAAATATGTGAGAAAAATGAAACTGACTTTACTAATTTTCGGAAATTTTTGTCAAACTTTTACCATGTTCTTGTCACAATGGGTACTAAAACAAATTCAAATAGAAATTTTCAACCGTTTCAGATTTTCATCATTCTTTGGGAGAAGATTTAAGTGTAAGATTTAAGATTTATGTTTAAATGAGTTTACTCATGCATACATAAAGCTTAATATAAAAGTGTTAAAATGTTAAAAATTGTTAATACTCTATCATGAGTGTAAATTTCAATCAGATAAAATGTTGTTTAAATTTTGACCTCATGTCACACCATTGGGCCCCTAGTTTATGTATTGAGCCATTTAACATGTATTTCTCCTTTGCACTAATGTTTTTGTCGATATTTAGCTGATACGTCTTACGTTTAAAACACCTGAAAGATATGAATAGAATTTGGATTTCATCCAATGCTATTATAGTTCCAGTCGTCGAGGAAAGAGGCCAATTCCAAGCTTTCAACTTTTTCCGTACCATTCACTTCTATTTACATAGGTGTGTAATGAAGAATTTTTCAAAAACATTAAAAATGCTTCCCTGAAATGCGGACAATTGTCACAACTGTGATTATTGTAAGGCTTGAACAATTTGTCATGGTGAGAAGTCATTCCGATATTAGACATAAAAACACTTTTACACCAGCCAACTTGCAAACAGTGACCGTTGTTCCTGGATTAAGCCGATTCAAAAGGAGCATCATGCTATCTTGATCACAAGGTGTACGTCTGAAAACGCAAATCAAAGGGGATTAAAGGACATGTCAAGCGAATTTTGTTAACTGAAAAGGAATTGAAGAATATCGAGCATATCATGTCTTATAGATGTGGGTGTTGGATCTCCATCCATCACAACTTCTTGGTCTGTCAATGTTTTAAGAAAAGATATGTCAGAACGGGAAACAGGGGTGTCGATTTGGTTTTCAATGTGGGGGAGGGGGCATTTGGCCTAATTTTTTCTCCTATCCTGGTAAGGTGTGTCCAGCGACGGGGCGAGACATTTTTTGGGTGGGGGCAGGGGGGTGGGCAAGCATCCAGATTTTACGATTGTTTTGAATGTGAACACCACTGTACTAAGGCCGCAACTTGCGACGCACGAAGCGCACTGAAATTTTTGCCATTTTTCAAATATTTAAAAATATGAAGCTTGTATTACAAAAAGTTTGGATTCTGGGTTTCCTGTAGGAAAATTAGAAAAGTTGGGGGATTGCTGATGAATTTGCATATCCCATTGGCAAATCTGAGATTAAACGGCGATCAGATATCGTTGTTGCTACATAAGTATGTTATCTAACCACTACGAAATGAGGCTCTGTGACGAAATTTTTTGAGTCAAGAGCTCAAATTGGAGAAAATTTTGAATTTTATGAAAGAAAATTCATTAAACTAGCACCTGAAAATCTGGTGTCACATACAGCAAATTTCCATTTTTTCACTTACAAAGTCCAGAGCTCGGAAAAATTTACTCAAGGTATGAGCGAGCACTTCTGCTTAGGAATCGCAATTTGTTGCACGCGAAGCGCGCAGAAAATTTTTCTTCTGTGAGACAAATAATGACGAATGAGGAGCTTACAATGGGGAGATTTCGAAATTTCATGAGTTGTCAAAACCACATAGTAGATTGGTTTCAAAATTATAGCAAATTTCCGAATTATCATTTTTCAGAGCCGCCTGTCCACTATTGCTACGCCACCCGGTGTCTAAGTGAAGTGGCCCAGATGCGCCAAATGTTTTAATATTTTGAGTTACTAGGAAACTCCAAAGATTTCAAAACATGATTTTGAAACTGTGGGTAATTACCTCAAAGGACTATACGGTCAATTTAAGTACCGGGTGTACTCTATAAGTAATTGGAATCACAACAAAAATTGTCATAGTGTGCGAAAGATTTGTGCAAAAGTTCTAATAGTAAGGAACCATTTGTAACGGGAAGAAGGTAAAATAAATCCATGACTTGATCGAAAGCGCACTTCAATCTACAACGGGAAAATCACAGATCGAGGGGCGGGGGAATGGTGCCCACTGGTACGGTGCTACTGAGACACCGTTGCATAGGCCTACCCGTGTAAGAGTGTTGATACAAAAACATTATAATATGTTTTTTCGAAAGACACCGCACCTAATCACACACTATCTGCAGACATGGAGGTGTACCTCTAATTCCTGATTGAAGTCTCTTATCTAGCAAACGTCAGTGTGGTTTTACTTCTCTGATAATGGTCTAAATACAAAATGGTCGAATCGCTATACAGAGAAAAGATTAGAGCGTGTCGAAGTTTTGCTTTAGAAATCATACATTTTTGGTTTCGATGATAAAAGAAAGCAATGTATTCATGATGGCGTGCGTTTGTATGTATATATGTATGTTGTGTGTGTGCGCGTGCGTGTATGTGTGTGTGTTTGTGACACTTTCCTCGTTAACACGATATCTCAAGATAGGAATGTCTGACAGTTTTCAAACTTGGTACACCGATGTGCCATATTAAGAGGAAGCCCCCCATTGTTTTGGTGGAGGTCAAACGTCATCTGGGGTCACCAGGGGTCAAAGTCTGAAAACCTTGTTAACGCGATATCTCAAGGTAGGAGACTTGGATAGATTTCATATTTGGTATGTTGATGCGTTATAGTCAGAAGATGGTCCCTATTGTTTTTGGCGTAGGTCGAAGGTAATCTGGGGTTACCGGGGGTCAAAGTCTGAAAATCTTGTTCACACGATATCTCAATAAAGGAATGCCTCACAGTTTTCAAAGTTGGTACATAGATGCACCCTATTAAGAAGAAGAACCCAATTGTTTTTTGTGGAGTTCAAAGGTCATCTGGGGACACCGGGGGTCAAAGTCTGAAAATCTCGTTAACATGATATCTCAACATAGGAATGTCTTACATTTTTCAAACTTGGTACATAGATGTGCCATATTAAGAGGAAGAATTCTGTTGTTCTTTGTGGAGGTCAAAGGTCATCTGGGGTCACCAGGGGTCAAAGTCTGAAAACCTTGTTATCGCCATATCTCAAGGTAGGAAGCTTGGATACATTTCATATTTGGTATGTGGATGTGTTATAGTAAAAATGGTGCCTATTGTGTTTGATGGAGGTCAAAGGTCATCTGTGGTCATCGGGGGTCAAAGTCTGGGTCATAGCCTACTTGGCGGACATATTTTGCACAAGTACTTGCACTTGCTTCTATATTTTGCACTACTTAATAACAAAGGATAGTTACACATTCAACACCTGCTAAGAAGACTTGGTGGACTTGAACAGAAAATCTCTGTTAAAAATCTTGATTGTTTCCCTGCCCCAATGATTGCATATCTTCAGCCAGTCACAACTCGCGACACATTCAATTCAACTTCAGTGTGTACGGCTAGCTAGAGGATCCAGCAAATTTAACAATGGAACATCGTAAAAAAAAATCGCGATTTGAATTATATATTGGTGGAAAAGTAACTAAACTGACGATATTTTACCGTGACAATTCTTGACATTAGAAAGAATTGAAAACTCAAGTGTCTAGCTCCCTAAACTAAAACGTTTAGGCCGAAAATGTATGGTTCGATTGAGCAAGTGGGCTAGTAATTTCTGCCTAGGTCTAACGTTAGGCCTACGTTTGGGCTAGTCACAATCAGCAGCACATCCCTTTCACAAAGCAGGATCGAGTACCGAAGGGGGTCAACAAAAATGCACTCTGCTAAGAACATCAAAAATATTTACAAGGCATGTGTAAAAGACCCTTATACAACAATCTGAAATACTTTTGTGAGTTTTAGGTGTAGAGATTTTCTCTACGATGTAATTTTCTTCAGCATGTCTTGGCTTTTTTTGCTATTGCCTAACGTATAGCATATATGTACATGTTGAACCTATCCTTCCATGTATGTTTCTCTGTAATATCCTTAAGCCTAAAGGGAAATTTAGCAGTGCAGCAGTGAATGTTTTCTTATTTTTATTCCTAAGCTTCTACCAATATTTTATTTGTTCTAGAACATGATATAAAAGGATGCAGGAGCATATTTTGCTAGCAGAGTGGTGTCTGCAGCGTATGAAAACTTACGAGAAGCTGTTCAAAAGTTCTCCCATGTATATAAGTATTACGTATCAGTGCCATTGCAAAATATTGTCTCGACTCTACAGTCTTTATGGGGTTGGTTCAGACCTCCAGGGGTCAAAGACTGGAAGCCTTTTTAAATAAGATCTTTCAAGATAGCTGTCTATCCATTTGCCTGTCTGTATGTTTGTCTGTTTATCTTTTTATGGCTTTTGTGGAGGTCAAAAGGCCATCTGGAATGACAAAATTATTTTTTGAACATGCTAGGATAACATTTGAGTGAGAAGATAATGATGCATGATGGCACTGTTTGAAACGGAACATTTTTATGTATCGTCGAAACCTCAATGCATTTTTGCATTTTGGTTCTAAATAAAGTTGCATGCAGACTGTGCATCGAGACATTTTCAGTTTCCTTAAAATGTGTTTGCCAATTTTAGCCAGCCAGGCTGGTCATTTACAAGAGGCCACAGATTTCACAAAAAGGGGACAGTCCATTTTCTTCTTATTCCTAAATGTTGTGATCCTTCATAGCCAGACTTGCTGCCCTATGCACACGAACAGTTGACATAATCATAGAGACCGATGAATAATTTATGTTTCATATGCAAGTAACTAGTAAAAGAACTACAATGAGACTGCAAGCGCTGGAACGCCCAAAAATTTGGGGGATTTGCATGTTAACATGTAGATTTATTGATAGAGAAAGCTGTTCGATCGTAATCGGTAGAGGACACCTTTCACAACCTATAGTCTTTTTTGGTAGTTCCTAATTTTTAAGTTTCACGTCACAAAAAGTGTGGGGACTTTTAGGTTAGTGCCTCCTCCAATCAAAAAATTAGGATGGACATATCCGCCCTGCCCCCCCCCCCCATCGACTCCCCTGACGGGAAAATCAAATATGTGTCATATGTTGTAAATAAATACAAAACAGTGAAAATACAGGGAGGGAGTGGAAACTCTAGGTTGAAGATGAAAAGACTCCTTAGCTGCTACATTTTAAGCTATTTTAACGAGAGTATTAACATTTTTAGAAGACGACACAAATCCTACCCGTTTTATTTAACACTGTATACTCTCAAAATTTTGCTTGAAAATAAACAAAATTTACCTGAATCTTGATAACATGTTTCTTTTCAGGACATGATCGGAGGCAATTCATTTTAAACTCAGAGGAGGTAATTACTGTTAACTAACTTTGATATCTATATATATATTTTTTTTTAGAAATATCTGTATTATGATTTAATGTTCTATGAACCTCTAAAGAGCCAATGAAGACAATTAAATGATCTATTCCAGCATATATATCATCTTATTGACAACATGATGAAACGGTCCCTCTTACTTTTTGTTACATTATTCTTCTCTGCCTAATTAACTCTTATCGCTTCAGGGCGGAAAAGAAGCCCACTACATGCAGACTTGATTAAGTCAAGTTTCATATCTGATTTATTGATTGACAGTAAAAGACGTGTTTCAATACACAAAAAGTTACGTAACATTTGGGGTTAGCTGACGGGTCAGTCAGCATGTATTGATTGCTTTTCAAGCAGTGTGAACTCAATGAAAACATAGCTCATTTGAGGTCACAGATCTTGTAACAAACTCAGATATTAGTTACACCCCACACCGCTTTTGATGTACTAGGGTGTCTATGTTGCTTTTTCAAGAAGCGGCGTCACAGCATGAGTATAGGGAAATTTTTGGTTTGTTATCGGTCTTCCAGAATAATTACCTTCAATGAAATGTATTATATTAATATACAACACGAACTGCCTTAAAAGTACGTCACAGCAGATCGTTTTGTGTTCATGTCGCATTTATTCTGTTTTTGGTTTTGGTGAAAAGAACATAAATTACTCCCTCTGGTACTTTATTTAGAGACAAGACTCCAATATAAATTTTCTATTTCAACAGAAAACTCCAATGATGTCATTGAACGACCTTCAAGGTAACAAAATATATTTAAATCATGGTTTTCGAAATGTTTATAATATTTTTGGGGCCATAAATGAGAAGAGTTAAAGGTCAAGAGCAGACCCCACATAAAGGTAAAGAGCAGACCCCAAATAAATAAATCCCTCAATAGTTGTCTTATTTTTGTTCAAAGTATATTTCATCATATTTTAGGATTTCAATATTGCATATGTAACTGAGGTAAAACAAGCAGTAACTTCTAGTAAACTTCCCATTTGAGGAGAAAAAAATGCAACGTCACATCACACAGGACAGACTACTTAATTACTTCAATTTGTAACGACTGCCCTTGTCCTTTAATTAATTAAGTAAGATGAAGAAAGTAGCCTATGAATGCAGATATTCCTTTATCAGCTTTCAACAATGGCTGTCGTAAACATTTTTAAATTTGTCAAACATTATATAAAGATATCAGGTTATCAAAATTTAGCCAAAAAGTCTGACAATTTACAATGTAGAAATCGTTCATTGAATCGCACACATAAATAATAAATACAAAGAGGTTACAGAAAAATTCTGGCATTTTTTTCAAATTTGGTTGAGTCCCCGAAACCACCATAAAACCGCGCTCGCATGCTTTTCTTCTTTTTCCCTTCTTTTTTTCTCTTTTCACATTTTCTTGTGAATAAAGGGGACGGTCATTCTGGTCCCCTGTTGTTACCCGTGGGTCTTAATATAACGTTTGGATTTTCTGAAACCATAGTGTAAGTTCCATTAGACCCTAATGAAAAGAAGGAGTACTAATTCTACATAATCATTATATTTCCATGGGAATGCAATGAGTTGTGTTCATGATAGCTAAGCTAAGTTGTTACTTTTAATACAAAACGAACATAAAGCAAGCACAAACGATGTCATATCCTCACATGCATTTAGTTTCTCTGTAATCCTCACTTTGGCGAGCAATCGGCATCATATCATGACGAACTGACACCTACCAATTTTATTCGACATAAACCGATTTAAATCGTCACATACCAATTTAAACTGACCCATACCAATTTCAATCGACACATACCGGTACCATTTTATATCGACGTATACCATTGGATTCGACATATTCTAATTTGGATTGACATATTCCAATTGAAATTGACATACACCAATTCAAATTTGTATTCATTTAGTCATTATTTAATGCCGCTGGCTGTCATGTTGCTGAGCATGCTACCTTGCTATCTGAGCGTGTATGGTAATTAGTTATTTGGTGTGGCACATCTCAGTTTCTAACCAATTGGTTTAAGTTGGGCCGACCTCGGTTTTTTGTTTTCACTGGCTTGTTTTTCCTTCTCCATTACTAATGCTGAGAAGGAAGCACAACGGCAGCATAGATTCCATTTTTAAACTCTTTAAAGTCATTGAAGAAGGGAAGCCTTGGCGGATTGCAAAGAGCATGTGTTTTGCGGCGGTTGAGAAATTGGAATATCTAATATGTTAATGAGGTAGACAGGTGAGTTTCGATTTAAACTGATGTGTGTATATGTCAGTTCAAATAGGTATTTGTCGATTTAAATTGGTATGTGTCGTTTTAAATTGGTATGTGTCGATTTAAATTGGTATGTATCAAATAAAATTGGTATGCGTCGATTTAAATAAGTATATGACAGTTTTAATTGGCATTTGTCAAAGTTATTGGCATGTGCTAGTTTAAATCGGTGTAAGTCGAATAAAATTGGTTGTGTCGATTTAAATTGATATGTGTCAAATTAAATCGGTATTGGTCGAATTAAATTGGAATAAGTGATTTGATACCGATTGCTCGCCATACCCCACAATCATCTTTCTCTTCAAATTCAACGTTTAATGGTAATGGTCCATTATGAGACACATAAAAGTTGAACACGTTGCACTCCCCGGAGTTTTAGGCCTGTTCATGTATTTAGCAATCATACTGGGAGAGGAAAAAGGTAGAAAAAACAAAGCATTCATCAACATCGCTTGGAAGTAGTAAAACATTTGCTTGTCTCAAGCTCAGGTTTAATCACGAATGTCTGAATGAAGCAACTGCAATTTTTGTTATCTCTACAAATAAATGTCCACTTTGAAGTTTCATCAATCGTGTTCATGTAATTTTATTTTTATTATTTGAAAGTAACAATTTTGCTTGAACACATTCTTTTATTTATTTCATAGGAAAAAAGGCCATGCTCATTTCTCAGCTCAAAACCAAGTACCGAGACCTGTATGACGCCGTCCAACCCATTCCTTACATCCGAGATAGACTTTATTGTGTAGACAGGGTGTTTGTTGAGGGTGGTATTGAATATTTAGTTGCAAATGACAGAATAGCAGGACAAAAGACATGGGGAAAATTATCTTCATATCATAGTGTACTAGATGATGACCGAGTGAAATCAATTCGGCGAATAATCGAAGGAGAGCCTGGTTATGGTAAATCAACATTGACTCTGCAGCTGAGCTATGATTGGTGCAATAAAATTGCGGTATCGTACTTGAAGGGCATCGACATATTGATTCTTTTACGATTACGTCAGTTAGGTGGGGTTACATCAATTTATAGAGCAATAAAACAGTTTCTGTTACCAAAAGATTCCAAGCTCAAAGAAAATGATATTGCCGATATCATTGGTGAGTGTTCTTCAGTGTTAGTAATATTAGATGGCTATGACGAGTATCCAGACCAAGATGGCGATGTTGATTCTGACGTCATCAGTATTATAATGAGAAAAATGTTTCAGCAGTTTGAAGTCATTCTAACCACGCGATCTTCATATTTACCCAGAAATATTCCAGCAATCACGAAACGATTAAAGCTGACAGGATTCGACAATGATGCTCGAAATCAATACATTCGCAAAGCTGTTGTAGGTGATGACGTAGCAGCGGCTGAGAAAATAAAACAAAGACTCAAAGAAAACCCGGTCCTTGGTGACCTTTGCCAGGTCCCTTTATTCTTTGTGATGTTTGCCCACATGAGTCACGAGAGTAAACAATTTCAAAAAATTAATTCTGTTACAAGGTTTTTTCGTTATATGATCTCATGCTTCCATAGTCACATGAAAAATAAAATGGAGGACGATAATGTAGAGAAATATGACTTGTTTGAAACCGAGCATAGAGAACTTGACAATTTAGCTTTTGAAGGATTGAGTCGCAAGGATCAACAAATAGTGTGGAATAAGCAATACATGTGTGAAAGGCTTGGAAAAGACTTTTATGATCAGTATGTACGCATTGGGATTTTAGTTGAAGAAGAAGTCCTTGATATTTCTGATGATTCAAATGCAATAATAACTGAACACATTCATTATAAAACTGAGGTTAGGTTTTATCACAAACTTTTTTGCGAATGGTACGCGGCACATCATTTTTCGGAGTATGCATCAAAAGGTGATGTGACCTTTGATACTAGGAAAGGATCAGAACCAGAGTCTGAATTACCTGATTTTGAGGAAAACTCCTTAAATAATGACCAGGAGAAAGATGTCGACTACGGAAGTCATTTCGAAAGCGAAGAAGATCATTATCTGAACTATCTAGACCCATTTGACCTTCAGTATGTCTACCGCTTTGCATGCGGCTTGAATCGTGTCGCAGCCGGTAAGATTATTGAATACTTAAAAACCAGGAGGGAAGGAGAAAAATTTGCTATTTTATGCATTCTTGAAAAAAGTGGAATGGTTGAAGATGTGCTGAAAGATGTTCAGTACTTGTGTTCTCGGCAAGTTAAAATCAACGAGAGTGACTCCTTACTTCTGCAAAGATCGACAACTCAGCTTCTAGAAATTGCCACAGCTCACGAGGTAAGTTACAATGAGTATGGAGTTGGCTATGTTTTTTTAAATATACTTGGATCTACAGTATACGGTTACCATCTATGACTAACCACTTTAACAACAGAGAAAATGTCATAAATAATTTCCCTCACGTTTGTGTTAGGCCTTTCATATACAGTAGCCTCTCTACCTATCAAAGAGAGAAACAATAAAAAATTCTCCAATTTTAAGTACGTTTGCTTGGTACGACTTCCTTTCAACTAAACAAGATGGTCGGGCGATGTATCTAACTTACATTTGGTTCTGGTTATTTCCTCTACATCACCTTTTCAAGTTTTATACTCTAAGAACGTTGGGTATTTTCTTTGTTGATCAGATTGATTTTGCTCAGGAGTTGGTTAAATAATTACTCAACGTTTGGTAACGTCGACAAATCACTATAACCAACACTTCTGCCAAATATACGTTATCATTACTGGTTATTATTGGAGTGAATTTTTACGAATTGTGGGTAAACTCCCCGCTGTCAACAGTAATTTGTTCGTTAAAGACATAATGCCGAGACGTTGGTGAGATTACTGAGGAGTCCAGTCATTTGGACTAAGTGGCGGCAAGACGGGAGGGGCCATGAGGGGGAATTTCACCCTCAGATTTTTCCTTACCCCCCAAGTTGCCCCCAAAATAAAGTTCTTGAAATGGAAGTGTATGAGGCATATGAATGTGTGTGTGTGTGTTTGTGTTGGGGTGGGGTTGGGAGTGCATTGACGCCTGTTTTAACGTGCAATTAATACTGACAAAACGTTAGCCTACATGCCCTTGAAGTAGGCCTACATCCTTCGGGGTTTGGGCAGGGGTTTCCAAGCTTCATCTGGTACGCATATCACTATTGTTACAAAGTGGCCCTGTCTTGGCAGTACGCGGCGTGGCATGATAGTGTGCTTGATTTATTTTTTTCTATTGTTTCTTATTCTCCCTTATGCATCCATTAACAACCGTATTTCTGTAGGCTGCACGCCAACTGATGATCGCGTTCTGCTTAGATGCATCCCCTACCCCCTCCAAATGAAAAAGTCTGATTAAGCCACTGGAAAGTATTGTGGTACTCGGTGGTACTGCGCAATTGTGAAATGATACTACCAAAGAAAAAAGTTGTTAACCTTGGAGTTAGATCATCCGAAAAAACAATGAATATACGTCTCCTGGGACTTAATTTTTTCAACCGGAGGTATGCTAAAACCTCAGCGCTTTGCCCCCTGAGCCCCCACAGTTCCCCCACTTTTCCCCTGGACCCCACCTCAAGACATCGCGCTTCGCGCTTGATTTCGCGCTCAGAGGGAAAATCTTTGCCCCCCCCCCCCTCCCGGAATTTTCCTTTTCCCTCAGTTTGACCTCTAATATTTGACATTCTGGCGCCGCCGCTTTTTGGTCTTTAACCAACATTTAAGTCAGATATACTTGAGCAAAATTTAATGAAAGCAATGGCATAAAGTCACCCCAATTTCGGGTTTTACCCCAAAACTTAGCTGTTAAATTTTAAAGTATGTTAATTACAAGAGTACATGTCAAGACAGCAGGGCCAAGTCTATACGAATGTTGAGTTTTCGTTTATACATTGAACACTTCCTGGATTGTTAAAGTCTTCTGCCGTATCTGTGCCTTGATAAAAGCTAAATATTATGATGAAACAGCATGTAACAACGAGATAAATTTTATTGCACATTAGAGACAAAAAAGCAGTTTAAACTGGAATAATTCGTTGGATTTAAAATGTTTCAAACAGTGGCAAAGCCAAGGGGGTGGTTTGGCGGTTGAACCCCCCCCCCCCTCCTCATAACCCAACCTTGAAATGAAAAAAAAAAACACCTAAAGTAAGGATTTTTTCACTCTTCCCTTAGAGTTTTCCCTCATGCCGTGCCTCAATCCCTCTCTCCATGTCGCAATCCTAGCTTCGCAACTGGACTTTCAAATAACAAATATAGTAACAAAGAGACATATTTTCTGTTGGAAAAGTATCAGAAAATGCAGAGATTAAACTAACATGAGCCTTGGATAATTTCAAAGAACTTTTCAAAACTATAAAAGTATAGGCGTAGGAAGCGAGGGTGGGGGCTGCGGGGCGACAGCCTCCACTGAAATATGAGGGGGCGGAAGAATGCTTCCGCCTCCACACTTCACGGGTCAGAAAACCCATTTTTTATTTGTGAGTTTTCTGAACTCTTCTTTCTCATGAAATTCCGGGTTCTCTTCAATACCAGCGCCAATTTGTAATTCATTGTTTCAAAAAAGCAAAATTTTTCTCGCGCCTCAACGTGCAATTCCTGATGCATAATTGCTGTCTCATGAATCAATTTGATGATCGTTTCAAGCTCTGGAAATGAAATAAAATGAAATTTGCCATTTGTGACACCAGATCTTCAACTGACACCGGCAACTTTAGTGCTATTTGTAGAAATTTTCTTACATAAAATTTCAAAATTTTCTCCAATTTAAAGCTCTTGACTTTAAAATAGTTTGTTTAAAATAAACAGCAAAGTTTCGGAAACTTAAAATTTTATTTGAGAGCTCCTGCTCGTAGATCTTTAAGAAAACATTATATAGCAATGATATTCAGTCGAGCACCGTGCAATCATTGTAAGATTTGCCAACAAAGGACGTGCATATTCTTCGATCAGTAATCCGCCAACCTTTCAAATTTCCTTCTACAAGAAACCCAGAATCCTAAAATGTCTGCAATACAAGCTCCATAGCCACAAATGTTTGTTTCAAAAGTTAAAATTTCGGCCCACCGCGCGACGCAAAGTACGTGCCTAATACAGTATCGTTTACACTTCAAAGAAAACTCGGACAATTGGGGTGCTTGACCGCTTCCCCTGAAGAAGTCTTTGTATCTCCCTGCTGCTTAGCTACTACTTACAAGACTGAGAAATGCCATTTTCGACCGTCTGAGGGACCCAATTTTTCAAAACTTCTCAACGCTCAGCGCCAACTGACTGTTGCGCTCCGCTTAAATAGTCTTTCTGGCAAAACTTCAGTCAGGGAATCATTTACCTAGCGTAAGTGCTATCATATATACCTTTCATCAGTTACCTTTCAACCCTGTCAGTTGAATAGTCTATGAGTAGATGGGTTCTTCAGTAACTGGAAGAATTAAAATGTTATCGATGTTCCTCAGTATCCAGAGGACATAGACGTTCTGGAATTGCTGTCTACTGTGGCATGGCTGAAAAAAAAAAAAAAAAAAAAACGAATTCTACCTTCTTTAGTGCCCAGTTTCATTTGAAAAAATGATTTCTAACATACACAGAAATAGCATAAAAAATGTAACTTTTGCTCAATGGGGTAAGGTGAGGTGCAAAATCCAAAAATTGCCCCCCCCCTCCACTTTTAAATTGTTTCCTACGCCACTGTATACAGGTATTTATATTGGGAGATTAAATTTAAATGTAATTTACTTTTAAATAATTGCGTTCGTTCACAGTTAATTCATTTTTTTTGGGGGGGGGGGGATGGAAATGTCCCCATGTTAATTGAAATTAACACTTTCTTGTCAACAACAGCTCAAAGTAACTCTTGAGTGACTTGCAAACGAGAAGAAATGATGCCATTTCTGGGTGTCTGTGGAGTTACTATTTTGAAAGTTTTTTTGTGCGTTCCGCGACAAATAATGGTCTTTCGGGTAGCATAATGCATGTTATGACTTCATCAAAAGAAAAAGTCTCCCATTTTAAGATGTACATGAGCCACAGTCTAAATCCATCTACCGTATTACGGAAGGAGCTTATCCAGTCTGCCTTGGCGTTAGGGGCACGGTGGATTTAACATATTAGTATATGCTTTTAGACTGAATAGAAAGGCTAAGCTTCCATCAAGATTACCTCAAATTCATTTCTAAGTAAGGAGACTATATTGTTATCAATATAACAACATATTAGTATATGCTTTTAGACGGAATAGAAAGGCTAAGCTTCCATCAAGATTACCTCAAATTCATTTCTAAGTAAGGAGACTATATTGTTATCAATATAAATCAGAATGCTTCCTCCTTCCTGACAGACTTATCTCATGGTCAAAATAATTTTCATTTAAGAAAGACTTAGTAATTACAAAAATGTTGACTTGAGTGTTCTCATGTACTAGTAAGCTTCCAAGTTGATCCATCTTAGGATATTACTGATTTATATTAACAAAAGATACGTACAGTCCCTTTCTACCTTCTTTATTAAGATTGCAGAAATTACAATGGCTTTTAACAATGAAGTCCCGTTTGAACACTTGTCTGCACTCTCATCTTGGCAAGATTTCTAATGGAATAGGCAATTTTTTTCTTTGTGTTCTTTCGCCCTTACAAACTGCATCCAACCAGGAAATCATACCTGCAACTGTGTGTTGTGTGGTTTCGCCTCCCACAGTTATAACACCCCCTATTTGAGTTAGGAGGAAGAAATTGACCACGACGACTCTGATATTCACAAAAAAATCCCGTTTACGATTCCGTAATTGCAAATGAACAAGGTTTACGTCAGTTTACGTTGGTCTTACACACCGTAAGCTCGTAACTTTTAGTGAATACGCATTTAAGACAAATTTACGTGCGTCTTACGCATATAAACTGGAATACCGTGGTTCCGAACTGTTTAAGTTATATTAAATGTAGTAAACAGGGAGTGATTTTATTTTGTCTTAAACGCATGTTCTGGTGGGTTTTCGCTTCTGTCTTGTAAGAAAAACAAAAATATTCCACATCATATCCTTCAAACACTATCAAAATACCATTTTTCTAACTCAAGATATCTTACTTCTAAGACTGGTCATTTTAGTTAATAAATACATCTGCTTTTCAACAAAGCCACAAGAAGTTATGTAATGTGCTCACATTGCTTCAAATTCCTTTTGTTTTTCTTTATAATTGAAGGCCTTGTTTGTCCTGGAAATTTGATACTGTTGGAACGTTTGGATATCTTTTCCTGTAGATCAAGCATTGCCCTTTACCATACGTAGGGTACAACCAACGACATTGCTTAATATTGCCTGCAGCGGCATCATAATAACAAGTAAATTGAATGCAATGTTAAATTAATGTGCCACGATGCCATCACAGATTTCCCATGATGCCGCAAATCCCAAGAAAATTTGCACTACTCAAAAAACTTGTATCTTCCGAACGCTATTAGCTATCGAGATGCCGTTTTCACCTTCTGAAAAAGAACATTTTTCTGCTTACTTTGAAGTTATCGAATTTTTTCCCCACAATATGCCTTTAAAGACACGCTTTTGTGCTGAAAAAACACTTTTTGAAACATCAAGTTTGCTTTAACAAGCTGTTTACAAATTGAGGGCGACCTTACAAAACGTAATATTCTATTATCACGTTTACACCTTGAATACTTCAAACTTACACAACGTAAGCGCTATTACATAGATTCCGCCGTGTTTAAGTCACCTGAAACGTCGAGGTGGTTTCCGTAAACAAGGTGTTTACAAATTGAGGGCGACCTTACATATCGTATTCTTCTATCATCACATGTACCTCTTGAATACGTCAAACTTACACAACGTAAGCGCTATTACATAGATCTCGTTGTGTTAAGTCACCTTAAACGTCGTTATCTCGTCACAAAATCAATTTAATAAGCTAAACCACTTTCCTAATCGCTTAAGCTGCCGTGAAACTAGGTGATTATATATTTAGGGCGATCTTACATATCTTGTACCGTAATGTTTACACCTTGAATACGGTACATGAAACTTACACAACGTAAGCGCTATTTCATACATTTCGTTGCGTTTAAGTCTGCGTAAACGATGTTAACTCGTATCTGATTAAACCCTGACTAAATTACTTTTCTGCACGTTCAAGTTGCCGTTAAACAAGGTTTTAAATATCAAGGGTGACATTATACATCGTAATTTTGTATCGTCGTGTTTACATCTAGAGTACGTCGAAATTACACAACGTAAACAGTACTCAATAGATTTCCTTGCATTTAAGTCACTGTCGATAAATCGACACCAACCTGCCGGGTATTCCTCGAGATAGAATGTTTTCGTTAAAGTTTAAGTTGAAGTAAAACAATGTGTGAATAAGTTTAAGACCCACACTCTAAAATTAAAATAGTGAAATTTCACTCTTTAAAAGAGTGAAAGTTAATGCTCCCTCCAAGAGAGTGGAAATTCACTCCAAGAAAAGTAAATATCACTCCAATAGAACGAAGTTTCACTCTTGTGAAACGTCGTTCCCTGTGTGCTGACACCCTTAAAAGATTGAATTTTCAGTCTTCTTGGAGTAAACCTTACTACATGAATTGACATGCACTCAAGAGAAGTGAATTCACACTTTTCCAACTCTATTAGATAGCCTACATAGTTCACTTGCTTGTTTTCAGAGTGATATAGCTACTATATGAATTGTGCCATTGAATATACAATCGGATTGCGCTCATAATTCGTTAGACATTTCAGTTGTCATTCCCAGAACTTTCTGTGACTTTTCCATTTTCTTTACCAATCTTATCAGTTTTGGAGAAGAACGCAATTTCAGGATTGAATCCCTTTCAACGTCACCCTCCCTGTTATACTTCTTTCTTCTTCACCGACTGTGTTTGAACTGTCTACAAAGTTTACCCACTCAAATCCCTTTTTATTGTAGTCGATTGATTTGAACATTATACATACACTCCTCATAGTTATTCATGTTGTCATATCCCAAACACACTGAAGACAAACTGACCACCCGTTGAATAGGCCTACTAGGAAATCCCACAGAAGCCCTGCATGAAAATTCTCCATTACCAGCAGGGTTTACACGCTGGATTCCTTTAAGTCAAACATCAAAGGCCAAGCATTTGTTAGCATCCAGAAAAATCGTCAAAGCATAAAATTTGTATTAAATTCCCATATAATATCATTCTGCAGTTTTTCCGTTTATCAACAACTCTTTTCCTGGGATTCGTAACTATGATCATGATTAGACTAGTTGTTAGGATACCTGGTATTTGGGTGACAGGGTGGTTTTTTTCTGGGGTGAGGATTTTCGACCAGGACAGGTGTAGTAGTTGGTAGGTTTGCGAAAGGTTTTCTTCCTTTCTATTGAACTGTTTTTTTTTTTTTTCCTAAGGGAGTGACACTTCTCGATAAGGGTCTCTACGTACACTCCCTATCGCACAACTTTTTACTTATATGTTATCGTTATGTGTATATTTGAGGTTGTGATAAACCAGAAAAATGAAATGAAATATATAAAACAAAGGCAAACAAAGCAGACCCCACTCCTGTTATTGCACTGGCCCCGATACACACCTGTCTTTATTGTGTTACGACTGCAACATCCTCACATGATAATACTTCATTCCATGGATAAAGGATTTCATAAAGATTGTCATTGCACAGTGCTATAATCTTCACGATGTCCAGCTAGGTCGGCAACTTACACCATTATCCAAAGAGCAATTGCAAAGGACTGTGGGACAGATTTTGGTTGGCGTCGTTTTTGGCAACTTTATGTCATTTTACCCTGGACGACGCACAGCAAAACGCACTGTCTACAGTTTCGCAGAAAAGTGTGCATTTTGGGTTTCCTGTAAGGAAATAAGAAAATTTGGGGGATTACTGAAGAATGCATTTCCTATCTGCAAATTTGAGATTGCGCAGGGACCAGTAGATCGTTGTTGCTAAATAATTTTATTCAATGCCTGCGAAACGAGGCTCTCCGGCGACTTTTTTCGAGTGAAGGGCTATGGAGAAAATTTGGAATCTTATGAAAGAAAATTTATTAAAAATAGCACTCTAGTTATCGGTGTCACTTGATGATCTGGTGTCACATATAGCAAATTTCAAATTTTGTCACTTCCAGAGCTCGGAAAAGTTAACCAAACTGACGGTATGAACGAGCACTTCTGCTTAGGAATTGCAATCTGTGGCGGGCGAAGGGCACGGAAAATTTTGCCTTTTCGACACAATGTAGTGACGAATAAGGAACTTTTATCAGAGAGAATTCGGAATTTCGTGAGTTGTCAAAACCACACGGTAGACTGGACTGGTTTCCCAAATGGCAAATTTCCGATTTCTTCATTTTTTAGAACCACCTACCCCTGTTGCTACGCCGTTGGGTGTCAAAGAGAAGGGGGGCCCTGATGAAAAATGGTGCTAAATGTTTCGATATTTTGAGGCACTAAGAAACTTTAAAGATTTCAAAACATGGTCTTGAAATTTTTGGTAATTTCTTCAACGGACTGCGGTCATTGTGAATTTAAATACCGGGTGTAATCTACAAGTAATGAGAATCACAACAAAAATTGGGATAGTTTATGAAGGATTTGTGCAAAAGTTCTAATATTAAAGAATCATTTGTAATAAAAGAAGGTAAAATTAATCCATGAATAAATGATCAGAAGCACACTTCAATCCACTGTGTGGAAATAAGAGATCGCGGGAGAGGAGACACTGGCGCTACTGAGACACCGTTGCATAGGCCTATACCTGTGTAGGACTGTTGATAGGAAAAAAAAAACATTAAAATATGTCATTTTGAACACCTCATCGTACACTATCTACAGAAAGAGCATGGAGGAGTACATCTAATTACAGATTGAAGTCTCTTATCAAGCAAACGTCAGTGTGATTTTACTTCTCTAATAAGGGTATGAATACGAAAGGTCGAATCGTTATTCGAATGTGTGATGTGCGCGTGTCGAAATTTTGCTTTTTAATTAGCAAATCACTTATTTTTGTAAAAAAGTTGCATTCACACTGTGCACCGAGACATTTGCAGTTTCCTTAAAATGTGTTTGCCAATTTTACCCCGCCAGGCTGGTCGTTCACTAAATATTACAAGTTCCATGTAGGCGAAACATAGTAGAGGCGGTTCCTCTTCTTCAATTTTCTAAATGTTGTGTTTCTTCACCTCACGACTCGCCTATGCACAACAACAACCGACATAATCATATAGACCGATGAATAATGTTAGTCTAGGCTCTTGGTTGATATGCAAATAAAAAAAGAACATCAGTGAGACTGCAAGCACGGGGAACGCGCGAAGAAATTTGGGCATGTACAAAGTAAACATGGGGAATTTTTGACACAGAAGAAAATCTATTGTAATCGGTAGAGAACACCTTTCATAACCTACACGTGTGGTCATTTTGGTAGTAACTACACTCTTAAAACACTGGGCAATATTTTCGTTGGGTAAAACGCTTTGGTTAAATGTTGGTCAAACTTTGCTCATATAATGGTAAAAACGTTTCTTCGATTCACGTTTATTCCACTATCCAATCATTGGGCAAACTGTTAACAAGCTTACACTCAACGGTTGGGCATATATTTGGTCTACCTACTTGTTGGGTAATTAATTGCTAATTAGCATAATGTTTGCTCATTGGTTGGGCAATAAACTTTGCGCGTTCCGCATACGTAAATGTGATAAAAGCATTGGACACAATGAACATGTGAAAGTTAAGAACAGGCGTACGTACGTATTTCTCAGTGGTTCAAAGTCATTAGCAGCTAATCGAACGACAACTATCTCGCTGATTAATGTCTCAGATTACCTTGAGGAATGGAGCTTGGGGGGTGCTTGAGTGTGTTTGAGGCTAAATACGAGTACAAGGAGTTGTGTGGAGTATTTAATGTTTATATCGAAGATATAATCAACACGATTTAGGAAGAAACTGGTGCTGCTACTGAGCCATGGCCGAAACGTTCGCCTGCTCATCCATGCTAGGCTAACATAGCCTAACACTTTGTTTGGGTTCTGTAATGTGTCAATGTGAGTTTGATTAGCCTACAGACTAGGCTAGCCTACATCCTTTGGCTTACTATGGCAGCATCACGGTTTCCTAATCGTTTGATTTTATCATTGGATACTTCTCTCCTTGCCATGTGCTCATATTTATTTCAACACAATCTTCAAGTCTGCATGATGCCTTATTGTCGGATAATCTGAGCCTGATTTATAAATGGCCACATTTACTAGGGCAATGCACTAGGGATTAGCCCAACAGTTGGTTAAAGAATATGCCCAACTGATGTTGAAAAAGCACCCACGGTTATGGAAAAGATGATTAACGTTTGACCAACGGTTGGTGAATGCATTTGCCCAACATCTTAATAAAAGACGTGCCCAACAAGTGGGTATGTTTTAAATGCTCATTTACCAAACAGTTGGGTAGTTTCCTGCCCAACAGTTAGGTTCAAACTTTACCAAATTTGGTTGGTTAAAGTTTTGCCCAACTGTTTAGGTTGTTGAATAGATGCCCAGTGTTGGTCAAAAAGTTGGGCAAATTTTGCCCATTTTTTTTAAGAGTGTAACTATTAAGTTTCAGGTTACAAAATGTTTTGGGGGGGACTTTTACGTTTGTGTCCCCTCCACTCAAAAAGTCGGCTCACTAAATCGACGCCCATGAACCTGATAATTTTCGAGATCAAGAAGATATTCGAAGACTTCTCCCCATTGCATCGGGTTGCATTGAACCAGTTTACCGCAAAGAAAAACTTACGTTTATTTTACAGAAAGCTTTTTTTTTTCCAAAGTTTGACGCCACTGTTTTCGGAAGCTGGTTATAATTAAAGTATGAGATACAACGTGACACACATTCACCATTCCTTTTGTAACATCCTACAATTGTTTGAGTATGATCATGACTCATGCGGATTTTTAATTTCCGGAGAGGAGGATCGAAAAGACCTTAAGTTAGTTTTATTACGAATTTGAGCATACTCGTGATTTAGTGACTTAACAACAGCCTGAGAAAATTTGTCCCCTTGACACTGAGCGTCATGACTTGGCCGATGTTTCAACGATCTGAAAACCGCACAAATCAAAGTGACCTTGAAATTTGAATAATTTAACATATTGGTCTGGTAATTTTGACTCCTATTCCAGCCCTTTTTTATTTTAATTTTGTGCATAACTTCACTAAATCTGAAGTATAACTGAATGTCCATCGTTCAAAAGGGCGCAGGCTCTAAGATGGGTAGCGATCATTTGAGAGGGGAAGGTGGAATCAAGAGTTGCAAACTAAATCACATGCAATGTACAATTTTAATATAATCAAGGTGTCGCGTTGAAACAACGTTTTAAACTTTCAACACACTCTTCTTGTGAAAATCTACATGGCAACATAAGTAGGTGTCTCACACAAACATGTGAGAGAGTTTCCGATTTCCATGGAACAGCGGAAACAAAATCAGAACAGTCGCCAGGGGCGATAGGAGATGTGGCTGGGGACGGGATTTGGGATGAAAATTATCAAGAGCCGAAGAAACACCATTGTTTAAATGTATCAAGTAAATAACAGATTGAAATTTTGTAAGGGTTGAAAATATTCCAACTGCGTCCTGGGCATGACGTTAAACTGCATCCAGGTTGTGGCTTCTGTTCTATTCAGCCAGTCTAGAGCAGGATCACTCAGTGTTTGCCCTTTGGAGGGCGTACTTGTCCATTTGGGACGTTAAGCTCCTTAAGGGAGCAGAACTCCTCCGGGAGTAATCGTTTGGTTTTCGCCCCTTTGGCTCTTCGCCAGAGAGTCGTGGGGACTTTTAGAAAAAAGGTTGAAAATATTCCAACTGAAACTATTTGTCCGCTACCTCACCTTGGGTACCAGTGTTGAACCTATTTACCGCCTAACGTTTTTTTTTTAGGAAATAATTTTTAAATAGAAATAATATCCAAGTATTTTGCACTGCAAACTGATTTTTAGAGATTTGGACTACACTCTTACCCACATGGTCCCTCCGATTGCAGCAAAACACAGTTACATTTTTCTGGTTAATTTTACACTTTTCAAAGGAAAATGAGCCACTCTTATGTTCGGCGCCTATCAGTTTAACGCCGCGATGAGGAATACTTCCGATTTCTGATTGCCCATCAGCGTATGCCATTGAATGCAAACAGCAGTGTGTCAGTGCGATGGGCTAACCCTGTTAGAAAACCACTCATGACGGTGCATTACTACGGAGCTTTTAAGGTGTCATGCAGATGTTGAAATATTATGTCACTTTCTCGACTTTTTGTCAGTAAAATATTTAGGTATTGACATCCTATATCTTTTCATCTCAATATTTTAGCGTAAAATATTGAAAAATTACTTTACAGGATCTCAATATTTTAATATCTTAACTGAATGATATTAAGATATCGACATCCGAGATCTTTTCATCTCAATATCTTAGTGTAAAATATTGAATATTACGTTACAGGATCCAAATATCTTTATATCTTCACTCAAAGATATTAAGAAATTGACAATCCGTACCTCAATATCTTAATATCTTCACTGAGAGATACTAAGATATTGACATACAGGATCTCAATATCTTAATATCTTCACTGAAAGATATTAAGATAAATTTTTATCCAAGATGGTTTCATCTCAATTTTTGGAGTGTAAAATATTGAAATATTACATTACAGGATCTCACTATCTTAATATCTTCACTGAGAGATATTAGGATATTGACATACAGGATCTGAATATCTTAGTATCTTCACTACAAGATATTAAAGTCCTAATGCTACCTCAGTTAAACTCCCAAGTCTGCGTAAATCGCAACTTTTTAATGCACCCCTGCGTTTGAATACAGCAGAGGGGATCCTACTTTTGTCACTACATAAAGGTGCTGACCTGGGAGAGGGGTTTGAGAGTGGGGGTGAAATTTGTTTTGTTAATTTAGGGTTGCTCAAATGCAAAATTGTGCTATCTTTAGGACATTTTTGAGTATGATCATATGGCTAAAACCTGTCCATAGTATAGAGAATTCTAATTTTTGGTTGGGTGAAAGAGGAGAGTATGTTGTCTAAGAGAAGGATCCGTTGTCAACAAACCTTCTGGAGCCCCCTTTTCGCTACTTAACTTCCTTTTATTCGGGAAAAGGTTTTACGCAAAAACACATGCGTGGATTCCACAAAAACATTCTTGGACTATTACAAAAAATTTCCTTTCTTCCATCGTGTATTATACTGTAACGGTGATTAATTTCCATAACTATTTAACCCCCTGTAAGATTGCTTGCTAGTATTTGGCTCTAGCAGGTTCAATCTTTATCTTCACAAAGTAGCTCATTATTTCATTAAAATCTTTAATCGAGACCTGACAATCATAAAATAAAATATAATGACCGCCTTTCTACTAGAATGTGAAAGCGAGGGATAGAAACATGGGCATCCACAGGTAGAGGCAAGAGCGAACTTGCCCTCCCCTAGAAAATAAAAAAAAAACCTAAAAAAACGAAAAAAACATAAAGAAAAAGACGAAGAAGAAATTAACATCAACATTTCTTAACAGTTCACACAGTGTTTTCCTTATTTATATGCGGTAAATAGGCTTTAGAAATGTCATTTCCCCCCAGATTTGGGAGGCATTTTGAGCAATTTTCTTGCGCTCCGCGCAAACTCATGGTGGTCCGGAGCTTTCCCCCTTTAAGAATTTTGTTCCTCCCCCCCCCCCCCGAATTTTCTTCTGGGAGGCCCATGAATAGAAAATATAAACATGTTTCCATAGAAAAACTTGCTGAGGAGAAATGTCAAAGTAGTCTTCTACAAGGTGCGGAAAATCAAGTGGAAAACCTGAAAAGCCGTGGCTTCGATCGTGCTGAGGCTCAGGGAAGTTACTTCTTCGAAGCGCCCCTGCAGACCATTTTCGCCCCCTCTGGCCGAAATCCCTAGCTCCGCCACTGATCAAAAGCCGGTCTTTTACCTGGACTGGAGGTCCGCACAAGCCTTCACAACACTGTTTTGAATTTCAGAAGCAGAAATTTGCGACAGATAATTATGATAGCCTATAACTAGTAAGGGTTACATCCCTCAAGTTACAAACAGCTCGATAGCAGAGTAGGCCTACACAAAGGATATGAGTTGATCCTGCAGAATAGAAGGCTACTGCCTACAAAAGAGTACACAACAGCTTGAGGCTGAGGTCTCACTGATATTGAAACTCATGTAATGTTGTGTTAAAACTCTTTCTTTGGAGTATTTGGAAGGTTTAACAACCATGAATCTAAGAAAATGGGTAATAATTCTCCAGAGCTTATTGGAAGTCCAAAGGGGATAGCCTATAAATGCAAATTTAACAACAAATGCAAAAACAGGCTATTTTAAAAAGGAGAAAAATTCAAGGGGGGGGGGGGTTAAAACCCTAACACTCTTTGGATCCGCCACTGACATGATAAAGTTATAATAAAGGCTCCCAAGTTTAAGTTCAACACACAGTTAATCGAAATATTGAGCGGCATAACATAATTTAGATTAACCATAACACGAAGTATTTTTTTTTTTTTTTTTTGCGCTAGTCCTTAATAATAAACACCAATTCCAACAGAAAATCCAATGTGGAACACCTCTATCCATTAAAATACGACTTACATCGATTTTTGTTATCCTGTAACAAACGAACAAATAAATTACCAATTTCCTTCGGCCTTAAAACGTGCCCCCCTGGTCACCGATTTTTTTTTCCAGTCTCCTGATTCTTTGAGACTAATCATGGGAGTAGGAGGCGGGGACTGGGGCTGCAGTCCCCAACCAAAAAAAACCTGTGAAAATTCGGGCAATACGAAGGGAATTTTTCAGGCACCTACTGAAAGAAAAATAAATTGCAATGATGTAGCTAAAGGTAAGCAATAAAAATAAATTTCTAATTTGAATTGCACCAGCACCTATATATTCGGTAGGGTATTTTGCATGGTTAAATTTTTACAATTATTATCAGTGGCGTATTTAGGGCATTGCCATTGAGTCATATCCCCCTCCCTCACTGATACTGTTTTTGTTCTTTTTAAGTACATAAAATACGCAAATTTTTAACACAAATTTTATTTCAAAGGTAGCAAATGTGCACCAGATTGCGTGTAGGGACACCTATTTTTTCAAAAATTTTTAGAGGGGAGCGGGAAACTTCAATCACACAACATATGTCATGACCCCCTGGCCGTGGGATAAATTCTGGCTATGACACTGATCATTATCATTATTATTGCTGTAAGAACTTTTGAAAATATATAACGATAATAGAAAACACGGCAAAAGTGATTGAATGGAATTGACATGCGATCATTGCGATGTAATGACCGATGCATGTCTATATAATTTCATGTACATTAACTGGTTGAATACGCGCGGAGCGCACAAAAAATTTTGGTTACATTTTTCGGGCAAGTCGCTACAGCCCTCCCCCCACCCAAAACGAAAATTGGTTTACGCCCATGAGAGTAATGATAACATTTAACATCCATTCCCTACCTCACAAAGCCGTTCTTTTGAGACTCAAATGTGAGCAGTAACTACACCGGTAACCATAAGAGGTAACCATAATTTTCGGGGTCTGGGAAGAGAACACATGGCGCTGTTGTTTGATAACAAGTAAAACTGCCAAATTTTAATGAGCAGCGGTGGCGCCGGGGGGGGGGGTGGCAGGGGAGCTACAGCCTAATCCCCATCCTGTTGGGGCAAAAATAAGCGTCGTCGGTGAGCAGGTACCTCGATTTTTTTTTCTTTCAAAAACAAAAAACAAAAAAAAGGTCCTCGAAAACTGGGATAGTACAAGTATGCCGCCGGGTTCGGTCTCCAAGAACTGAAGTGCAAAAAAGCAAAAAGAAGCTCAACCCAGCCCCCCCCCCCTCCTGTAGGGCAAATCCTATCGCCACCCTTGTAAACGAGTAAACAGACAGTCTTTCGGCCAAATGTACCACCATTTTCCATTTAGGCATAATCAAATACTGGGCCAAAGCCAAAAATGGTCATCTCCAAACCTAAAATTTGAACGATGTCGATTGGGTTCAATTCACCAACGGTAATTTAGACTACAACCCAAAGTTTGAAATCTGAAGAAAAAGTGAAATTCCAGCAAATTGCACATTCAGAATTTTGTGGGACGGGATTAGGAAAAAAGGACATGTCAACATATTTAAAGAATTTGAATTCCCTTCTTTTTCTGTGTCAAGGTGCTTTAGTAAACACAATTTATGCACTGAACAAAGGTAAAAAAGTAAAAAGAAGTATGCCCTGACAGATTTACTCACGCATAACTTGACTGTAACTGCAGAGTCATGTTTTTGAGAGCTTTTTTTACAAAAAAATTTCTCCACCTTGAATTTAGTGTTGAAGGTACATCATGTATAATTCCAAGCTTTGGGCCCTCAAATATGACCCCCCATGGTTTTTGCCAAGTTTCTTTCTGACTTGTATGTATATTATACCCCTATGGTCTCTGCTAACCATGAAGGAGATTTAAAACCTACTTTGCTTCTTGAAAAAATTAAGAGCAAATGTACATCTTTCCACACTGAAAAAGTAAAACCTATTGGTCATTTCTCATTGGGTCAACAATCTCCTTGTTCGAGGCCCATTTTCCCCATATTTCCCATGAGACCAATTTCGGACCCTATCAACTCAGTCTTTGAAGAAAGTTTTTTGGTAATACTTGCCCACTGCTTATAGCCCTGTAATCAGATAATGCTGAGCAAAATTATGAGAGCCTTGGACCACTTGGTGTAGGGCCCAGATGGGCCCAAAGTTTGAGAAAATCACTTTCGGAAAGTAAAACTGCTTTTTTAAGACCTGCATTTTCATAGTTATGGTCTTCACTTCAGTTTTTACATCACATACTGTTAACATGGCTATAACTCACTAGACATACAACTTTCAGCCATTTTCTTATTCCTGTGGATTGTAATGGGCCTGTATAATCATGCACAATGGCAATGGCAGCTCTCACCTGAAAGAGCAAGATATTGCGCAATACTTTTTAAGAGGACCATAACTATTAAACAGGTCAAGCTGTGGAACAGAAAGTTTCCATTAATTAGTTTTGTCTGTAATGTAAAGTTCTGAGGAAGATTCATGAAAAAGTAAGGGGGTGTCTTTGGAACCCATATATAATGAACAGGCTTCACTAGGTTCCGTCCCACCACAGTGACAAACTTTTGAAAAATTTGCACAGCTCCTTCAAACGAAATGTGATTTATGCGATTGTTTTCATAATAAAAGAAGAATAATCAGACTTCATTTCAATCTTGAAATTTGCCTTGTAATAGTCCATAACTGACCAGTTTCTATGGAACCAACGAATTATTCACAGAAGCTACATGTAAACAGGCACTATTTAAAAAGGCTATCAAATTACGTCCCACCACAATACGGTAATTTTGGCTCTGGTCCTACTGAAAAATTTCCCAAAGGGGAGTGGGTATCCTTCGACCCTTCCCCAAGGACATAGGTCAGTCACACGTGATCGAACTCCTTCGCAAAATCCTGCGTACGGGCCTGTAGTTCATAGTTATTACCTTAAAAATGTTTAAGAGAGGAAGTGCAAACCGTGACAAATTACGCGCAAAGCGCAATAAAATTTTTCTTTGAGTAAGATTCGCATGACAAAACCTGCATTCGGCTCTGCATCGAGACACTTTCAATCCATCCAACCAACAAGCCACTCTAAAAGCCAGTCTTTTACCTGGGAATTCGTAAATAGCTTACAATTTTTGCTGCTATTCTTCTCCGAAAGTTGTTATCGGAAGATAATAATTATAAGATCAACACTAAGGAAAGGTTTGAAGCGCGTGGAGCGAGCAAAAATTTTGAAAGTTTGCGAACGATTTGCGAAAATTTTGACAGTTTGAGAAACATTTGCGAAATAGAATAATTACAATAGATCCATTAATCGGTCGAAGACACATCTCACCCTACTCCCACTTACACCCCAAATAGTAGCAAATATTAGTATCGTTGACCATACTTCGGGGGACGAAAGGGGTCCATCCTTTACACAGATTCTTGGGTGAACAGTTTCAGCCCCCTTCCTCCCCGCTATAATTGTCGTCCTTGTAAAAAGGTCCGATGTTGGGAGACTGGGACTCTTCTGTGTTATTTTATAGGCCTTAATATTCAGGTCTCGAACTGCAGTCATATGCAGTGGCGTCGTTCCCGCAAGAGTTGTCTGTACCCCAGTGTGTTCCAACGAGATTTTGGGTATGTAAAAATTATGCACAATCAAGATGTTATGTTCGAAAGTTCGAGGTGCAGCCAAGCACTACATCAGGGATCATAAAGTGGGGATATATAAACTTAAGAGGTAAAAGGACTTGCACAAAATTTTCATTGATGCTCATATCCAGAATTTTCTGGCCACTTCGCTTGTGCACCTGGGGGTCTCAGCAGGTGCTACCCATCCTTTCCCATTTATTGCTAAAGAAAATGACAAAGCATATGTTGGTCATAGTTTTAATTCTGAGGCACCACAAAAGCCCACTGAACTGCGTTCAAGCGGACTTCTTTTCCACATTTCCCCCACTAGCCCCTGAACTGTAGCCGTCAGATAATTCGATGTGTCTTGGTTGCTCCACTGGAAGGTTTCACCTCAGTGGAACACCTGGAAGGCAGTTGTCTCAACATCAATTACTATTATGCAGCAGGAGTGGGTTTATTTTTAAACTCAGTGCAAACGTTAACATGAGCCGCTGTCCCCATTCATACCCCCCCCCCTCCTCCATCATAAAATCGTTTGTGCGTGTAAGGCTAACAAATTGGTCAATTCTGATTTCAATTTTTGTGGTCCGTTTTAGTGCGTTGCAATGAAATTTTTGAGATTGTCAAATGTTTTATTCTGATGGTCACATTTTTATAAACACGCCAGAGCCTCCGCATGGACTGCACCCCTGGGAGGAGTGTTTTCCCTGGACCCCACTAGGGGCTCTGCATTGAGCCCCTAGGGTTTAACGCCTACATCTGAGAGTGCTGCGCGTCACTAAGTGGTTAAGCCTCCAGCGACGTCCAGCTCTTCATTTTGATGTGCTCCTCTGGCGGACAGCTTTCCTCCAGTGCCTCTCCCGCTTCGAAAAGTCTGGCGGCGCCACTGGTCACATGACTACGCTAAGCACCAAAAAATATCTCTACAATTGGGTGTCAGACAAAAGACACAATTTAGATCAAATTTAGATCTTTTTTTCTTGCGAAAATTTGAAGGTAAGTTTAGATTTAAAAACCTTTAGAGTGATCTTGGGTGAAAACCCCACCTTACTTTAAACAGCTTTAAAGAGTCATATGTTTAATGAAATTTTTTCGTAATACTGGTTTGTGATCGCTGTGTTCTATTTTCATTGATTGCCATTGGTAAAGAGTATGTTTATTTATGTTTGTATTTTCTTTTGTAATGTTATGGTTTCATTGTAACGCGCCTTGAGCACCTTTTGAGGTGGATTTGTGCGCACTATAAATCCACATTATTATTATTATTATTATTGTTATTATTATTATTATTATTATTATTATTATTATTATTATTATTATTATTATTATTATTATTATTATTATTATTATTATTATTATTATTATTATTATTATTATTATTATTATTATTATTATTATTATTATTATTATTATTATTATTATTATTATTATTATTATTATTATTATTATTATTATTATTATTATTATTATTATTATTATTATTATTATTATTATTATTATTATTATTATTATTATTATTATTATTATTATTATTATTATTATTATTATTATTATTATTATTATTATTATTATTATTATTATTATTATTATTATTATTATTGTTGTTGTTGTTGTTATTGTTGTTGTTGTTGTTATTATTATTATTATTATTTCTTTGACACAGCCCTGAGATCAGACCTTGAACCTCCCGACTGTCTGTGCATACTTTTTTCAAAATGTCAATTCCTACTATCCACTCTACCGCAGGACCTTGATAAGCATATTGAAAGATAATTGGTGCTATTTCATTGAAACTGAACTAGCTCCAAACTCCTACTTTTCGATATGTCTAATAGGCTCACAGAAGTACAAAGCTAAATCAAAATGGTTTATGAAGTCAACGGGGTGAACAAACTAAGACCACTTCATATAGCTTGAAATGATAGGAACATTTTTCACAAAGTTGGCCTAAAATCTGAATATAAACAACTCCGAGGGATTGTTGGTACATGCGTATGAAAATGGGCAGTGGGACTGTCCCTACATTTTTTGGTAAACCATAATTTTTTGGCAAAACCGTAGAATCAGTACAAAAATAAGGAAAAAATCCTTCTGAAAAGGCTTAGGAATTTGAGCAACAAAATAATGTAGTGGCCCGCTTGAGTGGCTGCACCAGGGTTTTGAAAGTGAGGAAAGAAATGGACGAAAAAGGAATGTGTTTTGAGGGGGGGGGGGGGGGCAATTTTGTGCGTACCGCGAAATCGAGTGCAAAGGCGAGTTTTAACGGGTGGGGTTCTAAGTCCCGCCTTAGGGTCCTTGAATGGGTCCGTGGGCGCAGCCTCGGAAGCTGTGACGTTTTAGCATATCTCTGGGTGTAGTTCAGGAGCTGAGAGTGGGGCCAACTAAAGGGCAAAGGTGCTGACGGAGGGACTTTCCCCCTGCCCCTGCACCCGGCGTACCCCCTTGGTGCCGCCACTGATCCTCTCAAACCCAAATGATTCTATACGCCTATGATCAGATGATTGTTGGAAAGGGTTTACTATGTAATCTTCTCCCACCAATAATTGTTCTTGAGAAAGATCTCTCTTTTTACCACTTTTATATAGTAACAAAAATGAGAGCAGGATGAAGGAATACTGAGATTTAAAATTTTGAAGTTCTCTGGTTTATATTAACACCAACTTGCAGACAAGTGTTGGACGCGTTTTGGGCTATCTTGAAACACGCTAAAATAATGATGTTGGATGTCAATATCTTAATATCGTTTGCTGAAGATATTAAGATATTGAGATCCTGTAATGTAATAATTTAATATTGTGTGCTAAAATGTTGAGATGGAACGATCCCGTATGTCAATATCTTAATATTTTTCAGTGAAGATATGAAAATATTGAGATGCTGTAATGTAATATTTCAATATTTTACGCTAAAATAATGAGATAAAAAGATCTCGGATGTCAATATTTTAATATCTTTCAGTGAAGATATTAAGATATTGAGATCCAGCATGTTAATATCTTAATATCTTTCAGTGAAGATATTAGGATATTGAGATCATGTAATGTAATATTTCAACATTTTACGCTAAAATATTGAAATGAAAACATCTCGGATGTCAATATCTAAATATTTTACTGAGAAAAAGTCGAGAAAGTCACATAATATCTCAACACCTGCATGACACCTTAAAAGCTCCGTACATTTCAGTTGTTGCATTGAGGTATCATATTGTACAATCTTCCAACTTTGCTATCACTGCACATTGTTTATTCATGCAAGTTCCCATCTTCACATTTAAAACGAATCACAATTTTATCATTCCCCGACTTACATTTGCAAATCGTATCCCCATTATTCATGGTCCAAAAGGCTGATGAGCTCGCAGCCCTCTGACGGCGAAAGGGTAGAAGACGGAATCTGCCCGCAAAATAACATTTTCCACAATTTCCGCGTAAGGCTACGAAGCCAATACAATACCTCTGGACAGTGGTGTAGCCACGGGGGGGGGGGGTAGTGGCTTAGAACCAGCCATGACCCAACCTTGCAATGCAAAACGCACCTAAAAAGCGGTTTTTCTCTCTATCCTGAGACTTTTCCCTCCCGTCGTGCCCCCCCCCCCCCCACACACACACGTGACATAATCCTGGCTAAGCTGCTGCCCGTGGATAAACTCAGGAAAGCTAACACCTGAAAAGTCCAATGAAAAAAGCTTATTCTCTTCGAATTCTCCCACAAAAAGCTTCTTAAGCTTGAACAAGTATATTTGCTGGCAAATAAATTTTATTGTAGTGCCCAGAGAAAGAGGGTGCATTTTTATTGTTATTATTATTGTTTGTCGGACAAGGTCAAATTTTTACAAATGAATTTGAAAACAAAAGGATTTTGATGAAGGATGTGTGAGGTGTTTTCACTTTGGTTTAACTAGAAATTTTGAACTAGCAGGCCAGTACCTCAAATCCATTTGAAAAGTAATGAAATGTTGCTGGCCAACACTCAGTTTTGTACTCATAACAAAATGTACACAAGGCTAAAGCTAAAGAAAATAATAGATTTCATTAAATAACACTGGCAATACACACTAGGGGTGACACTTGGATATGCTGTTGTTGTCAATTATGGCGAAGAGGCTATTTAAAGTTCCTGATGTACACTCATAGTTGAAATCAGATATTTCAGTTTCACTGCTTTTGTTTAGCCCAAGAACCAACAAACATATACAACCTCCTAGCATCAGTGAAAAAGGGCACTGGGAAATGTAGCTGTAGGACACACTGTACGTGCAAAGGGTTGTGCTCTATCTGCCAACTCCCTAAAGCAGGTGTTAACTGTATGCTTCTTTGACTAATATACTGAGATGTCAGCCTGCCACTTCACACCCAAATGACTGCATTAGAATCCATACAAGTGTTGGCAGTGAATTCATTAGTAGGCTCTGTCCACTTTGTGGTGAAGGCTACACCCAGCAGGAGAAGTTGAAAAGGGGCAGGGTGTATGGGGGGGGGGGGGGGAGAGGCAGGGTGCAAGAATACCCTCACATGAGGTTGTCTTGAGACTGAAGAGGGGAGGGGTTGTACTGGCCCTGTGAAACAATGACTAGCTTTCTAACCATACCATTCACATATTCGTATGATGTATGATTGACTTTTCATTATAAATTGAAAAGTTTCAAAAAAGTTTCTATCACTGTGTATCGTAATAATCATATCCTGGTCCACTCAGACTGAAACAAGATATGCCGATATGACACACTGCTATCCGACCAGGGAGTTGTTTTGAAATAACTCCCTGATCCGAATGTCTCTCCCTGGAAAAAATGCGCTTTCTGAGTGACGATTGCGATGTGAACTGAAAAACTGGATCAATTTGAAAAGCGCAATTTTTTTAGTAATTATAAGATTTGGAATAAGAAGGTCTAGTTTAAGTCGGTCAGAATGATTTCAATCACGTAATTATGTTTTGAATAAAGAGTGACAGAAACCTTTATTTGGTCATTAATTTAGCAAATAAACATTTTTTATTGATAAGATATCAAAAGTAAACATAAGGGGGGATGCTTAACTTTTGTATTGTCTTGAAGAAAAATTCGTTAAAACGTTTGGCTGAATTATGAATCATTTAAGCGGACGATCGGTCCTTAAAAGTTTTAATGTTTTACTTTTGTAAGTATGAAAAGTAATATTCCCTCGAATAAACAAGAGTTGTTACGATGTAAATAAAGATAAGAAGACAGGAAGACATAATGCTACATCTATTATAATGTTTTTAATAAATATTTTGTTGTAAAAATCAGTGAACGATTTCCTCAATACAGTTATTCAATTCATGAGACAATCTTGTAATCTTGGTCTATTCAGTGAAGGTATACAGTATGTGAAAAATTATTTGTGAACTTGTTACTCGATAGGATAATACAAAATCAATGTTCTGCCAGTTTGTAGGGGCAAGTGAAAAATTGGAAGGGCAAGTGGATTTCAGTGACCGCTTGCCCTACTTGACAAGTGAGTTTAAAAGTTAAAGTAGAACCCTGGGCCCATCATTCCCCTACCCTCGTAAGGGGTCGGGGTCGGGGTCGGGGGGGGGGGGGTCACCGGTAGTCGATTGCCATCTCTCAGATGCCATCTCACACCGAGTGAGGCTATCCAAACGAGGAGGGATATTGACCTATTTTGGTGGAAATGGTCTTGGTTGGCGGAGTCGTTCACGCCGATTCAACAAAATCTAAATAGTTGAAGGTTTGCATTTATTCTGATGGGAATAACCTGTCAATTTTATTAGCTCAATATTGGTATCAGCCTTTCGTATACCCTACAGTCACCTGTTAATCCATCATTTTTTGTTTGTTTTTATAAAAGTGGTTAATTTAGACTTCACGGTTGAATGAGATCGGATGTTGTAAATAAAATTAATCGATAGAATAGCAGTAAAATTGAGGGAGGAATTGCTAAAAGGGCATTTTGTCGTAGAGAAAATGAAGTTTCTATACTACATTAATAAAGGGGACAATAAGTACAAACTGCTCGATTGGAAATTTTACTTCAAACTACAAACTTTACAGTTTTTATTACGAGCGTTTATGAACTTGTTACAGTGTTTTCAATCTGTACCTTGTTAGGTTTGTTACTTTGTAAGTGTTTGTAAATTAAGAGGCGTTAACCATGAAAACAGATAATTTTTTTAAGTATGTCTCTGGTTTCATTACACGTTGAGGCATATTACTTGAGGGATATTTCAATCACATGGTTCTAGGAACGACTGTATGGAGTTCTCAGAAGCCCTTTCTATAGTTTTTGTCAACTGCCGTTCTTAATGACATGGTCGTTACCCTTCTTTTCTTACAGTTTGAAACATCCGAGCAAACCTGTTGACTTAGAAGTTTAGGCGTTGTTTTACGAAAAACATTGAACGGGGGATTTCTTTTCATAATGAAGCAACTTATAACTGTAACAAGAGCGACAAACTAAAGTTATATTTTATTTTGTTCAGAACTGAAGACCGTCACAGAGGGTTAGGAATAGAGAACGGATAAGAAAACGTAGTCTCCCGGATGCGAAAATTAGGCAATATTAACTTCGTAGTTTTCTTCTGACCTAGACGTTTCAACTGAAACATGAATCACTCTTACGAATAGGCGCTTGCTTTGCCGGTGACCACATGATCAGCCGAAGACATATACTGTTGATAATATCAATTGCTACCGTGGCTTGAAAAAGCCATTTAGAGATTTTGATGAGTTTCAGTTGAAAGTCAACTGTGCCCTGCGCAGGACCTAGATACTTGTATGCTTAACCGCATCTAAATAACTTAGTTAACATCAACCCAATTTTTTTGTTCTGCATTTTGTGAATATTCTCACATTAGATTTTTTTTTTCATTGGTGGCTGTACTTGATGGCATGGTATAATTAGATTTAGCAATCTTGTAAGACAAATTTAAAACGGCTCCTTTGAGCAACCGTACTGTAAGAGAAAAGACCACAAGCTGCGCACTTATCCAACCAAAGAAAGAGGGGGCCGGTGAGAAAAGAAATTCTGTACTGTTTTTTGTTGTTAATGGAAAGAGAGATCTCTGATGAGGAATAGCAAAATAAAAGACTGCGTAGTTATCTCTCTCTGCCCTCAAACCGCATTAGTCAAGGTTATAGCTAAGTTACATCAGGTTACATCTCTTCTGATCTGAAAGCATATACTTGCTTTGTTGGTGATCATGCGATGCATTCACAGGTGATCCGGTTGAACTACCGAACCGTAATAATCACTGCCATCGAACAATATTGAGAACACTAAGGAAGTTAAAAAATACTGAAATTGTCATTCGTGAGGAAATTTTGATTTTTTAAACTTCCGACTATATGCATGAAATTCTGACAGTTTTGGATACGGACGGAAATTATTAATAAAATAATTCTTTTGCAATCTAAACACGTCTATTTCCTAGATCTAGTAGATAATATCATCCACTACTTGTTTTATTCAGTCAATTTTAACATCATTATAAACGTATAACTCGCATATACTTTTCTAAAACTCGAGCTTGTATCATAAACATTTCTTTTCCCCTCACCTCCCATTACTAATGTTTCACCTGTATAAATTTTCAACACTGATATTTTTTCTGAAATGCGCAAACCTCCTGATTATAAAAAATTCACGTGTTTGGTCTAACGGTAGAGCATCCCCCTAACACGTGGAATGCCTGGGTTCGATTCCCGGGTCGAGTCATACCAAAGAATCTTAAAATGGAACCTACTGCCGTCTTGGAGTTGCTAAGCTTAGTAACTTTTTTTAATATCACTAGAACCGGTAAAGACCGCCTCCATTCGCGAGTATGAATGCCTTGCATTCTGGTTTTAAACAAGTGTTGTGCGTTGTAGGTGGTATTTGGTTGCGTTTTAGTCCAGTCCGGTTTAGGTTGTTGTGTTTCTCAGTGCCTGTTTCTATGTTCTAAAAAGGTCACTGGTGCTCCGTCAACTGTTGGAGGGCAAACGATAACCAAATACGGCACCCTTCGAAATATCAAACATTCATTTTAAAGACGTTCCCATTAATTTCAAATCAAATTATCAGATATTGGATGTGTTAGAACTAATAGAAGTACGTACATAGTACGAAATCTTTCAAAGGTGAAAACGCAATGGCTGATATACAAAACGAAGACTTGGATTTTCAACCCTCTCCTAATTAAGAAACACAGATTAAAGTTTACTTGTGATTAGAATTGGTCTTATCTATGCCGATTAAGGTATTCCAATTGATGTCGACATGATATTCTGCAGTATCGAACGGAAACATAAAAGAAAAGGGCAATTAATGACAAAAAAATTCACAAAATAAAGACTGCACCAACAACTTGTGTCGGCGGCGCCGTGGCACCGTAGCTTGATAGGCGATGATAAAAAGCATTGACGCTCCTATTTTCTGTTTTCTCCGGGTTCTTTTTCTTCTGTTTTCATACTTCCTTGCGATATTAGAGACTTTCCCAACCTAGCTGAACCCCTTCCGCCCCTCCTCCGCCCTCCACGCAACGATAACCAAATACGGCACCCATTGAAATATCAAACATTCCTTTTAGAGACGTTCCCATTAATTTCAAATCAAACTAACAGATATTGGATGTGTTAGAACTAATAGAAGTAGGTACATAGTAAGAAATCTTTCAAAGCTGAAAACGCAGTAGTTGATATACAAAACGAGGACTTGGATTTTTAGCCCTTCCTGACTTAAGAAACACAGATAAAAATTTCTGTGTTAGTAAAATTTGTTTTAGCTTTGCTGACTAAGTATTCGAATTGATATTGACATGAAACTTTGTAGTATCGAACGAGAACATAAACGAAAACAGCAATTAATAAGATTAAAATTCACGAAACGAAGACTACAGCAACAACTTGTATAGGCGGCGCTGTTGCACCGTATTTTGATAGGCGATAATGCAAAGCATTAAGATCTCTTATTTTCCGTTTTCTCCGGGTTCTGTTTCTTCTGTTTTCTTATTTCCTTGCAATATTAAGGACTTTCCCTACCATGCCGATCCCCTTCCATCCCCCCCCCCCCGCGCAACAATAACAATATACGACACCTATTGAAATATCAAACACTCATTTTAAAGACGTTCCCATTAACCTCCAGGAAAATTAACAGATATTTGATGTGGTAGTACTAAAGGAATTATATACGAGGTACAAACGCAATTCCTGATATACAAAACGAAAATTTGACTTTTCAGCCCTTTCGTAATTACGAAAAAAAGATAAAATGTTCCATGGGATTAATATTCCTTTCAGCTGTGCTAGGGAGTTTTCTTTCTATAACTTAAAAAGAGGCTCATTGAGTTGATATCTATTGCAATGCCTAAAGTTAGCACAACAAGTTAGGTTTTAAGTCCAAAAAGTCACAGAATTTTCGAGTGTCCTGACTTGTAACGGTTTTGTACATAATTTGAAAAAGTGTCTGGTCACGAATTTTGAAAACGGTCTTGAACCGTTAATTACTCACTAATAAAACAGTTATTTGTATGTAGGGTATGGGGATTGTCTAAGTTTGATCATTTGTCATTGGTTTGTGAAGAAAACTTAAAAGGTTTGGAAAACTTGTTGAATTTCATTAACCAACTCAATGAGCCACTTCAAGATGTGTAAATTTCACTCCAACCTAAAAGCCATTGCTTCTAAATCTGTCGTTGTCATGACTTTGTCTTCGGTCTTCGCTTTGTATACACCCTTAATGTGGGCTTTATGCAAATTTAAAATTTCCATAGTAAGAGAGCCTTGAATGATGTGTGCGTGTTTCCCGCCTTTGTCTATACCTAAAGACGGCGTTTCACAAAGCGGAGCAATACAATCAAAAATGCCATTTTGATTGCTCAATTGCCTTGAATTTTGTACCGTCTGTATTTCGACTCATTTTCTACACAAACCACATAAAAAATTAACCATATATCATAAGTAATACAGTCAGAAACAACGTACCACAAAATTTTACCCACTTCATTTATCAGTAAACATTTTTCCAGGTAAGGAGATTTGAGTTAATGGTCAGCTACCATAAGAGGATGACCTACAAGAAGACATACTATAACGAGATGAAATTGAAACGAACAAGAAGGAGACGATTTATAATGAGACGAAACTTAAAGAGGCCAAATGAAAGGAAATAAACTGAATTTGAGAAAACTTGAAAAAGACAACTCAATATGAGACAAACTTTAATGAAGCAAACTTGGACTGCAAACTAAAACAAGGCAATTTCCAATGAGACGAAATTGAATGAAACAATGGAAAAAGAGAAACAAAATCAAATCAGACAACAGAATAAGTTGAGACAAACAATAACAAGACAAGAAACTACGTTACCGTTTTGGCCGGAAAGGTGAGAACATAGCCTCTGACAGGCAAATTTGTTTGCATTGAAAGTGCCGTCTAGCTTGCAGTTATTATTTTTTGTTACAAATAACGTCATCAGTGATGAAAAGGTCAAATCGATATCATACATACGTCGTGCCTTTGGCCTTCATATAAACGGACATTACTAAACTGGTAAAACATGATGCCCTTGTTGACCAAAATACTAAGTTCCAAAAGAATCACTATAATGATGTCACACCAAAGAGCAAGAATTTTGCCATTCCTGGAGAAGTGTCTTTGCAGTTCCTCTGTCTCTGCCGCCCGATTTGGCTGACTCAGTTGGTTTTTCGAAGCAAAGAGCTGAACAAAAAAAGAAAAAAAAAAAAAAAAAGAAGACAAACAAAAAAAACTTTGTCCACTCTCCTGGGAAAGTTTCCTAAACTTTAATTTGATTTAAAGTGTGACCCTTATTAGGGGTTGCAGAATGCGACACCTAAAGCGCGCCCAAAATTCTTTCTTTAAAAAAATATTTCAAAATACGTTTGTATTGGAGAGAATAGGGAATTTTATGAAGGAAAAGTTGAGAAAACGGCGATGGAGTTGTCTAGTGTAACTTGATGTCTGATCTTGTGTCACATATAGCTTTCAAATTTCAGGGTTTTTTAATATTCAGAGCCAGGCAGCCAGGGACCCCCAATCGTTCTCCTTTCTCACCCTGCCTTTAGCCAGTACGTCATTGATTGTGTAGCTTTTGAATTTTCAAAAAGAGGCGAACGGGAGCATCCCAGTTACCTGCTTTTTCTTTTCTTGGCCACAAAACGTCATTTTGCTGTAAAGACTATCCAAGCGAAGCGCCACCATTTTTGGCGCTGAGTGTAGACAAAATGTGGAAAAATCAGACCCCTCAAGAGGCAGGAAATAGCATTTTCCAGGCTCATACGAAGAATTTAACAGTCGCTATCTTCTTTTGATTAAAGAATGAAGAAATACTTTGACCCGAAAAATGTATTCTATACGGAGCGCCACCATTGATTGATGCGAAGCGGAGAGAAATTTCGAAAAATCACACCTCTCAGATGCCCTGAAATATCATTTTCCAGACTTATATGAAGAATCTAACCAGTTGTTATATTCTTTTGTCGTTTTCAATAAAATGATCACTTCAAAATAAGTTCGCAATCTGCAAAGTGATCACAAACTTATTAAAACTTATTATACTTTGACCTGAAAAATGTATTTTAGTCCGAAAGACTATCTGAGCGGAGCGTAAAGAAAATTTTGAAAACTTACTATCCTCCCAGATGGCCGAAAATTGCATTTTCATGCTTTGAAAGAGAATCAAAACAATCTTTATGTTTAGCTTTTGCTTGAAATAACAAAAAAAAAAAAAAAAATCAGCAACATGCTCAGTAAACAGAATATTACCATATAACATGCATATACCACTATTATGTACCGTAAATGGTCTTGATTCTTTATTTTCGGGGAAACTTTACAACGGAATTGAAAATATGCTATTGCTTCTCTATTATGACTCTTGGCAAAATTCAAGATCCACTGAATTGATGAAATTCCTTGTACTTCCCGAACTTTTAATGATTTAACCCCTAATATATCTTGCATGATAAGTGGCAAACTATTGCTCACCGCACTTGAACCCTCCGCTTCCATGCCCCCGTCACTTACGTCTATGCCGGCCGGGGAAGGACTGCAGTGAAGGACCCTCCCTTTAAAGAATGCTTATAAAGGTAGATATCCTCAGAGGCAATCGGTGCCACCAGGATGTTACAGAGTCTACCTTTTTAAGTAAAATTTGGAATTTGACAAAATTTGCCTATTTTATTTTAAGGAGTTAAAGAATGGCACCACTGAGGGGCCTTAGACAATCCTTCCCCTTTGAAATTTTTTGAGAAATTGGGTGTCCTTACATGGAATCTGGTGCCACATATACTACTCTGAGGTAAAATCTGTGTAAGTAAATTATAGGGCTGCGAATTTTTAGGATCTAAAAAGAAAAAAGAATGGCATCCGTGAGGGGGCCATGGCCCAATGCCCCCCCCCCCCACTTCGTGCGCCTTTGCTGTTACTATCTTGCATTGAGTTCTCGAAAAATTTTAAGAGTTGGCATACCGGTGGTTTCGCGAATAAGACTCAACCACCTGTGTCCTGCGAAAAATTGGGCAGGAGGTGGGACTGGAAGGAGGGCTGGGGGATGAGAGCTTTAGGTATGAATGTAGTAGATCTTCTGGGCATTTTTTTTTAACATATACAAATAGAGAAATGAGGTATACACAACCTCGAAGATTTTTTTTTTGGGGGGGGGGGGATGGGGGCTTTAGCACATGTGGAGGGGTCTTGAGTCCCCAAAACCTCCGCCCCCGAAAAGCCGCGCCTGCTCTAAAGTGTTTCCTTTACAACATAAAAAATATTGAGGGAAAACATGGAAGAATAGTCTAGAGGATTTTGTAATTGTAAGGATTGAAATGAGAATAATCCAGAGAAACGACTTTGTCACGGTCTGTAATGTCCTCTCATCTTTTCTTATCAGCTGACAAAACAAAATAATAGAAAAGAACACAAGTTTATTTTAATCAAAATGCATTTAATATACCTAATGCCAGAGGTAAACCCCCATAGTTCTCACAGGAATTTATTAAACGTACGTAGCAGTCATTATTAATTTAAGGAGAATGTACACTATTGCACTGAATTTTGGTCATTGGCGTACGAGGTGAGGGAGCAGCAGGTTTTTCCCTTCCAATTTTCCTAAAAATGTTGATTTCGGGTAGGGGTATAGAAAAATCGGGGTACTGTTTGAGACTCATAAAATCTTGCATGTTATTTTAGTAACGCAGAATTCTTTCAAAGAAATAAAAGCAAAATTTTTAGAATAATTGAAAAATGCAACAAATTCGGGAAGATACAATCCCTAGCGTCACTCCAAAGACTTTCCCCACAGTTAGCCCGAAATGATAGGATAGGGTGAAAGTTAAGCCATTGTCATACTTCATCGAATTGGAATTGAGGGAGTCATTGTTGATATCTTCTCCATCTCTGGTCGGAAAGGGCCAAAAATTTGCCAGTCTGAGTAAATTTATCAGGAAAGTTTTACCGCAGGACTATGAAGATTAAACTTTTGTTAATAATTTCGCAACGTCACAGCGATGGATAGGTTTTTTCAGACTACCCTGTTCAACAAAAAAGTTATATGTTGCTGTGACATTAAGAAAAAATCAATTGACATTTTATTTTCGTGGACATCAAATACAAATCATATATTTCCACCGGCTGACAATTTTGTCGGTTCTTTCCTTCTTTTTCCATCTTCATTTATTTCTCGATATTTACAATCGGCTGGAATAGATGTGGCAGGCAAAAGATAGCAATAGGTTGCAAAACGTTGATACAAAAACAAACGAGTTTAACTTGGTTAAATAAGAGAGAACGTAAAACAAGGCATCGAAAGAGACATCAATGTATAAAGTATAAACACTTACTTGTAATGTAATCACAAATTTAAATAAGCATGACCTTCTTTAAGTCGACCTCAAATTGAATTGAACTCTTATGCAATTAATTCAAAACTCGAGAAAATCATAACAGATTAATTTTCAAACAAAGAAGGTTCGTGAACAAAAGAATTCTTTAATGCATTAAATTTGCTTATTTTCTTTGGGGATGTGGCGGGTTTTGAATTAATGTAAGCTTCCACTTTCAACGCAAATTTCAGTTTGTACCAAAACTCATTACAATTTGGTAACTTTTCGTTTAATTTACAATTATAGATATAATATTTCAAATGCAAAATAAAATAATTCATCGGATGGTCTAACAGTAAATTATACCCAAAGAAATAATGTTTTACAGAATTCTATAGAAAGGCCAAATGGCCGACATGGGACCTTTGAACAAACATATGAGGAAACAATTGCATCAAAGATCACTAGGTGACCAAACATCATCACTGAGAACGGCCCAAAACTCTGTTTTACATAACTGGACCATGTTGCCCATACCAGAGCTAGGACCAAACATTTCTCATCACCATGAACAAACACAAATTGAGTATTCCAATGACCAATCGATATGGGTAGAGCAAAATTTTTGAAAGCATTTTACAGATTTTCATGACACGGCCCATAGAACCCATATGGCCAGGCCCAAAAGTTAAGAATACCATTGGCAGATCATTGAGCAAGCATCGCTATCGTCTTTGCAACATAAATAGAAGGGAAAGTTTAACCCTTTGCTATATTTCACAAAATGGACCTAAAGGTCCATTTTGGTTGGACCTTGGCCGGCAAACTCCTGGAAATTCGCCGAAACTAATTTTTAGGAACCATAACATTGTAAAGGAGAATCTGTGTGGTGAGGGTGATTTTTTTTTCAGAATCTCCAAAAAAAGGGCCACGGGGCCCACTTGAGCTTAGGACTGACTATTCCAGAAAACCACAGAAGATCATGAAGAATTATGACAAGGATTCAGATACAGCATAACTGAAAAGGGGCTAACCATTTTGCAATGTTACACAAAAAGGACCCATGGGTGCATCTTTTTAGGGTATTGAGCCCAAGATGTATGTTACGCCAGAAGGTACCACTAACTGAGAAACCTAATTGAAAACCATCAACTATGTGGAGGGAAAGCATTTGTAGGAAGCGAAGCATTTTTTAGAAAAAATCATAAAATGGGCCTTCAGGTCCACATGGGACCTTGGACTGCAATTTTGAAATGATTCAAATGGCTTACGTCTCAGGAATGATTGTGTTCAATTTTCAAACTAATTCATGAAGAATGTGCCATGTATTATGAACTAAAATAGGCTGAAAAAGTGGAAACCGTAAATTCTGAAAAAGACTCTTGAAAAGCCGTCCAGCGTCCCATATTAGAAGCCACCTTTTCTTGGTGTGATTTTAATATTTTTCTCGTATTTGTTCTCTGCATTTTAAGGGATAATAAACCACTGACGGATCTTTTTTTTTTCATTTTTTTTTGGGGGGGGGGGGAGGGAGGGGGTTATTCTTAAATTGCCTTTTTGAATTGTTTGAAAATTGAGGGATGCAGATTTTTTTTTTTTATTTTGTCCAATACACAAGTTTTTTAATTTGTTTTTCACCTTGTATTTCAAAGTTTTTTGAACATTAACTCGGGGGAAACAAAAGTATTCTACCTTGTTAGAATTGTGTCTAATCGTCAATCTAGTATTAAGTTAGATAAAGGGTATACAAAGTTTTAAAGAAGATTTAAAACTTACGGAATCCGAGAAATTGACTTAACTTTTAGAGAATAAACATACACATATAACCAGTTAGGTAAATAGATTCCATTTACAGTTATCGTTAACATGGACAACTATATGTCGTCTTTTCTTAAAAAAAATTAGGCCTATTGTTTAGAGTTGAACAAATAGAACGATTTGATGAAGTTTCACCTATATAATATTAAGATCATTTGATTTTAAGTAATATTTCCAAATTTAGGAAATGTTAACTTTTGGTTAGAAAAATATTAAGCCTTTTATATTTTACCGAGGAAGCCTTGACTTACGTCATAGGCGTTTATTGAATTTCAACGAAGAGTAGGTACGCTAACGGAAGCCTGGGAAAAGCTTGCAGAAAATGGCCGAATTAGTATTTGCAGAAGATTTACTTAGCAGTTATGGAACTTCCATCAATCCTCTTGGAAGCACATCTCAATTTAGTTTAGAGCGGTAGAGAACGGGGAGATACTGAAAGCTGGGTATTCAAGAGCCACATTTAATGTGAATGGATGGGCCATGTTCGTCTGAAAATGCATACTGCCCGGAAGGACATTGCTCTCATTTCAATAGGTCTCCTGTCTCTAACGTAGACGCATGGGTATCATTAGTCCCACACGTTTTGCTTTATTTAGCAACGTTGCTACAAGAAAAACTTTTGATACAACGAGAGAGTCAATAGAAGTGTAAATAAAATTTAATTACATATTGAGAAACATTGAAGTTTTTCAATGCAGAATTATTTTGATATATTTGCAAACTAAAAGGCACGATTTTTGTTCATCAAGTTCGGTACGAAAGCATACATCAGCCGTATTCCATTTTGACTTGGGACCACGCCGCCCTAATTCCAGCCCACAACGCAGAGACCCCCTATCTAAATATGCCCCTACTAAGTCAATAATCTTAATAACCTTACAGAATATCATTCATAATTGTATTTTTGTGGATGTTTCGAAAACATCGTCCAAGAATCACATCCAGGGATGGTGCCAAGGATTTCCCGACGCGGCGGGGGGGGGGGGGGGGGGCTCATTTTGCCGAATTCCCGAAAAGGTAATTAGTTCCCAATGGGTCGTGACTGGACTTAATTGTTGCGCGCTAAGCGCAAATACTGAAAAATCCGGAGCTTGTTCTGGGGAAAGTTTGAAAATATTAGAAGACGTTTTTTTTTAAGACCATAAAAATAATCGGATGTGTGTCGAAGAATCTGCCGTTCATATGATCAAAATTCAATAGGTGCATGGGCGACTGAAATTCGTTTCCTGTCGCATTTTATTGTAGGACTGCGGTCTATCGTTTCAGACGGAACTTGCCCGAAAAGTTTCACCTTGAAGAAAGCTTTGATAATTAAGAGCTCATATTAGAAATTTTTGTATTAAATGAAAGCAAATGTGTCTTTCTGTTAAGGTGAAATTGCAAATTTTGGCGTTTTAAAGTGATCTGCCTTTTAAGCAACACTTAATAGAATGTCGCCGTGTTTGAAATTGGCTTAAGTTTTTCATTGTCTGATGTTGAGGAGTATTAGCCAAAATTGCCAAATTTTCGGAAAATGTTTTGCCAATTTTTTAAAAAATAATTTGAATACCTGAAGCTTATTGAAGGAAGAATTGTAATGTAATGATAGATTTGCGAGTTTTTATTGAAGCATCTTACCTTCTTATCAGAAAGATCAAGTAGCAGGAGCTCCGTAGCGTAGCCAGGATTTTATCATGTGGAGGGGGGAGGGGTTGAGGCACAACATGAGGGAAAAGTCTAAGGCGAGATAGAAAAACCCGTACTTTAGGTGGTTTTTAGCATTGCAAGGTTGGGTCATGGGGTAGAGAGATTTCAACCCCCAAAACCACCCCCGTGGCTACGCCACTGCCGGAGCGACTTGGAGTTTGTTAGGGGCACTGAATATCATCGTGCACGTTGCGACCCTCGAACGATACCGTGACCAATAAATTTCCAGAAAAAGTTTGGCTTCCTCTGACCATGTACTTGAAAATCTGGCGCTTACGTATTTAAGGAATTTTATGGCAGAAGACATAAGCGTAATGAAGCATTTAAGTGTTGGGGTCTGAAGAGATTTTGACCGAAAATGCTACCCTTCTCGAAAGACTATCTATAGCGCCACCAGCTGTTGGTGTGGATTGTCAAGAAATTTTGAAAGATCGCTAACCCTCAGATTGTCAGATAACCGGAAAAGGCATTTCCCAAGCTTGTAAGTAAGATTATAAGCTAGGAGTCGCCTTTCCGAGCTTCAGTTTGCAGTAAAATGTTTCCCTTGAAATAAATTAGAAAAGTGATAAAAAATTATTCTTAGTAATGATACAAAACGGAATACGATGTACAAGCCAGCAATGTTCTATTCAATAAACTGTTCGATAGAAACACTAAGCAGATCACCACGGTTGGTTTGCGCCCAGCTTAGAGAAAGTTTTTAAAAATTGAATCCTTCAGACGCCGGAAATTGCATTCAAGAGGATTGTAATTTGGAAGGAAGCAGTCGTTACTTTTAGCTTTACTTTGCAAAAACATTTTCACCCAAGTAAAGAAAATCAGCAACTTGCTATGTGATCAGAAAATTATGAGATGTATTGCATTTCCTAAGTCTTGTAATTAGGAACGAAGCAGTCGTTATTTTTAGCTTTACATTGCAATAAAATTGTCACCCAAGTAGAGAAAATCTGCAACTTGCTAAGTGATCAGAAAATTATGAGATAAAATGTACCACAACCATTGAATGAAATGGTTTTGTACCTTTTCGGGAAAAAGCTTTACAACGTTACAATGATTCTTGTACGATTGTTTTCGGTGTTCACTGGTGTGAAGGTTAAATTCGTCGATGAAGTTTAATAGTTGTTTTCTGTCCACTTGTGAGGCAGCTCCATTATGGGGCAAAACCAAAAAAAGTTCGCGTGACTTTGAGAATATTCAAGCTCATCTTCAATTTAAAAGAATGCCGATCTACCGAGAATGCCGGTCTACCGAGAATGCCGGTTTACCGAGAAAACCTGTCTTCCTTACAACACTTCCCCTTTTGAAAGTCGGGATTCCTTCTGACAGATTACAATTTTTAGCAAGACCATATGCATGAGATTTTCTTAATGTCAGAGCAATTACAGATAAATTATCTGACTCGCCTAAAGATTAAGATATATTATACTTAAACGGTGTGGGGAGGGGTGGTTATATATTCTCCATTTTTAGATAAGACTCCCTGAATGGAATTTTAATCAACGTCAGCGTCTCATTTATTAGTCCATGCTGGTCGTTAAAACTCAGTACCCTATGAGCACTTTAGGTCTTTAGATTCCATTAACAGTTACCATTAACATAAAAACCATATGTCGTCTTCTTCTTTAAAATATTGGGCATATTGTTTAGAGTTTAACAAATAAAACGATTTGATGAAGTTTTACCTATTTAATATTAACAGCATCTGATTTTACGTGATATTTTCAAATATACGAAATGTTAACTTATGGCTAGAAAAACATTTCAGCAAGTTTTTAAATTTTACTGAGGGAGCCTTGATTTACGCTATAGGCGTCTATTGAATTTCAACCGAGAGTTCGTACGCTGACAGAAGTGTGGGAAAAGTTGTCAGGAAAACGCCGAATTAGTAGTTGAAGAAGATTTCTTAGCAGTTGTGAAATCAATCCTCTTGGAAACATGATATAATTCAGTTTTGATTGATTGATATTGGTGGCTGGTTATTCAAGAGCCACATTTAGTGTGATTGGAAGGGACATGTTCGTTTAAAGATACATTCTGCCAGGAAGGGCATTGCTCTCATTTCAATAGGTCTCTCGTTTTTGACGTATCGCAAAATCAAGAATTTCATGAATCCGTTGATCTTGTATTTCACATAGTGACGAATGTTGTCTTATTTGGAAAATTTTCGCCGTATTCATCGTTTTTATGTTTGGATTTGTAGAAATTAATATATTGTACAAAGTCTGCAATTTTTAAGGATGAACAGATTACGGCAAAAAATGCATTCGTCAATATGCCAAAATTGCCAAATTTTCACATTCGTCACTATGCCAATTTGAGATTGGTCAGTCAATATTCTGAAATTCTAAACTTGGATTTTAAGCTACATTTCATAAGCGTTTTGAGAAACATCAATTAAACGAAGTTATTCAAAGCAAAATTCGATATATTGTGCAGAAGGACCGATTTTAGTCCATCAAGTTCGGTGCAGAAGCACACTTCAGCCGTCCTCCAATTTGACTTGGGACCACGCTGCCCTAATCCCCACCCACAACCCCGCGACGTCCCTATCCAGTATGACGATACTAAGTTAATAATTAATTCGGAAGAGGTCGTCAATTATCACAAAATATCAAATACAATTGCATTTTTCTAGATGTTACGAAAAAATCGTTCAAAAATCTCATCTAGGGGTGGCGCCAAGTTTTTTCCTGACGGTTAGTTAGATTTGATAGTTAGACAGAGTTTGACCAGTTCTAACCAACTGGTTCAAGTCGAGCCGGTCACGGCCTTTTTCCAGTTGTGGATCCCTGGCTTTTTTTCCTACTCCATTGCTTATGCTGAACACCAGGAACAATGGCAGTGTTGTAGGTTCCATTTTTAAAGTCTTGGGTATGACCCGGCCAGGACGTAAACTCCCAATCTCCCAGCTGCAAGTCTGATGCTTTAACCAGTTGACCATGCAGTCTGTTGATTTTCACGACGGAGGAGGGGGGACATTTCTAAGCCCCGATCAAGGTGATGAGTTCCCGAAGGGACGTAACTGGCAGATTTGAGGGGCACGAAGCGCAAATATTTAAAAATTAGGGGCTTGTTTTAAAGAAAATTTGATTTTTTTAAAGAAATTTGTTTTTATTAAAAACCTTTTAATTAAAATAATAGGGATTCTTGTCCAAGAATCTGCCCTTTATATGATAAAAAATAAAATAAAAAGTAGCATGGGCGACTGAAATTCGTTATGGTGACGCATTTTATTGTAGGCCTGCGTACTATCCCCTCATTTGAAACTGTAACTTTAATTTGCCCGAAAAGTCTTACCTTAAAAAAAGGTTTGATAATTAAACTTTTTTGGAGAGATTTTGGTATGTGGCTTTTTGGTGAGGTGAAACTGAAAATTTTGGCGCTGTTAAATGTAACGCCTATTAAGGGCAAAACTAAGTGGAATATTGGGGTGTTTGAAATTGGCTTGAGTTTTTTATTGAAAGGAGTATCAGCCGAAATAGGAAAATTTATCGGTTTAAAATATTTTGCCTTTTTTAAGATAAAGGTACTTGAAAACCTGAAGCTTATTGAAGAGAGAATTGAAACGTCATGTTAGATTTGGGGGCTTTTATCGAAGAATCTTATTATCTTATCAGAAAGACCAAGTAGCCGGAGCGCAATAGCGTAACAAGGATTGTGTCAACCCCCAGCCCCCCCCCCCCCTTACGCCACTGCTGCATGGAGTGACTTGTAGTTTGTTAAGGTTACTGAATATCATCATGCATGTAAAGACCCTCGAACGATACCGGCATATTTTGTGTATGATAAAGTATAGGAATGGTCGTGTAAGAATGGTCTCCAGTGTATGATTGCCTTGTTTTCAGTAAATCAACCAGCCACCCGAAAGGCAGAAAGGATCTTAACCTAACAAAGTCATATCCGAGTTTGTCGTCGAGACGTTCGTTTCATCTTTGAAGTAAAATGCAATAAACGACAGTGAAGATTATATACGGTGTCTAATTCAGTAGAGTAGGCACTTTGAAATTATTACTTGATTTCATACGTGCGTATAGGATGTGCTTGACACACATTCATGTTTGTTGCAAATTTTATTTACTGTTTTTTAAGGAAATACTTCAAAGTTTATTCCGTTCAAACATTTAATTTTGTCTCAATTACTTTGTCAGGACGCAAAAATCTGGGGAGCCTGAAGAAAATCTGGGGGAGGGGGGGGGCTAGGCCCCCCTACCGCGCCCGCCCCCCCCCCCCCGCCACTGAAAGAAAAACAGCAACTTGCTATGTGATCAGAAAATTATGAGATGTACCACAACCATTAAATGGAATGGGTTTGTATCTTATCGGGAAAAAAGTGGTACAACGTAATTGAGTACAAGCTTTTGTTCAATTTAGACTCTTGGCTGCTTTCAAGAAGATTTTATCATTCAAGCATTCAAGATTGATTTAATCGGTCTTAATAAATTGAAAGAAACAAAGAACTGTTTGTTCATTTCACTGTGAATGCAACAAGTTTGGAAGTTCTCAGCAGTTTCGACCAAATATAGCACCAAATTGCATTTAAGGTCCCTCCCTCACTTACCTTTTTGACAGCGTTGGATAATTTTATGGTAATGGCGAATTCGTCACCTCAGTCTCATTTCCTAAGAAGAGAGAATGAAAAGAACGAACAACTGTAAGGGTAGTTCTACACTTAATTTCTTTTTGATTTGGTAGGACAGTAAAAAAGAAAGTAACATTCTATTGAAATGATTCTACGAGAAAATACACGGTTGTTTCGGTTTATTTTAGGCTTGTTTAGTCTCCCAATCTTTCAAGGTTATAATTTTTGTCGGTAATATTTTCGACAGTATTTTGTTATTTGAATGGTCTATTTTTAATCAAAGATTGCATTCAGAAATGCCTCTTTCTAGCAGTTGAACCAGATAGAAAGCTGTTAAAATAACTCCCTGTGCACGCACAGTATGAACTGACCACTTTCAATAACTGTACACACAAGGAATATATGTCCGGTATCACTGAGTCAAAAAATGATCTGTCGTTGGATGGTTACTTGGATATAATCTTTAAGTCATTTTTAAGCAACTGATCAGATGTTGGTAGGTATTCAGTCAGGTAACTTTTTCTTCAGTAGTCCTATTGACAAACATTTTATCTAGTAGGCTATATTTTCTTGTTTGATGAAATCTGCGAAAACAATTATTTCATGGTAACCTAGATGAACTTTACAACCAATGGGCCCACGTAGGCCTTGCAAATGAAGTTCTGTACTAGTCTTGCGTTACCTTGAATTCGTAGCCTTGACCAAACCTTTCCCTCGACTTGTGACAGCGGCTAGGATTACTGGTAAAAACGGAAGATAGCTATCAGGTTTGTTTTCAATCCTATTTGTATATAGTTCATAAATGCTATCCTGTATGGGCTAGCTGTCTGTAGGGACAGATGACTTTTATTTCGCAGAATGTTGTTGAAACCGCAGCTTCCCCCAGTTGAAGGTAGTTGATGATGGATATTTCTGAATATGACCGAGCCAAAAAGTTACATCCACTAAAATATTATTTCACTTAATTGTGGTGCAGAACAAAAATACGCACCATCGCTGACGGCTGATTCAAAATTTGCCAATTCAAACAAGCATTTGTATGCTACTGCATGTCACCATAGTTTTTATTTTACACTTGATGAAACAGAAAAATAGCCGACTATCCATCAACGTTTTACACCGACAGTGAGGTTGGTCCTGAACAGTCGTTTGTCCCTGCCCTGTTTTCAAAATGAGGCATGCCAGTAATCAGCGATCAAAATTCTGTCCCTGCACGTTGCATAGAAATGCAAAGTATGTTCTTTCATTACACATAGAAGAGAGAGTAGGATGGGGGGGGGGGGGGGGGGGTTCCCTGGGAAAGTAGCCCATTAATTTATAATTTCTCTTGAAAATTCTGAAAAAAGTGTTGCCTAGATTTGTTACAAATTTTCTACTAATTCCAAACGACGATATGCCAACAACCGCCTAGCATTCTCATTGCATTAAACTACTTGCTTTGTATAGGAATTTTGTAAGAATTATCACTGAAAGTGCCTACAATTTTTGTTCTTTTTGTTGAGAAAAAATGGCTCAAAATGGATTGAGCTATTTAAAATATTAAAAAAAGGACAACAGTCTCTAGCTCATTTTTAAGTTCAAGTGAAACACAGGCAAGAAAGTTGTTTTCATCAAAATGTTTGTTTACCACTGTTTTGAGAGAAAAGTGGTATAACTAACTTTTTGTGCCGAAGCATGAAGCCTTAAACAAATATATTCTTTTAGAGACATCAATTTACATTGGCTCCTTAAATTAACAGATTATAAATAAAAAACTATCAGAGCCTTTTGAGGTTTTCTGAACCGATTATCTATCAATGTTTTACACCTAAAGTGAGGGCGGCATGAACTGTCTTCTGTCCCTGGTTTCGAAATGCCGCCTGCAAGTATTTAACGATCAAAATTAGATCATTCAACTTTGCATAGCAATGCAAAGTTTGCACTTTCATTTTACGGAGAGAAGTTGGGACCGGAGGGGGGGGGGGGGTTCACCGTGAGCAAGTAACCTAAAATATATAATTTCTCTTGAAAATTCTGGAGATAATTTTACCAATTGTTACTATTCCATACAACGACATGCCAGCAATTCCGGCCTTATAGCAATCTCATTGCATTAAAGTCGTTGTTTTGCATGGAGAATTTGTAACCTTTAGTATCCATAATTTGTTTTCTTTGTTGAAAAAACACATTTTTGTTCCAAATGGATTGAGGTATTTAAAATATTAAAACAAAGGACAATAGTCTTTACCTTATATGTAGGTTCAAGTGAGACACAGACTAGAAAAATTGTTTCAGTAAAACTGCTTATTTACCACTGTTTTGAGCGAAGGATGGTGTAACTAACTTTTTGTACCAAAATATTTTCCTGCGGAGACTTCAGTATACATTTCCTAGATTTACTAATTGTAAATACAACAATCTCAAAACCTCTTAAGTTTTTCTTGGCAGTAGATGCCCTCTCTAATTTCAGCTCAAGAAGTTTTTAAGTAGAAAAAACAAAACATTGAGATGACTTCTGACAGACTCCAGCTTACATCAATTGATCTAAAAAGTTTTCAACAATATGTGTTTCAGTAGACTTACGTTTTTCTTAACATTGAGGACATGAACCCGAGCTGTTTGTTTTAATAAAAAACACAATTTCTCGTTCTTCTTTTTATTTACTTTAGAACAAATGTATAAGGGGCTAATATTATCCACATTTTTTTCTGGGGGGGGGGGGTCTTCAAGTTTTTTTTTAACATGTTGAATTCCTACCAAAATCAATTCTAATCAAAGGCTAATTAAAAAATAAAAGAAGTTTGGTATAAGTGTCCATTTAACATATGAAATGTATATCCCTGGATATGAAATATGTTATCATCTGAAGTCATTATACTAGTTTAATTAAAACAATATGACTTAACTCTAAAAAAGTGTTTAGCAATTAAAAATATATTTTTCCTCCACTTTGTGAACAATTGTAAATTCGAAGCATGTTTAGCGGTTAAACAATAAATGTTTCATATTTAGACATGTTTAAAAAAAATTTTTAAGTCACTGAACACGCATGTTTAGCACGTATTTACAAAGTGCAGACAAAAACGTGTAGAAAATCAATTAGTTCTTAAAACTTCTTTTTAAAGTGAACCGAGTTTTTTTTCTCGGTCAAGAAACAATTGGTATAAAACACATTGGAATTGATTTGAAATAAAATAAATATAGAAAATTCAAAGGAAAACTCTAATAATTTTCTATGTATTAATCTTTACAACTATTCATCTTAAAAATATGAAAACATTCGCTTTAAATATCATGTTATAAGATATCTTTTTCAAATTTCTTAATGTTTGCAAGCTCGCCTAGTTGTGATACACTTATCATATTACTGTACATTCCCCGGCAAAATCTTAATTTTTTTTGTTTTTAACTAACTCCTATCATTTCCTGGCGTAAATATTTATATATAATTATCTAAACGCCCAACACGATATCTTATCTCATCATTTTCTCTATTTTTTTTCTCAGATTCACTAAAGATGTCTGGTATATTTCTTCTTTCAATCCAATCCACTGTTTTATTTTACTTTACAGATTTCCATTTTATGTGTGTATCTGTTTAACTGCTACAGTACAGTGGACCTGCGTGGCGGGAATCATCTCCAGTTAAAATCCAATCTCTCTATACCAGTCCTCACTACAGTCAACAAGCTATGGATAGAAACTAGAGATGAAGGCAGAGAAATAACATCAGAAGAATTTACAGGCATCTTACAGTATTCATCAAAGTGTCTGGCGTTGAAGGAACTGGAGTAAGTATTGTAATTAAAATTTTAGTAATATAAATGAGACTGTAAGTAATAAATTGGTTTAATGGTTAAATACGTCATTAACACGTTATTTTAGCGGGACTGACGGTTCGGCAGGAAAGTTTAAGACAGTGTACAAAAATGATATTTCATGCTAAGATATCCTACAGTAAAACCTATATAGGTAGTTTGTTTCAGACAGGCCTGTATAAATAATAACAAATTAAAATTTTAGGTGCAGCTTTATGTAAAACGTAAACATGATAAAAATATGAACATCGAGACGTTTAGTTTCTAAATGATATCAATTTAGTGTAAAAGTAGGGTAGGAGAAAGATGATTCATTAAACACTTTTGTAAAAAAGCGTAAATTAAGCCCAGGTAACAAACCTATATGGATGGGTAAACCCATATGGGGCCCATTAAATTTTGCATCCGCTCTTAATAAGGGGCCCATATGGGTAGCCCACATGCCTGAGGGATATTACAGGGTTGACCCATATTTTCCCCACATTTCAGTTGTTAACATGGGCCCCAGAACTATCCCATATGGGTCATATGGGTCAATAAGGGACCCATTTAGGCCCCTCATTAATCCTGGGTGCAAACCCATATGGGCCCCTTAAGGGCCAAGATATGGGGCCCGTAAGGGTCCCATATAGGAATGTTGTATCTGGAATTTTAATTAAATTTAAATTACTTTAAGAATCTGACTCTTCTTGGGCAAAAAGCAAAGCCTGTTTAGGGTTTAAAATATTGACAAAGTCAATGAAATTATTACATGATTGCTTAAATCAGTTTATCAGGATGGCTTATATAAAAAAAAAGAAAAAAAGAAAAAGAAAACTGCCATTTGAAAGTACAGCATTTACTGAAACAAATAAACAATTACATCAAAATGGTGCATCACTGAAATAAATCATTAAATTGGATAAAAACTTTTTTCAGGCTGAATTTTACAAAATAGATAAATGTCAGATAAATAAAGATTAACTGAAACCAAAGTTTTAAATCCTTGACTGTTATAAACAGAAAGACATAAAATTTATTTAAATGGAAAAACATTTTTTTTTATTTTTCAGATATAACTGACAGTTGCTACCAGTTTATCTAAAGCATTGTTTTCCCTTTCCTTAGACAGTTTACAAAATTAATATTATTTGTTGCTAAAACATCCAGTACCACAGTTTATACATGTAGTTTGCTTGGGCATGATGTATGCCGTATAAATAATCATTATTAAACATTAAACTTGAATGCAGTTTTTGTGAAACAGATATTACATTTTAATAGAGCAACGTTTAATTTTCTATTTTTCGAATTAATAAAAAACTAGGAAAGGTGTAGTATTATGAATTATACACTTTTGTTAAAGGGTAAATGAATATTTGAGATTTTCATTTAATATAGCGTTCGTTAACTAACTTGAATAGATACGTAAAGGGCAAACAGAACGGCTAGTATAGAGTATCAATAATTGATGTTTTTTCAGCTTTTTCATAAGTGTCTTTTATAACTAACTACTCTATTTTACAATGGTCAATATCAGGGATGAAGAACAAGGGAAACCTTGCAAAAATGAAAAAAAAAATGTCCCTTCTAAATTGACAACATGTATTTATTTGGGAATTTTACAACAACATCCACCAAATGTAACTATAATATACACAAAGCTGGTACCTAAGTGAGGTAAATTATTTAATTTCAAGAGTTTGTTTACTCCATTCTTAAGTTTATAAAGGTAAATGAAGAATGGGAAAAAGAAAACTTTAACTGAGATACGTAAGGAGACTTATTGGAATTTATTCCAATAGCAAAACTAATTTTTAAACATATTTTATACCTTGATACTTGTAATCTTTCAGTTATTTCACATAGAAAAGTGTTCTTTCTTTATAGAATACACTCCAGTGTTTTTACAAGCTTGTCACAATGCAGCTTTAGTTTGTGAAGGAATCGAAATTTTTAATCACATTGGAGACAATGAATCATCATAACATCTTCAGTCACTAACATGCATGTTATGGGCAAAAATATTTCGCGCTTTCTGCTGCTCAACTATATAATTTATAATTTGATATAATTATACGGTTCTAGTAGTTTAACACCACTCTCAGGACAAAAAAAAAAAAAAAAAAAAAAAAGAGACGAACATCAAACATGCAATTAATCTTTCCAGTGTATAGACAAAACATGTCAAATTATATCCTTACATATCAAAATATTGCGAAAAAAATAATCCTTGATAACTGAAATCGTAATATATGTCATCCATTTTATAGTGAAATCGTAGTTTTACTAAAGCTTACTGTAATATACAATTGTGTTGATATTAATTTATTAAACTAGTTTATTGTTTGTCATAATTATTCTAGAATTATTATGATGTTCTCGTTATTAATGGGTGAGACCAATTTTAAAATAAAGATCGAACTATCATTACTATAAATGTTAAGGATTTAAGTGTATTAAATACGGTAAGTCTTTTCAGTTCTGAAAACTAAGCCTAAATTTCAATTATATTTGTCGAAGCTATTTAAAATCACCCCCATAGTTTCACACATTTACCTAGCAATAAAACTGTCTGTCTTCCAAGTTTACCAATAAAGCAGGTTAAATTATTCCTACTTTTCAAAATACTGAACAGAAAAACTTTAGTAATTCTAATTATGCCCGTCAGGTGCTAGATTGCTGCAGTACTTAATAACACATGTACTTTAATATATATACACTGTTTAAAGAACAAGACACTGAACTTTAAATGACCTTTATAAAAGAAACAGCTGTGAATATATACAACTGATAAGAAAGAGAAAGTATTTACATAACAATAAATCAACAGCCAGGTGTATGAACAGCATCTATGACATGACAATAATATAAAAGTTTGATAATAAGGAACACGTCGTTGGCCTTTCAATTGAAAGGTTATGATATACAACAGTGTGAATTCGTCAATATTCTCGCTTACTGTAAAATAAAGCGAAATCATGTTGTATATAACTATATACAATACTCGTAAAGGGAAAGAATTATACAATTGAATTAATCTTTTTACTAAGATGATGAAAATTTGATAAGGAGACGACATGATTAATTTATTGACCAGCAATGCTTACGTTTATTTCCATGTAATCTAGATTAAGTTAAACGCAAAACTACATTTTCTTTTATATTATAAATATTCCTGTATAAATGTATAATGTACTGGATCTTTCACTGTGTCATCTTTCTTCTATCAGGTTCGATGACTGTCTGCTGCCACCATCCGTCCAGGCTGAGTCTGTTTCTGTTCTTAGATCAAGAAACGTTAAAGGTAACATATAGTCTATTATACTATGTAATGAAAATAAATTAAATGAACGTTAAATTATCACAGGAATGGTCACTGCTGTGTCGTGAATAACAAATGAATTCTAAACAGTACAAATAGAAGTATTTTAGATGAAAGTAAAAGTATTATAAATTTGCAGGGATTTTCATTTTGGGTTTGATATTTGATTAAATTTTACTAGATGAGAAAATGTAAGCAGCTAAAACAAATAAAACCAATACGATTAAGTTAGACTGAGTTGAGTGGGCTTAATTGAATTGAATATTTTAATCTAGTATTCAGCATTGGATATTAAAACAATCGTATCCATGGAGACGTCACGATCTTTGTATCTATATCTCAACTCAGGGTACAATGAATAATAAAATAGGTCATTACAGTTCAAAAGTATATTGAAGGCATTTTCAGTTTAGGATGAATGACTTTAGCAAAATTAAAGAGAAATTGTACTTATGTGATTTAAATAAGACATTCAGATGTAATACATGTATTTTATATAACCTGACTTCCATGTTGAGAACAGGGGTGGCGCCAGCGGGGGGCATGGCCCCTGTCGGGGAACACTGCCCCCCCCCCCTTCGTCGGAGAAGGTCGGCGGTTTCGTCGGGGAGGCCTAAAGAAATAAAAAAAATAATAAAAAAAATAATGAAAAATCCCACAAGGACTGAAGTTACTGGATGGGCGATCTAGAACATGTATTTTTTGATTTGAAATGCTATTTTAATACATATCCGAATCAATTTTAAATCACTTCTTAACTCTGTTAAACCGCATTCTATGTACCTTGTCCTATCTCTTCCCCCGTCGGGGAAGGACCGCAATTTTTCGGGGAGGCCTAAACATGAAAAACGTAAAGGTCTGAAGTTACCTGCTGGATGACCATGGTTTTTTTTTTTTCTTTTCGAACTATTTTTTTCTTTTTTAACGCTATTTTAATGCACATCTAAATCGGTTTTAATCACTTCTTACTAGCTCTTCTATCCCTCATACCATCTTCATCCGTGCGCGCAAGGTCATGCCTCCGTCGGGGACGGGCTACCCACCCCCTGTTGTTGAAAAAATCCGATTTCGTCGGGAAGCCTTCATCTACGGACCTACGATAAAAGATGTGGGTCTGTAGTCATTCGGACGACCTTCTTGATCTTGCTTACTAGAAGACCACATTCTTCAAGAAAACTCACAATTCCGAATTCTCCTTACAAAAACGGACTAGGGGTTGTTCATGTGCGTGCAGTACCCAATGGTCTGCCATCTGGCCTGCCCGGACAGCCGAATTCTCACAAAGGTAATGAATATCGGCCATGTCGTTTTCAGCAACACATAATGATAAACAGTGGTGTGAGAAAATCTCCCCATAAGTCTGACTGAAAATTTATTTGCAGGCACCTTTTAACGTGTCATATTTTCAAATACGTTGGGAGCAAAACCATTTATAGTCTTGAGTTCGGACAGTCACGTTAAAAATTTCATCTATTTAGTGGAAGTTGCAATTGAATTCAACGAAGATTCTTAATACAATCAAAAACATTTTAGTATGTTTTCAATCACGTTGTATAGTCCCCCCCCCCCCCGAAAAGAGACAAGACCATTACATTTAATTGTAACAGTACCTTTTATCTGGTACTTTTCTGATCATTAGCGAGTTGGGTTTTTTTCTCTATTGATATTTCAAAGGAAAGCTCAAAACAACAACTGCTTCATTTCTAGTTACAAGTCTGGGAAATGCCATTCCGGCTATCTTAGGGAATAGATTTCTTAACAATTTTCTGTACGCTCCGCGCTAACTGATGGTGGCGCTCCGCATAGATAGTGTTTTAGTCGAACAGATATCTGAACAGAAAAATGCGTGTTTGTAAATTATTCTTCGTTTTGGTCAGTATTATGAAGTGAAAATAATTTTATTGCAAAAGAAATCTGAAAGTAAGGACATCTTTAATTCTAATTACGAGCCAAGGAAATGCCATTTCCTGCTGACCGGGGGTTCTCCATTTTTCCGAAAATTCTGTGCGCTCGACTTAGATAATCTCTCGGACAGGATTACATTTTTCGGACAAAAGAACAATTCTGCCCCCTCTCAAACTCAGCTGACACGCTCCCGTACGCATATGACAATAAATAAAATATAAAACTTCAAATATATGCGAAGCCAAATTTTTTCCTCTGGAGAATGCTCCAATATGGTCCGAGGGCCTAAATCTGCATGATGATATTCAGTAACCACAACAAAACTACAGATCACCCCCTACTTGATTTTCCTCATGAGAACGTCAGATTCCTCCATAAAACCTCAAAACTGTCATAAAATCACAGTTTTGCTCCAATATTAGCTTTAGATTGTTAAAAATGGCGAAATTTTCCAATTTCGATGGATACTCCGTACAATAAATAACCAAAGCCAACTCTGTTAATCACCCGGCATACAACCTAATTTTGCTCCTGAAGGGCACATCACTTAATAAAAGAAACCAAATTTTTCATTTTAACCTTACCAAAAAACCAAATGTTCTTTCATTAAAATCCAAAATTCTTCCATCATGATAAGCTCTTAATTTTGAAAGATTCGTTCAAAAAAGGGAAAAACTTTCCGGGCAAACTTCTAGTCTCGTCTCAAAGCCTTAGTCAGTTAGTAAGTAGGTCTTGTACGATTCAGTGCGTATAACCACAAAAGAATTTCAACTGTCACCCATATAACGTTTTTGATTTTCCCCTTATGCAGGACAGATTCTTCAATAAACACCCCAAATTTTTTATAGTACCAATAAAAGCCAAATTTCTTTCATAAGTTTTAATTTTTACTTCAAATAAACTCCAGATTTTTAAGTATTTGTTAAAAAGAAAGCCCAAAATTTCGGCGCGCTCCGCGCGCCTCAAATTCTGCAAAGTCACGTTCATCCAGAACATAACATTGCCTTTGTCGTGCCTTGAAGTTCTGACCCCCCTGTCGGGCAAATCCTGGCGCCACCACTGGTTGAGGTTCTATTCAAAATAATTTAATTTTACTTAATGTCTTGATTAATAATGAATTCATGCTCATAATGAATTATTTATTAAACAGTGTATATTTGTTTGTTCATAACAGAAGTAACAGGTTTACAGTATTACTAAATGACATTAAAGTCATCACAAACAATCTGTCTGGAATGTTACAATACGACGCATAAAATACTGTGTCAAACGAGGGTTGGAATTGAATAGAGTGTAGATTTAAGTAAATGCTGTGTGAGTTATATATACATGACACTGTGTGTGTCTTAAGATTCATAATAGTTGACCTGCATTTTTATTTTCCATACATTACAACCCAACATATTTTACTCAAAAAACAGGTCAGGTCAATCTTAATAAAGAGTGTAATACGGTATGCAATAAAAAGTCGTGTTAGTATTAAAACAATTATTTCGCCTACTTTACAAACAGGTTGAAATTCTAAACATGTTTCGATTACAACTAAATAGTTAGCGACTTAACATATTTTAAAGCGAAATGTTTAGGGAATCAGACACTTGTATAGACGCGTTTAAAAAGAGGGGCACAAAATGTTTAGGAAAACGTTTACGTCCTAAACACCTTTTTGGAGTGTGTTGTCTGTAGTAAGTACCTTTCTTCAATAGTGTTTTTTTATTTAATTAGCTACACTTTTTACCTATTTTTCACACTCGATATGGTCTCTTTCCGTGTCTATCTAAGTTTAAATGTGATAGCGAAGCAGGGAAAGTGTTCCTGTATGTGTGTCGGTTTTGTTTCAATATCACATGTGACAACATTTTATTTTAATTTATTTAATGTGGCTTCGGTCAATGTGAGCAAGAATGCTTTATGTGAGTGTTGTATTTGTCTAATGCTTCATGTTGAGATATTTTAAATAACTTACCACACGTAACAAATGGTTTGGTATACTGGTATACAGATTTATATAACCCGACAGGTTATTTAACCGATGGCTAAAATGGGACGTTCAATATTTTGTAATACTAGATATGGGGGAGGGGGGAGGGGACGGGTTACAAGAAAAAAGAGGCCAGTGATTCTTTATGCAACTGAATCATAACTGTACAAAAATAAATCTGTCAGTTGTGTTGATATTGCAGTGTACATGTATTGGTCATAATACTTTATGATAAACTTAGTCTCTGACCTAGATGACATTTATTCTGTTATTCTGTCACATGAAATCCCCCTCCCCGGGGTCACCTCGCCATTTTATGTTTCACTTCTTGATCAAAACTCGAAATAACAAACTCCCCGTGTGAAGTCGCAATGGAAGTATACTTGATTGTAAAATCGGGACATTTCCGAGGCTTGTTATTCATTACTTGTCTTTAGATGAAACTAATTAGCTTCAACTGAAAAAGGCTGCCCATGCGTTTATAACCCTGTACTTATTTGAAATGAATAAATTTTGTCTTGTTTCTTGTTTATTACAGTCACCTGGTATTTTTTCGGTAATATTTATCAACTGAATCTACAGTCCTGTCGCTGGGAGGTTAGTGGCATTACTTTACAAACCCTCTAACACTAATTTGTGTAGTTGACGTTTAAACATGATCATATAAATATAAGTCTCATAAGAAGTGACTTACGGAGGATTTCCCTGTTCAGGGGGCTATGTAGTATGCTGAGAGAACCCAAGCTAAGATTTGAGGTACCTCCCTCCGCTTTGAATTTTTGAAAAAGTGGATGTCCTAGTATGCCATCTGTTGCTATGTATGCATCCTTTTAAAAAGTAAAATTTGGAGTTTTAAAAATGTTCGTATTTTTCTGAACTGAAAAAAGTTCAAAGACCAAAAACAATGGCATCACTAAGGGGCCTTAAAGACACAATCCCGTTCCTTTAAAAAATTTGGAGAAATTGTGGGTCCCTCCATGCAATCCGGTGCTACATATATCACCTTTTAAAGTGAAATTTACGTTGCTTAATTACGTCTAAAGGATAAAAACAAACAAGTGGTATCCGTGAGGAGGGAGGGGGGACTACCAATTGCAACCCCCCAAGTATGCCACTGCCCATAGGGATATCTTTAAGATAATTATTTATGTAAGCGCTAGAACAATATGAATGGATAAAGACAGATTTATTTTTTCAGAGACTTAGAAACAAGTTTTTTAATAAAACAAAAATGCATTCAGAGAATCTTTCTCGAGCATGATTTTAACAGCAGTCTGATAACCACGAAGCTCTTAATATTTTGATTGGACTTAAAACCTGGCTGTAAGTTGAAAGAGAAGATAATATTGCACTTCATTGTCATTCCACTATGATACCGGTAAGAAGACAGTGTAAACATTAGAAGTGGTAAGGTATGGTACACTGGAATATAGGGCTGCAACTCAATTGGTGACTGTCCCTATATCCTGACACCCCTTTGTTCCGACACTCGTATGTTTTGACACCCATACCTGTATTTGTCTAATCTATCGAAATACATGGTTGTCGGAGCATGGAGATGTCGAGAAATAGGAAGGCAGGGATATTGGGTGTAACCGTGTAAACTAATTAGCTATTAAAATGCACTTGGCCAGTTGAAGTTCTTTAATTGACATTCCATGTGACGTAATTACCAATAACCAGTAATTAATTGGGTAAATATGGGCAATAAGTTACACTTGTTTAATAGCTTTCAAAGAGAGATAGTTTCCCTAAAAGGGCACATACTCATCTAGGAATGATTCTTACATTTTTTGCCTTAACAAAAACGTTTAGTATTCCCTTTATTTGTGACATTAAAAATGAAAACATTATTTGATCGGCCTCAAGTTCAATACTCTGTTATTAGTTCAATACTCCTCTGGTATCATTTTTTAAAGGCCCAGTTCTGTCACCCCAAACAGTACCAATTCTCCTAACCTTCTTACTTAAGCCCCTCCCACAATTGTCTGAAATTCATCCTCATCCATATACAATCTCAGTTTATTGCTTCTAGGTGAAAATAGAAAAACTCAATTTATACAATCAAAACACTCTCGGTACCGTTCATGCCGTGTAAAATAAGCTTTGGTACTCTGCATTGTTTGAATTAGCTGTCAATCAAAGAGCTGAGTAAATTGAGAACCTCGGTACCCCCGTACCAAAACTATAGTGTGGGGTGAGAGGTTTGGCCCTTTAACAGAGTGTGCTATGATTATCAAATTGTGAAAAATACACTACTTCCACTAAAATTTCAACCCTGAGACTCCCTCCTGTACCCCAGCAAATGTATTTCATGTAATATTTGTTAATATTGTTAATATTTGTTAAGTCACCCATCTTCTACACATCAAAATGTAATTATTGTTAACTTGAACTGTAATTAAACTACCGGTCCGCTGTAATTGCTGGCATTTTATTTTCATTTTCTGAAAATTGTTACAGGTTGTTTGAAAAACCAAATACAGTTATTACTAGCTACTACTATTACTACCAAACACTGAGTAGTGCTCGCTTTCTTTCCTTTTGTTTTTTAGCAAAAAAAATTTTGGAACATTAAAACATACATATAAACAAAATGGTAGGAGTAGGTGATACTGTTCTGAGATCACGTTCCATGTCGTCTACACATTAGAATACATATGGCCGATCTCTTCTGCATGAATGTCGTCAGCCAACCAGCATTCAGCATTAAGTGCGTCTGGCTAGAAAGTCCATAAAATTACACTGTAGGGGCGAACTGAACAATGTATTCCAATAATAAATTTTGAAATAATATTTGATTATATCTCGTTCAAATTAAGGCTTTGACCCGACGAAAATAAAAAAAAAAAAAAAAAAAAACACGCGTATGCAGTGGGAAAAGTACGGCTCAATCCTAGTGAGGGATTCATGAAAAAGTACATGATTATCTTATTTTTCGGGGGGGGGGGGGGTGCAAAAAGCCATGATGTTTGAAGTATGCACAAAGTCAGCCTGATCCTCTGTGAACAGCACGGAATTTCCCCTTCCTCAATTTTTTTTTTTCCGACAGAACGCGTGCTTTCTCTTAGGAAGCTGTTTGGCAATTACCCGACGCACCCTGCAACTCTTCCTCGGTACCTCGGGATGATGTCATAAAATAAATGTGGGAAATGAAAGGATTAAGCGCACGACATTAATATTAATTGGAAGTGTTGTTTTATATGTGCATTGACATTGTCACGTGACTAATTTATCTATGGACTTGCTTGTCGGGTGCCTGAATAGCACATAGGGAGTTGTGATTTGGCCAAATAACAACTTCCTGGATGTAGATGGAGTCCCTCAGGTTTTTTAACCTTTAAAAACGTCAAATTTTAAAGACGTTTCTTAGGAAAATACTCAACCACTTAATAACTTAAGAAACATCACGTCAGAAAGGGTGTACTTACACCTTCCCCTACGAGGGTCAAAATGTGAGGGGGTGGGCAGGGGATAATTGTTGTCCAAATTCATAATTCATGTTGAGAATATATTTTCATCTGTTTCATATTGCCGAAAAGAATGCTCTGCTTTGGCAGCATTATGAGAGCATTCCCTCGTTAGGCTCGTTTCTCTCTTAAACTTACTAAGATTTTGCACTTGCCCATGCAAGGTATTACTACTAAGTTCCAAGTAGGTATTAACATTATAAGAGTGCCTTTCAAGCACTCTTGTTATTAAAATTAATTTCTTTGTTTTACGTTTTAATCTTATATCATTTCATAAAGTGAACAATTTTGTAGCTAAACGTATCACAACCCTCTCTCATTACGTTTATCTGTCCGATTTGCGATTTTCGATTGACAATAAAGTATTATGTTTCCCAGAATGCATTACACGGCTGATTTTCAATCAAAAGCAGAATATGCCCCTGATATTGCGTACAATATTTTAAACATGATCTCTTTAAACATGAACCATTACATTGTAATTCGACTCTTTTCAATTACGGCCTACAAATAAAGGCATGCTACGGGCCCATCACCAGAGAGCGAGGAACCCGAGTGACGATCTTGCCGATCGGGCCCAAATATGGGCCTTTCGAATTTAATTTGTATATAAAGTGTCTTTATTTGATGGTTACTATCAACTATCATCCTTTGACCCTTGCAGTGGACAGACAGTATGTTCATCACACAATTATCTATTGATAGATTTCTTTTGTACTCCCTGCCGCTTAAACTGATGTATGTCTGCATACATCTTGCCGTAGGTTAGATTTTGTTTGAACTCCATTAACGACAGTAGGTGACACATGTAATCCAGGACGACAAACTCAGATTAATATTTTGCTAAACACTTCTCTACGTTTGTGTTCTACCCGAAATCACAGAACTCTTTCTTTTTTCCATGTGGCAAGTATTAGCAGCCACCAAATACTTCGAGTGGATCAAGTGTTTGTCAGTGTTAGTGATTGACGTCGTGAACAAGGGGAAAATGGGGCTGTTACGGGATTGAAGGGAAATAAATCGAATCCCGGCAGAAAGATATCGAGGTTGTCAGTACGCAAGAGATGAGATAGGCATTAGACCAGAATTGTAGTTTTACGAACTATATATTGATCTATTCTACCTTCTACGTAATTAATATGAATGCATACAGAAGAAAGGCATATACAACAAAATGATCTTAAATCTTAAAGGCGCCAGATTAAGTATAGATTAACTTATCTCAAATTGGTCGGCCGTGGTCGTCGTAACCTGGATCTGTTGGTCGATGGCGTAGAACCCGTAGGATGACGCGAAGAGTAAGAACTAAGGCGACGTCCATTCACAGTTCAAGAATCGTTTAGAAGATGTCCATTCACAATCCAAAGATAATTATGAAGATGTCCATCATGGTAATGAAATCGTATAGATGAGTAATAAGGTGTCGAAAGGACTGGTGGGTGTCTAATTAACGAAACGCCAGCAAGACTAATGTTAAAATGCGAAGGTACCCAAAGGTCACTGGAACAAAGTCACGGTGAACAGAGTAGAACGGTTACTGAAGCCGAAGGCTTTTAGAAATCCATAAAATGACAACAGAAAGTGGGTGTGAATACAGCGGGAAACAATCGGTGGGAATCCTCAGGGAGGAACGGAGTTAGAATATTGTTTGTGATGAAGTCACGATAATATGTCTCAACGTGGATAATAATAAACTGTGAGAAAAGTTTATATTCAGATATGAGAGGTGTATAGGATCCTCTCACAATTAGACTTCCGTGCTGTATCTTATCTTTTGAACCTCTGTCCCGCAATGGGTATACGCTCGGTGGCTGCGCTGGCAGCGGAGTTATGACGTCACGGATAATTCAGTGCGCACGGCACCATTGATAATGCAAGTTCTTATTATAACCATTATGGGATATAATATCATAAAAATAACTATACAACGCGAGACTCCTAGTCTCATGACAGGGGCTGACCCGCACTCTCCCAGGAAAAAAATGAAAGGGAAAGGGAAGAAAAGAACAAAAAGCAACAGAAACGGGAGAAGAAAATGGAAGAGGGAAGGGGCAGTTAAAGCACACCTGTGTCAGTGTCATTTGAATCCAACCCAAAACCAATAAGCCAAAAGTTTTGCAACGGGCTTTCAAAAGGGTGATCTCAATCCTGGGGAGGGGTATGAGGGGAGTTAGCGGGGCCAAACTATTGAAAAACGTGCATTTTTAAAGGTCTTTTGTGATGGCATTTGATGCAATCTAGCATGCAAAAAGACAAAATTTTATGCATTAAAAATTGATGGAGAATGTGCAAAATTTAAACCCGTTAAACTTTTTTTGTCTTCTTTAATTTAACGTCAGTACTGGATGACTAAACGAAACACCGTCCCTCATACATGTCATACATGCCCCCCTGGGTGACAGAGCTAGTTAACTACTCCACCCGCCGGTGCTCCATTGCGAAGCGCAATCTACTTGGCCAGCTGGGCAACCGATTTTAGTGGCAAGCATAATGCCAAGTGGGAGGAACCCCCCCCCCCCCAAAAAAAAACACCAAAATCGAGAGGGATTTGACCCCACCTAAATGTGAATCTCATAGGTGCACATCAGCTATAGAAATAGGGCACACTGCCACGACCCACGACCCGGTAGGTCTTGGTTGTTAGCCTTCAATGTCAAACGTGGAATTTTGTCAACTTAGTATAGGCAATCTCCACTCGGGGCCTTAACCAGGGACTATCAAGTGATGGCGCTATACACCCTGTGTAGCTTTGAATATTATTCATACACGGTAACTTGGTTCAAACTTACAAATTAAGATAGTCTTTTTTGAGGTCACGTGTTCACTATTGGATAAAAATACACCTGACTTGTACGGACGCTGCCCTTATGACGCACATAATTAAAACTGTCGTTTCGAAAAAATTTTTGTGATCAAGAGCAGGGCTCGGCTCCCTGAACCAACCCACAATCTTGCTTCATGCAGCATTTTCTTTTTCCTCTCATTGTGAATAAAACACTTTTCACACCCAAAAGAGTTACCGCAGTCATTGTAACAGTCCATGAATCTTTATAACTACTGTTGTAAAAAATAAACCATTTGTTTGTTCACACATCTCCATTTTCTGAACTCTTAATTCAGTCATTTTGACGCGACGCAGATGTACAGGTGAAATTTAAAAGGCCTGAGTTGGTTAGTTAGGTAAGATTTAACGACACACCAACACGAACGTGTTTTATAGTGTCATTCTGTTCAAAAACTGTTCAAGTCCTCCTGTTTAGTCGCCTCTTGCGACAGGCGGGGAATGCCCTGGGCATATCCTACAACCCCAGCCTACAGGGGGACAGCCAAAGAGGGGGCGTTCGGTTTTGTGACGCCGAGAGCCCGCCATGAGATGATAAATACCGGTCTTAGGTGCGCAGATTATAGGCGATAGTTGGGGCCAAACTTCTCGCCACACACGACATCCTCAGCCCACCTGGATGCAGTCTTAAGTCATACCCAGGACCCGCCAGAGAAAGTGGAATGATTGAAGCACCATATAGAAGCACAAGTATACCAACAGAGAAATTATGGACGGATGTTAACTTTAGACTGAATATTTACTCCAAAAGGCAAAAAAAAAAAAACTTCCTTCGGCTGCATTTTATTCATTCGAAATATATGTTGGTCCTAATTGCATTCCATTTAAAGGGATGCCGTTCACTATTCAATCCAGAGAGTGTTTAATGAATTTAAGTTATTTTCCGTTGAAAATCCATTCTTTGCTATCACATTCTTTCAGACATGCACTCAAACGCCACTTCGAAATATATAGGTGGATTATAATTGAGAGAAATTAGACCCAAAATTAAATATTAACTAGCACTCCTTTTATACCAACATCATTGGCGGTGCATAGCCGTTATGAATTTTCCCGGCATTAGCCAAAAGAAGTACCGTGGTGATTAAACGGCATAGATTTTTTTTGACATAACTCCACCATTCAACTGGAAATTGAGTATATAGAATCTGACCCAATATTTTACTTTTTAATTAATTTCACCCTAAAGTTGGACCTTTGTCTTTTCTAGGTGACATTAAACTATACATGGAGTTGGTGTTACGTAAGATCCCAATTAACTAGTTACTCTGCTTTCTCAGAAGCCAGTGATATGCGGAAAAACATACGTTATGCATTGGGTGTTTAGATGAGACTAGTTTGTTTTAAAGGAAGTGTGACAAGCAAAACGTTTACGATTCCTTGATATACCTCTTTAAAGTTTGATTTTCTTTTCTATAGAAACTTGTTGCTTACTTTCTTCTACTATAATAATGATGTTGTACAGTGTTGATATTTGTTTTTATGCCCATATTATTTGTCTCAGAACTAATCATCATATACTTTATAGTTCTTAGTTTATGGTGGCTTTCCCACCCTTTCAAGAAGAATTTAAGCAGTTGCTTTTTGAGCTTTTGTTTGATCGGTGTCAATAAAAAGTTACCAAATTGTCAAAAGATAAATGATTACCGTCACGATGGTTATTTTTTGTGTGTTTCGTAAGAAGATAATTCAAAATTTCTCGAAGGAAAAGTATTAATGTGAAAAAGGGCAAAGATCAACAGGTAACACTTTTCAGTGTTAAAGCTCGTGGCGGGATTGTAAACACACGTTAAACTGTATGCTATGTGCGGCCGGCGCAGCGCTAAAATGCTCTGTTACCAGTTGTACTGAAAGAAAGATCACCATGAGCGCAGACTTTATTTCAAACTCGTCAATTTGATCCGTAATGTTTTTGTATCTGCTGAAGAATTCTTGTCGCAGGGCTTCCTTCAAGAAAATTTCCCGAAAAACGGTAAATTTCGGGACATTGGAGTCAGGGGCGGGATTTGATCTCGGAAAGTGTTGGGGGGGGGGGGGGCAAATTCGGCAGACTACCAAACGGTGACAAAGTTGTCGCGGGAGCGCCAAGCCTCTCTTTATGGACCCTGGTGGCCCTTAGGGCCCCTGGTGGGGTCCAGGGGCAAAGTCCCGTTGGGGTTCAGGGTATTTTGTAGGCACTAAAATGATGCATTTTATCTTCAAATTTAACATAAGATGGGCACTTAACAGAACACAAATATCACAATTTGACTTTCTTAAATTACATCCTTACTCCGCATGATTAACTGATTGAAGTCGGCCGGAATCAATAATGCAGAGGGTACGGGGAGGGAGAATGGATTACTTAAAATTGAGGTTCTTCAGGGGCTCCCTCTTTGGTGCCCCAGATCTTCTCTTCAGAAAGATAGGGGGATTTTTATGTGATGTGAATTCAACCCTTGTCTATGATGGGGCGCCCGAAGCGCGCCAAAAAATTTAACTTTTAAGACATGTCAGTAATGAAACTGAATGAAATTTAGAGAAATGATGGGCCACTTTTAACCTTAGCTGAATAACGGTGGCCACCTGAAGACATTCTTAATGAAGCACTAACAGCGGAGCGCGCCAAAAAAAATGAATTTTTACTTCATCTCCAGAGTGAAATTGAAATAAAATTAGAGAAAGAGTGGTCCCTTTTCACTATAGATGAATAACGGTGATCCCGGAGGAAATTTGTACTAACAAAAGGCATACCGATGGTTTCCTTTAGAGTCCTTTTCATGAGATTTTTATAGAGTCTTTTTCTGTGATGGGACGCGCAGAACACGCCGAAAAATGGACTTTTGAGACATCTCAATAGAGAAATGAATGGAAATTAGAGAAAGGGTGGCCCCTTTTTACTTCAGCCGAAAAAGAGTGGAGCCTCAGATTAGGTGTCAAATAAGATCATCGTCCTTTCAGAAAGCTTGGGGCACTTGGTCAGAGAAGGGGACCAGAAGACGACCGCCTCCCTGCCTAACCCTTTCACTAGTTACGGTAGACCTTCAGCTGTGTTCGGCCCGGACACTGGTGCTTAGTTTCAGTGACAATAGAAGAGGTGTTTTACAAGAAGTAACCCCGAATCCTGACCTATTTAAAACGGGTGCACGTGAAGCGTGTCGAAAGAAAAAACAGCGTTGAGATATTTAGTGGAAGAATATTGTTTTCATTTAGTTTTCAATGCAGTATATGACCTTTTTAAACATTATACAACTTGATTATATATCAGTCCGGTAGCTCTGTCAGTTCCAGTTTGTATTTTTGTAGCAAAAGCAGAGTAAGGTGCAAAAAAAAAAAAAAAACCAAGTTCTGAAAAAAAGTGGGGGGAATGCCCCCGTGCCCCCCCCCCCCACCCCCCATAATCCCATCTATAATTTGAATGATTTCGGAAAATAGTTCGGGAACTCAGAAAGTACCATGTAATTTGAGAGGAAATTTAAGATGGAACTGAGTCTGAATAAAATTGACAAATATGTTTTGTCATAATTAAAGGTGGCAGACTTGTCTCCCTTCCTGGGGTTTGAAAATGCATTACAGCCCAACTACCCAGATTTCCTTTGGACTCTCTGCCGTTGAAACTGAACTATATCTGCCGTAGCTTAGGTTGTGATAGGACTGTAATAGTGGCAGTAGGAGAGACCATACTACCCTGGTCCTTCCCGGTCGAAAAATCAAAATCTGAGCCATAATTCTTTGATATGTAATCCAGGATGACAAGCCCAAAGTAATATTTTTTAAACACGTCTCAAAGATGTTCTCCACCCAAAAACACACACCTCTGTTTGTTTTTTTCTGTTACGTATCGCAAGTATTAGCAGCCACCAAATATTTCAAGTGGACCAAGTAATTGTCAGTGTTAGCGGTTGACGTCGTGGACAAGGGGAGAATGGGTCCGATTCGCATCCTCCAGGGAAAAAATGGAAGAAAAAACGAAAAATAACACAAACGGGAGAAGAAAAGGAAAGAGAAAAGGGATAGCGAAAAAACCGCTGACATCAAATGTAGTACAGTTTGCGTCCAACCCACCATCAATATGCTAAAATTCCAGAGGGGTTCACAAAGAGTGATCACCAGCCATCTGTCCCCCTTTTAAAAAATAGAAACATTTTTAAGGTCTTTTTAGTGTAATTTAATAAGCTCACGCATATAAAAAGACAAAATTTTCTGCAATGAAAATTGACGGAGATTGAGCAAAATTGAATTCTGCGAAATATTTGTTTTTTTCTTTGTTTTTTTGCGTCAGTATTGGATGACTAAACGAAACGTCCTCCCCATTCATTTCATACATGTCACTGGGTGATAGAGCCGCGACAGAGCATCAGGGAGAATTCGGATAGTTAACTTCCACACCCTAGGGCGCTCAATTGCTACACTTAGCCTACTTGTTAAGCTTGGCAGCCGATTGTAGTGGCAAAGTATAATGCCTAGTGGTAAGAAAGCCATATTATCTAGATAAGAACCCACTTAATCGAGCGGGATTTGACCCCATTCATATGCGAACAACACATTTGCACACCAGCTAACACTGCCACGACAAAGGACCCTGTATGTAGGGCTTGGTTGCCAAGCCTTGAGCGTGGAATTTTGTCCACATAGTATTGGCAACCTTCACTTAGGGACCTTAACCGCTGACGATCAATTGATTGCGCTTTACAAATGTGCAGCTTTGATATTATGTCTTCAGGCTCTACAGTAACTTGACTTGAACTTATAAGTTAAAGACATTTAGGGTATTTTAAACGGCCAATCCTCTCACCCCAAAGTACACTTCTTGTATGAGGTGACAGAAACTCGCAATTGGGTCAGCTTTTTGATTGACTGATCATTCAGGCAATGTAGAGTCCCAAAGCTAATATTACACAGCAAGACCTGTATTGAGGGTGTTTGGATTGAGTTTTTCTATAATCACCATGAAGCAACATAACTGAGATTGCGTCTGCAGGGCTCTTGAATTTTCTTTTTTAAGTAGGCACCAGTTTTAGTGAAATTGCACCACCCAGTTTGTATTTCACTGTCTAATTGGAATTTTCATCACACTCAATACGCTAAATATAGGCTACACAGTATGAGACCCATAACATTCAATTGAATGATTGAACTGATATTGGAAATAACCAAAAACCACTCATGTGACCACAGACAATGTCATTTAGATCTTGAAATATGGCCAACATCATGTGAGAATGATGCAATGTCGATTAACTCCCACCCGGTTTGACCTTTTTTCCTAGCTAGAACCCTGGTCTGTATGAAGGTGAATTTCGGACAAATGTGGGAGGGGCTTAAGTGAGAAGGTAAGGCGAATTGGTACTGTTTGGGGTGAGAGAATTGGGTACTAAAGGCAGAGTGCACACTATCGGACAAAAAGACACCTGAATTGTGAGGATAACTGCCCTTTGACGCACATGTTTCAAATTGACGTGTAGAGTTTTTTTGTTTTCAAGAGCGGAGGGGGGAGGGGGGGTTCGACCCACTGGACCACCCGCATTCAGTCAGTCTTGTGAGCACCTAATCCCCCGCAAATCTTGTATACATCCAACCAACCCCCACCCCTACCCACCTTTTTGTCATGCAGAATTTTATTTTCCTCCTTTCATGGGGAAATAAACGTTTCCGATGCCAAAGGAGGTATCGTTTTAGTCACAGTAATGAATGTTTATAACCACTGGTGTAAAATGTATACTCTTTGTCTGCGTGTACACACATTTACCAACATCGGACAATTCTCTTTTTAGGTGTCATTGTATAATACATTGGGCTGGTGTGCCTTAAAATCTCAACTAATTGTTCAAGCCTCAGCAGGGGTGGCGCCAGGATTTGCCCGACAGGGGGGTCAGCATTTCAAGGCCCCGACAAAGGTGGTGACTTATTCCCGGTGGGACGTGACTCGGCAGAATTTGAGGCGCGCGTAGCGCGCCGAAATTTTGGACTCTCTTTTTAACAAATACAAAAAACTGGAGTTTATTTTGAAGATAAAATTTAAAATTTTTGAAACAATTTTGACTTTTGGAAGGACCATAAAAAAGTTGGGGTGTTTATTGAAGAATCAATCCTTCATATGGGCAAAATCAAAAACGTTTTGTACGCGACAGCTGAAATTCTGTTGAGGTTTTGCATGTAACCGTTCTAAGTTTACGTACTAAGGTCCCAAGACGAGACTAGAACTTTGCCCGAAGAGTTTTCCCTTTTTTTAACGAAGATTTGAAGATTAGGAGCTTATTATATTGCAGAAATTTTGGGATTTAATATAAGAAAATTTGTTTTTTGCGAGGTTTAAATGAAAAATTTGGGTTCTTTATTAAGTGATATGCCTTTCAAGAGCCAATTTGGGTAGAATGTCGGGGTGATTTAAAAAGTTGGTTTTAAGTGCTGTACTGAGTATCCATCGATACAGGAAAATTTTGCCACTTTGAACAATCTGAAGCTTTATATTGGGAAAAAATTGTAATTTTATGACAGACCTTCTTATAAGAAAAATCAAGTACGGGGTGATCTGTAGTTTTGTTGGGGTTACTGAATATCATCAGGCAGATTAAGGCCCTCGGACAATATTCGAAAATTTTCCCACGGAAAAGTTTGGCTTCCCATATATTTGAAGTTTTATATCTTATATATTGAAATATATAGGCGTACGGGAGCGTTTCAGTTTGGGAGCGGGCAGAATTTGTCCCGAACAATGTAATCCTGTCCGAAAGAGCACACAGGTTTTTTTTGAAAAATTGAGAACCACCAGACAGCAGCAAAAGGCATTTCCCGGGCTGGTACGGTAATTAGAAACAAAGTATTCATTAATTTGAGCTTTCTTTACAATTAAAATTTCACTTTATAATACTGTCCCAAAACGAAGAATAATATGCCAGCATGCATTGTTTCGGTAAGTAATCTGTTCGGCCAAAATATCTAAGCGGAGCGCAACCACCAGTTGGCGCGAAACGTACAGAAAATTGTTAAAAAAAAATCTAGTGCTTCAGACTGTCAAACAGCCGGAAATGGCATTTCCCAGACTTGTAACCAGAAATGAAGCCATCGTTATTTTGAGCTTTCCTTTGAAATGAACGTTTAAATTCAACAGAAAAAAGGTCCAACTTGCTATAAGTGGATCAGAAAATTCCCAGATAATAGGTACTGCTACAATTAGATGTAATGGCCTTGTCCCCCTTTTTTTTTTGGGGGGGGGGGGACTGTGCAACGGAATTGAAATCATACTAATGTGTTTGACTCTACTAGGAATCTTCGTTGTATTCAATTGCAAGATCCAAGTTGAAATTTTCTACGCGACTGCCCTAACCCCAGACTATAAATGATTTTTCTTCCGACGTATTTAAAAATATGCCACGTTACAAGGTGGTTTTAAATGAATTTTCCGTCAGACTTATGGGGAGACATTCTAACGCTACTGTTTATCATTATGTGTAGCTCAAAACATCCTGGCCGATTCTCATTATAGTAGGGTGGCTTAGCAGATTTAACGTTACCGGCCGGACAAAAGTATCAAATTTGGCATGGAGTTGCTTTTTGACCTATCTATTGATTTTATCCGTGGAACCCACGTGATGGACTCCGATTTTCCAAGATGGCGGCCCAAATCCAAGATGGTCGCCAGAAAACAGGAAATGTCATATATCTGCCTTTAAAAATCAGAGAAGAAGAAATGAGGGGTCAATTTAGGTGTTTCTAGGGTCACTGAATTAGATACTGGTAATGGCATGTTGCTCGGGTAATCCACTTCCAAGATGGCGACCAGAATCCAAGATGGCCGCCAGAATAAAGGGAATGCTATATATCTGCCTGTACAAAACGGAGATGAACAAATGAGGGGTCAGCTCAGGTGTTTCAGGGTTCACTGAATTAGATGTGGGACATTTTATGTTGCTCGAGTAACCCACTTCACAGATGGCGGCCAATGTAACTGAAATACAGCTGTTGTTATTGTTAAAGGTCAGTAGAAGTTAAAATTTTAACTGAAAAGATTGATTTCTTCTGATTAGTATTGAAAATCCAACTGTCACACCGACTTTTACTCGATGCAGTGTGAAATGAGACAGATCTACTCATTTCGTTCCTCTCTTGACGTCAATGGACCCGGTTACTGGATTAAGATAACACAAATGAAAAATGAGTTGTTATACTTGGGGTTACATAATAAGCTCTTTTCATCTGGGGAAATTTCAAAGCAATTCACTGCACGTTAACTGACTTTCAAAAATGTAAGTTTACACATTAACTGACCTCAGGCTTCAAGTGCATCTAGTAGTAGTATTCGAAAATTTTATCTACAATGTTGCGATACATTTCTCTACAAGACAGTCTAAAATTAATTTAGGTAGCTTATTTTGTTGAACATCTGCACCGACCAAGAGACGTGTAAGGCAAATTTGCTTTTCTGCATTTGCACACTGTACAGGCCCTGAAGCAGCCACATTTCACGAGTTCTCTGCACGCTTTAGATGGAATGGTAGAGCAGACAGGTTCCCATGACTTCCCATTTTTCACCCAAGAATAGTCGGTTGGACATGGATTGGTTTGTTGAGATACCATGCATGTTGTGCAAATGCCAGCCTGGTACACTGCCCCCCTAGTTTGCTAGGGTACATTTTGAGTAGGTGGTATCTTGTCAATAGCTTGCCTTTCCTGGCTGAACAGCTCCACCCCGGCACTGTTAACATTCATGAGGTTACTTGTTTTGTCATAAACTACGACAACTAGTCTTTCGATTCTTTTAAAATGATTCAGAATGTAAGTCAAGATGCTCAAACGGGTTTTCGGCTAGATAAACAAAGGCATCAGTAACTTCCGCAAAGGCATTCCATGCTTGCCAAAATGACTTCTTCCCTTCCCCTCTAAATGCTGATGTTGTTTCACATCCTGACAAGGAGCGGAAAACGGGCAAGGCACGTGATTTGTGTTCTCCAAGACGGGCACAAATTGCGTTGATGCTGTAATGAGTTTAGTTTTTGCCATTTCCAAATGCTACCCACAGATCAACATCAGCCTTTATCTGGGAGAGGTCATAGAACACGTCGACAAGAATAACGACGACGTCTGTGTCCACAGTTCCCAACTGGATGGATTTTGCTCCATTTTCCAAAGCATGTTTCACATGGACCACAATCCTAGTGTCTGCCTCTTCCTGATTGCAGCTGGACATTTCGATTTGAGTTCCAACACATGTAACATGCTCTCCATCTGTGATGTATATCGAACACTCAGGAGGAATACGGCAATCCGCAACCTCTGACGACAGTAATTCAAAGAGTTCCTTCTTGTTGACTGTATCACGGAGGAAGCCATTCCACTTGCCCGGCAGCTTGGTGTCACCTGATACTTTCCTACGTACACCTTTGCCTCGTTTCTCTCTGGTCCCCTCCTTCAGACTATCTGGACGGTAATCGTCCCACACAACATCCACTCGCTTTGTGTCACGCAGCTGACGTTCCAGATGGGGTGTAAACACGTCGTCAGCATATTCCTGGAATGTCGAGACATTTGTTACAGGCAATGAATATACTGTCACCGCACCATCCAGAACTTTGCAGTCATATGATACAGGTGCGTCTGTCTGCTTTGGTTCTTCTATACATTGTAACAGTTGACTTTTGGTTCCGGACAGGTTGAACTTTCCAAACTCAGACAGGGATGGAGGATACGAATGAACTTTGTGTGCAAAGAATTCCCTAATGTCACCATCTCTGTTTTGTAGGGAGATGTATAACTGGCCAAAGAGTGCCACATTGTTCTCAAGTACCTTCACTTTCTTGCAATCCTTCGATGTAACTTTGAGCTTTGTATCATGTATGGAGTGACTCCGATCCACGAGCACAGTTTTCACATACCCTTGACACTTCTTTATGCCTATGTCTTCCAGTGTACGGATTGTATTCACTACCACCTCATTCGCCCAGTTACGACTGTCAAGAGTTGCCAACTCTGCGAAGTCATCCAAGAAGGGATTTCCCATCTGGCGCATTGTATTAGAAAGGTTATCGACCTGTCGCTGGAAGGTTCTTTGTGCAGCAAGTCCCTGCTCATGGTGTTCAAAGTTAGCAGGGTTTTGCCGGATCATCGTCATAAAAATATGCATTCTCGTACTGTCTAAGAAGTCTGGCAAGCTCGGGTCCAGCTGTCATCCAGCGCCTGAAGGCTACTGGATTCTCAGTGAAACCTACTGCACCACCAGATGCCTTCACCACTTTATTCTCCTGCTCTTGAGCTTGGTCTATTGGGATCCCAGAGTACTTGTGTGACGACTTTGCGATTGTCCAGTGATTCAGAGTTTCAAACTCATCTTTGATCGCTTGTGGCAGAGTCTTCATATCTCTGATTGTACAGGCAGCCACCAAGAATAGTTCACGTGATTTAAGCAAAAAACAATGGTACGAGTGCTTCTAACACAGTAACATACAGTGAGAATTTTTTCTCCCGATGGGCTCTAACAAATATGAGAATCAGAATCTCATAGTTTGTGATCCTGTGCCAGAACTTGAACGTAGGAGATTTCTTACACATTTGTTCCAGCCAGTTATTGAAACTCTCATCAACATTGGATCTCTGGTTGAATGCTTCATTCAGTAGTTTGTTAAGAACAAGAACAGTGACCTGGTGGGCATGCCGGGTCCTGGCAATGTGTGACACTTTCAGGAATGAATCAGCTGTTACATCAGAACTATATTCAACTTAGTGAAATACAAACCTTTATATCGAAAAAGCTCCACATACGTTCAATGCATAATCGTCAAGAAATGTTGGCTTTGCTATCACTTAGCGTGTGATGCTCTCAGAATTGACGTTGTGTTTATGTAGGGTCCACAATCGTGCAAATCGGGTCGGTACTCACAGCGGGTTGGTTTACCCTTTTAACAGAGCTGACTCACGATGATCAGTCGTACTCGTTACTGCCATTAGTATTACGGGTTTGCGACTGTGTTCTTCCACGATCGATCACACCTTAAAGTCCCTCAACTCCTAGAAAAGGTTTGCTGAGACAATGCTAACATGTACAATTAGAATACCAGCCACAACATAGGCTTATAGTCTGGGCCCCTTAACCAGCTTTACATGTAGGGGGTGGGGGTGGGCAGGCAAGTGTTCTGACTGGGGGAGCAATTGTTTCGATTGGGGAGGGGGCATAACATTTTCTTCAAATATCAGGTTTAATAGTTTCAGTTTTCATCTGGTGGAGCAGAAATATTTTTGGGGTGGGATATTTCCCCGAAATGCCCTCCTCCCCCTGGTGAGGCATTGCCCCGAAATTTCCCCTCCCCCGTGGCTACGGGCCAACTATAGTCAGGGAGCTAGCCCAGTTTCATTAACACGTTTGAGGACGGAAGATTTGATTGTCCAAATCGGTAAAGGGAATGAATATATATGAAATTTACTTTTTTGCATGCGGTTGGATTCTGGCAGCTATCTTGGAAGTGGGTTACCCGAGCAACATTCCATGGCCAGTAACTGTTTCAGTGACCTCGAAAACACCTACATTGACTCCTCAATTGTTCATCTCCGATTTTTGGAGGCTGATATATGTCATTTCCTGTTTTCTGGCGGCCATCTTGGATTTTGGCCGCCATCTTGGAAAATCGAAGTACATCACGTGGGTTCCACGGATACAATCGATAGATAGGTCGAAAAAGAACTCCATGTAAAATTTGGTACCTTTGTCCGGCCGGTAACGTTATTGCTAAAATTTGTCACTAAGCCACCCGACAATTACCGTTGAATTCGGCTGTCGGGGCAGGCCAGATGGAAGATCATTGGGCACTGCATGCACCTGCATGCACCTGAACCTCTCATCTGTTTTTGTCAGGAAAATTCGGAATTGTGAGTTTCCTTGAAGAATATGGTCTTCTAGTGAGCAAAACCAAGAAGACCGTCCGGATTACTGAAGTTTATAAGACCCGCATCTTTTATCAGTTTAAGGTGGGCATTCAGATGAAGGTTCCTCGACGAAACTGGGTTTTCTCAACAAGAGGGGGAAGGGCAGCCTTCCCCGACGGGGGCATGATCTTGAAGACTGAAGATAGGATGAGGGATAACAGAGCTTGTAAGAAGTGATTAAAACAGATTCAGATAGGCATTAAAATACCGTTACAAAAGAATTAAATAGTTCAAAAAGAAAAAAAAGTTCATGATTATCCTTCCAGTAACTTCAGTCCTTTACCTTCATTTTAGGCCTCCCCGAAGGAAATTGCCGTCAGTTCCACGACGGGGAGGAGATAGGACAAGGTACATGAAATGAGGTTTAACCGAGCAAAGAAGAAGTGATTGAAAATCGATTCTAATGTGTATTAAAATAGCATTTCAAGACAAAAAAAGGTTACCCATCCAGTAATTTCAGTCCTTGTAGGTTTTTTTTCTTTTTCTTTTTTTTTATTATTTTATTATTTTTTTTTTAGGCCTCCCCGACGAAATGGCCGACCTTCCTCGGTGGGGGGGGGGGACCAGTGGTCCCCGACAGGGGGGCCATGCCCCCCCCCCCCCGCTGGCGCCACCCCTGAGCCTCAGTAAGACTGTGACATGATAAAATGTACCATACGTTGTGTATTGAGTGCTTGAATGATGACACAAGTTTGTTTTACTTAACCTGCGTATCCAATGTTTTAACTGACAATTTCTCTTTCATTTCCTTGAAACTGTTAAACGTCGTTTGGTAAACCTTCGGATAAATACACTCGACCTATTACAAACTGAGATAAATACACGGTTCTTTAAGACAGTTATTTTTTTTTTTTTTTTTTTTTTTTTGTTAGAGGTTTTCGAAAACGTTGGTAACATTGCATATATGCTTACATATAGAATAAATAGCAGGAGTCGGTGACACTGTTCTCTGATCAGATGATTTCTTCGGCTCAGAAGGATAAATAGAAGAAATAACCGGCCCTTCTGTGTTCGAAATGTCGGCAGCCATCTCAGATTCAGAAGTAATAGGTCTGGTACTGGAAACCGATAAAATAACATTGTAGGGGTGGATCACGAAATAATTTGTTCAACGCATATATTTCGTAAAGTAATTTTTGAAATTGTAAGTTCAATTTGGGGCTTTGAACCAATGAAACAAAGAAATATTTCCATGTACCAAGTGGAATTATTCGCTTGTATCCGGTTTAGGATAAACTGATACTTTCTTGAAATCGACTGGGCAGGGGCCTAATCCTCAGCAAACAGCACCACGCCCGTCCGTCTCCAACGTCCAATGTGTTTTAAGTTGGTACGAAGACTTCTAACACTAGGACGCGTGTTTCCTCGTTGCAAGATGTTGGACAACTACCCGACATACCCTGTGATGCTTGCAACTCTTTCCTAACAGCTTAGGGTTATATCATGCATGTAACATGTAAGGAATTAAACAGTTGTAACGCACGTCATTAGTATTTTTTGAGGATGACCTAAAAGTGTTACCTGCAGGCAACGAATCTGTGTGATGGTGATGTCGTGTGTGTGTGTTCATGCGTGCGTTAGGGACACTTTTGCTTGTAAATACGAAATCTCAAGAAAGGAATATCCAACACTTTTCATATTCCGTATAATTATGGATCTGTCATGTTAAAAGAGGGTAGCTCATTTTTATGGTGTAGGTAAAAGGTGATTTGAGGTGAACAGGGGTCAAAAGCCGCAAACTCTGCAAACACGACATCATATGTGAGTGATGGCTGGCCCTTTTTATATTTGGTATATTCTTTCGGTCCAGCCACAGTCTGGCAGTGACTGCGGTACACGTAAACTATATCCTTAGTCTCAAACACGATTGTTGACGTGGCCTAACTGGCAAAGTTTCTTGACACCAAGGTTGAATACAACTCCCAAAATATCAATGATGCCAGGCCAATAAGAAAATGTCTGTTGCCTTCACAAAGCACTCGCTTATGAACGTCAAGAAACCTATTCTTATCGGGGTTTGGCCTATTTGCTGATCCTCAGCAAACAGCACGACTCCCGCCCGTCTCCAACTTTCATTGTGTTTTAAGTTGGTACGAAGACTTCTAACACTAGGACACGTGTTTCCTCGTTGCAAGATGTTGGGCAACTACCCGGCACACCCTGTGATGCCTGCAACCCTCTCCTAACAGCTTAGTGTTATACCATGCATGTAACATGTAAGAAATTAAAAAGTTGTAACGCACGGCATAAGTATTCTTTGAGAGTGACCTAAAAGTGTTGCTTGCAGGCAACGAACCTGTGCGGTGGTGATGTCGTGTTTGTGTGTATGTTCGTGCTTGCGTGCATTAGGGACACTTTTGATAGTAAACACGATATCTCAAGAAAGGAATATCCAACACTTTTCATATTCCGTATATTGATCTGTCATGTTAAAAGAAAGAAGCTCATTTTTATGGTGTAGGTGAAAGGTAATTTGAGGTGAACAGGGGTCAAAAACCGCAAACCCCGCAAACAGGAATCTGTGCGATGGTGATGTCGTGTGTGTGTGTCTGTATATATATATATCCGTCATGTTAAAAGAAAGAAGCTTTTTAAATTTGGTATATTCAGTCGGTCCAACATCCGGGCATTTGCGTGTCCTGTGTCATGACAACTCATGCTGGACTGAAGACAGTCACAGTCTGGCAGTGACTGCGGTACACGTTAACTGTATCATTAGCCTCATACACGATTGTTGACGTGACCTAACTGACAAAGTTTCTTGAAACCAAGGTTGAATACAACTACCAAAATATCAATAATACCAGGCCAATAAGAAACTGTCTGTTGCCTTCACAAGGGAGCTGTTAAATAACAGCTCCCTGCCTTCACAAAGCACTCGCCTATGAACGTCAAGAAACCTATTCTTATCGGGGTTTGGTCAGTATAGTGGGAGGCTGGACATTGCGTTTCCAGACTATTTCATGAGGGAAACAGTGAATTCCATCTGCAACAAGTTTCTATATCGCTCTCGTAAGTCCATCTTCAGAAAAGCCAGACATTTCAAAAGAAATCGGTCATTTATCCACAAGTTAAAAAAGAAAACTTCACGTCGTTACATGGTAAAGTAATACAATAAGTCTATTTGCCTTCACTTTTGCTGTGCTGGGCGACCACTCTTTCACTCCAACACATCAAGTGATTGACTCTTCGGAACAGGTGTGACGTTCTTTGGACCGACAGAATAGCTTTGACATGCTAACAAAGAAAAGCCTATTATTTTTTGTGGAGTTTAGAGGTCTTTCGAGGTCACCGGCGTTAAAACTGCAAAAAACTCAAAAAGTTCCTTATAAACACGTTATTTTAAAGAGACTTTTCTTATTTGGTATAAAGATTTGCCATATAGAGGAAAAGAACACTATCGTTTTTGGTGGAGGTCATATATCATTTGAGGTCACTGGGCAGCAAAATCAAAATAACGCTGTAAACTCGATATCTCAAGATAGAAAACAGAAATTTCCATATTTGGTTTATAGATTTGCCATGTTGAGAAGAAGTACCCTTTTGTTTTAGTGGAGGTCAAAGGTCATTTGATGTCACTTGGGGATGAAAACCAGAAAACCCTTGTAAACACTTTATCTCAAGATGGGGAGAACCAGTGCTATTCATAACGTATTTGGTATATTGATTTGTCACGTTGAGAAAGGTAAGTCTAATGTCTTTGGTAGAGATCCGATGTCAATTGAGGTCACCATGGGTCAAAACCGGAAAATCTCGTAAACACAATATCCCGAAAGAGAGAGGACGGAAACTTTTCATATTTGGTTTATGTATTTGCCAAGTTTAGGAGGACTCTACTGTTTTTTGTGGAGGTCAAAGGTTATTTGAAGTCACAAGATGCCATATGCAAGGTCAGCAGAGGCCATACGCTAGGTCACAAGAGGTCATGTGCCAGGTCACCAGAGGTCTTGTGCCAGGTCACCAGATGTCAAATGGCAAATCACCAGATGTAAAATTTCAGATCACCACAGGTTATATGCTAGGTCACCGTAGGTCAAATGCAACGTCTTTAGGGATCATATCAGGTCACCAGAGGACATGTGCTAGATCACCAGACGTCAAATTTCAGATCACCAGATATTATATGGCAGGTCACATTTGGTCGAGTGCAACGTCTTTAGAGGTCATGTGCCAGGTCACCAGAGGTCATGTACCAGGTCCCAGAGGTAAAATGCCGAATAACTAGAGGTATTATGTTTTATGAGGCCACAAATGTTACACATTTCATTAGCAAGATACTTCAAGTAGGAAAGTTGGAATTATTATTTTCTTAGTTGGTATGTTGATGCAGTACGTTTAACAAAAGATCCCTACGTTGCTTTTGTGATGGTCAGAATTAAGTCATTTAGGGACCCCAGCTAAAAAAGCCATTCCATGATTATTTTCTTAGGTCATTAGGTGTCAAAAAGCAAAGTTCTCCTTTTGGTAAGGAATCACTTACTCGCCTTTTCGACCGGCTTGTCTTTCAAAGGTGTTATAAACTTTATTTTAAGAAGCATTTTAAAAGCTTTGACATGAAAAATAAAATGCTCAGGGAAAATTCGTTACCCTCCAAGCATGGTTAGAGGCTTCGATTTGCTGGCAAGGTGAATGCTATTCTCACGGCTCTCAAGTATCGCATTCATCTTGATAGTGACGCATTCCGGTGCAGACTCTACCTCCAACGCTGACTGTCTCCATCTAGTGACAGGGTCCTCATATAACGCAGGCGATTTTTCACGCAGATGTGGATTTCTTGCTAATGAACAAAGTAACGATTCCGACCGCTGTCTTTTCCTGATCACACCTAAGCATTTCTGGGACATAATTTAACAACAGCCTGATAACACGCGCATGCAGGAATTTCACTATCATTATTCACGCAATACAACTTGACAGTGCTGCAGGGGTGGCGCCAGCGGGGGGGGGGGGTGCCCCCTCCGTCGGGGAACACTGCCCTCCCCCCGTCGGGAAGGGTCGGTGGTTTCGTCGGGGAGGCCTAAAAAATTTTAAAAATTATAAAAAAAATCCGCAAGGACCGAAATTACTGGATGGGTGACCTTGAACATATTTTTCCTTTTATAACACTATTTTAATACACACAGGAATCGATTTTCAATTACTTCTCATAGCTCATAGTTCATAGCTTTGTTAAAACTCATTACTGACATGTACCTTGTCCCAACTTAAATCCGTGCCCGCAAGATCACCCATAACCAAGACTACTGTTACGGAACTGGAATTTTCACGTGCAGACGTAACCAAGGGTGGCACCAGCGGGGAACCAGGGGCCTTGCCCCCGTCGGGGAAGGCTGCACTTCCCCTGTCGTTAAGAAAATCCAGTTTCGTTGGGGATCCTCGATAAAAGATGTAAGCCCGATAAACGTTAGTCCAAGGACGATCTTCTTGATTTTGCTTTACTAGTTTTCCTTACAAAACTGACGAGAAGTTGTTCAGGTGCATGCAGTGACCAAATGGTTTGCCCTCTGTCCTGCCCCGACAGCCGAATTCGAGCAACGGTAATGACAATCGGCCAGGCCGTTTTCAGTTATATATAATGATGAACAGAAGTGTGAGAATGTCTCCTGATTAGTCTGACTGAAAATTCATTTGAAGCCACCTTGTTGTTATGTGACATATTTTAAAAGACGTCGGTGGGAAGTAAAATCATTTATTGTCGGGAGTTCGGATATTCACATAGAAAATAATATAAATTAAAAGGACCCCACTGGACTGCTTCCTTTCTAGTTACAAGTCTGGAAAATGTCATTTCCGGCTGTCTGAGGGTAAGATTTTTTAAATTTTTCTCTACGCTCCGCGCCAAGTTATGGTAGCGCTCCGCTTTGATAGTTTTTTGGTCGAACAGATTACTCAGCAGAACAATGCATGCTTGCAAATTATTCTTCGTTTGAGGGAAATATGAAGTGAAAATTTTAAAGCGGAAAAAGCTGAAAATAAAGACTGCTTTGTTTCTGGTTACGAGCCTGGGAAATGCCATTTCCGGCTCTCTGGGGTTTTCAATTTTTCAAAAATTTCTGTGCACTTCTAGTTAGTTTTTCGGGCAGGGATACAATTTTTAGACAAAATAGACTATAATTCTGCCTCCTACCAAATTGAAACACTCCCGTACACATATGTCAATATACAAAATATAAAACTTGAAATATATGGGAAGTCAAACTTTTTCCGCGAGGAAAATTCCGAGGGCCTTAGTTTCCATGCTTTGTAATTCAGAAACCCAAACAAAACTACAAATCACCCCCTTCTTGATATTTCTCAAAAGAGGGTCAGATTCTTCCATAAACCCCCAAAATTTGTCATAAATTACAGTTCTACCAATATAACTTCAGATTCTCTAATATTTGTTAAAAATGATAAACTTTTTCATTTTCGATGGATACCGGCACTCCATACAATTAAACACCCAATTTAACGCTCTTAATCACTCTGACAATTGCTCTTGACGGGCATATCATTGAATAAAAGGTCCAAAAGTTTCATTGTAATCTTACCCAAAAAGCAAATTTTTTCATAAAATTCTAAAATTTCTCCAATATGATAAGCTGTTAATTTTCAAATCTTGGTTCAAAAAGGGGAACAATTTTTCGGGCACATTTCCAGTTTCGTCTGAATGTCTTTGTACCTTGGCCTTGTACGATGAAATGCGTAACCCCAAAAAAGTTCCAGCTGTCGCCTATGTAACGTTTTTTATTTTAACGAAGGACAGATTCTCTAATAAACACCCCAAATTTTTAATGATTCTTACAAAAGCTAATTTTTTTAAAACCTTTTTCTTCTAAACAAACTCCAGATTTTTAAATATTTGTTGAAAAAAGCCAAAAATTTCGGCGCGCTGTACGCGCGCCTCAGATTCTACCAAATCACATCCCTCTTGACTAGCTCAAAATGCTGGCCCCCCTGTCGGGGAGCTTGGCCCCCCTGTCGGGCAAATCCTGGCGCCACCCCTGCAGTGCTGAAAAAGATTCTCTTTGGTCTGTCATGGTCTTTTTCGGAGTTCAAAGAGAGTATTTTCCCCTTTTTAAGAATCACGTTAAACGTTATGTTCTCTAGGGAAGTATTGATTGCTGTTGGATCATATCGTGGTAACTTGCTTATAAATAGCAACATATAGCCATATTCCCAGGAGCGAATTATTCCCTAGTTAACATTTTTACTAGGTGTCTCACCTCATCTCCATTTTCGGATTATATTTTTATTCAGTTTTATGCGTTAAGCAGTACATGTCGACCGGTATTCCTCGGCATGTTTCCTTGAAAATTCCAGAAGCAAGAACCATCTGAAAATATCAATTCCAGGCATACAGTAATAGTTCTCTAGAAGTGCAATACAGCTGTAATCAGAGGCATTTGTAACAAATAAGTCGCTGTGGCGGGGCTTCCCCCCAGAGTAATGGTCGCCAGTTGTCTCCCAACAAATCTCAGACTGTTTTCAGACTTGAGAGCTGATCTCGGGGGGAGGATCAGATCCGGATCAGATCCTCCCCTCGAGATCAAAGGTTTTGCTTTCACACTTGATCCCCCGCGGTGAATCAAGCCCCCATAGAGCGATCAACAAACAGGAAGTGACGGAATGAACCCGCCTTATCCTTGTTATCCCGCCATTGCTCTAACTTACTTTCGTTTCCCGCGAAATACAAGACACAGATTGGAAATATCGAAACATTTACGGAGATAAAAGAGAAGCAAAGGGATAGCTTTTTTCTAAACTGTCGGGAAAACTCTCGAGTGAAAATTATTCTTTGAAATTGGAGAAAGACGCTCTAAGTTGAAGACAATCACTAACGTCAAACAGAGTAGCCTATATAGTAGGCCTATGTAGTATGTGTATATACACTGTGTGCACTGCCTTCAGTGCAGGCCAGCTGTACATACCGCAGCGCTGCTGTGCAGAGCAACGTTCGTGTATGTTGAAACGGGAAGTTACGTCATAGGTCATGTTGATCTCGGGTCACCTTGATCCTCCGAGCTTTCACACACGGTTTTTTGATCCCCCGCGCGAGATCTGATCTGCCCCGGTGGGTGGATCAAAATCTCCGTATCTGATCCTGAGTGCGAGAGCTTTCACGCAACAAAGTTGATCTCGAGGAGCGGATCAGATGGATCTGATCCCCTGCTTGAGATCAAGTGTGAAAGCGGTCTCATACTCGTGAAAGGGCCAGTTTTTTATGTTACTTTGTGATACCACCGTACATACATATCTGTTTCTCATTAATTAGCTTACTAAAAGTTAAAACTCTGTCCAATGGTGGTGGCACAGTTCATGTGGTGCAACAGATGTTCTGATCATTTTGCAGTTTGTCCATTTCATTGAATAAAATATTATTGCATACAAAATCTCAAAAGAAAAACGTCTCTATTTTACTCGCAAGTCAGGAAATACCATTTCCGCCAGTGTGGGGTCACGATTTTCAAACATTTACACGCTCTACGTCAATCAATGGCGGCTATCTGCTTTGATGTATTTCTTTCCTTTTTTACACAACCTCCACTTTCCACGGGCCCCCTAAAATTTATTTTTAAAAGACGCCCAATGTCGCGTGACTGGTTTATGTACGAGTCTCATCACTATGTAGAATAAGGCCATGTTCTCTCTCGTTGCTTAGAGATTATCCTGTAACCCTTTGCCGTTGTTTGGGTCCTTTTGGACCCATACGGAGAGCGCGGCTGTCACCCATCTCTACTGTTTCAAGCGGAGCTCGAAACTGCGAGTAGCTACCCGAAAATTCGGCCACGACAACGAGAGAGACAATAGTTTAAGGTCACGGGGTCAATAGCCTACGGAAGCTGATGCGGGGCGTGCTACGTCCGCTTTTCCGCCCACTCCCGAATCGCGCAAAAATACCCCGATTGGAGCACAACGGTAAAGGGTTAATTGGACGATTTGTTGCACACATCTTCAATAGACCTACATATAATGAAATTACTGCGACTCATAAATTTAAATAACGCGCTATGAGGTTAATTATGTAATGTACCAAAAGGGAAAAGGCAAAATGTTTGAAAATTTTAATACTTTCAAACGGAAACCAAAATAACGATTGCTGTAATACTACTTCCAAGCCTGGTATTGCCCACTGTAAGACGGTCTTGGGGTCACGGTTTTCTAAACAATTTTTATAAGCTCCGCGTTAACCGATGGTAAAGCTCCGCCTGGACGGTCCTTTGACCAACCATCACGTCTTTCAGGCACCTAAAAGTCATTTTACACGATCCCTTTGTTTGTGAGTCGTAACCACGAACTTATATACATGGACATAGCATGTAACGTGTACATCCTATCCATAGCTGGTCGCCACCGACTGGGACAAAAAGGCGCACCAAAATGGCCGCCGTGAAGCTACAAATCGTCTGATTTGACGACGAGACTGTAATATTTTAAGCAAAAGTTTAACTTGAATAGGAAACAATATCATATTCGTGCAATACATGAGGTGATTTTGACCTTACCTTGCCATATTTTAAAAATATTTCAACTTTCTTGCAAATATGGCGATATACTTGAGCAAGTTCAATCTTTCCTACAAAACCATTGCAGACGGCCATTTTAGCGCGCTTTTTGACACACTACGGTAGCGACAATGTACCGTGCAGTATGCTCTCTCCATGTATAGGATGTCCGTCGTCGTAACACACTTTTTGCCAAAAATGCATGTCTGCAAGAAGTCCGGAATTTCATGCACTTGCAGTATATAAAGCATTAATGCATTATTAATGCGGGGTTTTCACTAACATATAATATAATTATACCTTACCAAGTGTAACAGCTGCCAGCTCTTAGCAAACCCATGGAGACAAAATCGTTCTCCCATTCTGAAATTGCAAAAACTAAAATCTAACCTCGCATTACCTCTCATAACACTTAAGATATATAAGGCCTACGCCTGTTTGTTTCAGCGTTTTTGGAATCTAAGTTGGAATGTAATTTAACTTAAATCTTTTTATCTTAAATTTCCCAAAACTAACATTACCTGATATGACATGAATAGAACTTTCATAATTTTAACAAGTTCTCTTTCCTACCTCAAAAAATTATCTACTATAATTTAAGGTAAATTAGCAGGGAAGTAATTCGTAATAAAATGAAATTTAAGCAAAGGATTGCAGACTCATTCGACCACTGATTATGAATAAATGTAACCTGAATCGTCATGACAAAATACACACCGACCTAAATGAGTTATTACCAAGTTTGCACGTATATCAATGACGAAAACAAAAGAAAAAGATCTTTTGCTAAAAATGACCTTTGACAGAAACTTAAGTCGTTAGCTGTTCTGTGTTATATGTTTTGACTTGTGTTCCTTTTGTCAAAATGTTATTATCCCGACAAGGGAACCAACCGAGAGCGATCTGGCAAAACATTTTGAAATTATGAGAGCATAAAGGCGTTGTATTCATACGCAGGCGCTGCACTGTTAAAAATTTCTGTAAATTTACAGACTTTTTTTAACTTAAACTTTTTGTATTTTACTTTAAATAGAGATTTTCTGTATCTTTACAGACACTTTGTATTTCTACAATAAAAAAAGGATGTTCAACATGTATTTTCTATTTATTTGAAAAACCATTCCTGTCTGCTTTTTTAACCAAAATTTTACTGCTTTGTAAAACTGTTTCTGTAAATTTACAGAAATTTTAACAGTATTTTGTATTTTTCTGATTTCACATAAATATACTGTCATTTAACGAACGTTCATTTTGTTTTTAAGCTGAAAAAGAAACAAAAATAAGCCCAAACAAACAAATAAGAAATAGCCAGAAAATTTTCAATATATAACATGCATCGTTCTGCGAAGTTTCAGTTTAAAAAAAAAAAACATTTTTGGCAAATTTATGGCCCTATTTGAAAAATAACTTACATTTATTATAAAAGCATTCTTAGTTATTACGTTCTTAGTTATAAATATCATACAACTGGTGTTTTGTCACACATTTTTAAGTAAAAAGAAATTGAAAGGCCCTAATTTAAGAGCACTGACTGATGTCAGCTCATCGCCACAGGCGCTCATGCACTTGATCGGAGCAAATTAAAAACGTTTCACAAATTTACTTGAAAGAGTCTGTAAATTTACCACTTTATGACGTAAATCTCATTTTGCATAAATGGGTGGAGCTTATTTTGTAGGCATTTTCCTAACAAAAGGATTGCTGTTGCTTTGAATAATATCTTCTTCGGCGTTTTTTTAATCAGGAAGTGATAAACTTATTGTTTACCTTGTCTGGAAATGTTTGCAACCAATGTATTTGCATTCTTTGTCATATTTATTTTAAAAACAATTATTATATTGTACAAAAAATGTGACTTTCCAATTACAAAGTTCCTAGAGATAGCAGTCTACTTGACAACAATATGACAACAAAGCATCCTCAATATGTTTTGATTGAAAACAACTTCGTAACGACACGTTACGTTGATCAGAAAATACCTGATCTACGTAATGGTGAAGTATATGTTACGTAATAACATATGAAAGGCAAAAAAGCGATATTATAATAAATATTAAAACGTCGGGAATGAATACAGTAGGCTGTAAATTCACATAAAATTAAGGTAAACAAAACAGAACAATTCTGTAATTCGATTTAAAGTAGACTTTTGTAAACTAACTTACATGCAAAAACTGTGAAGAAAAAACAAACCCTTAATGTTTTTTCATGATTACAGTCTGGCTGTAAAAAAAACATTATTTGGTTGGAAAAAAATTTGCCGTAAAAATTATGTAAATTTACAGAGAAATTCTTTAACAGTGTATTCTTTACTTGCAGAAAGGGAAGGATGGGAGGTTAAGATTATTTATTTTATTTTCATTTGATCTACATGCTTCTCGGTCTTTTTGCTAAGTAATGCGTAGCATCTGGTCCTTTCTTGTGTAGAATGGACCTAAGCATGACAGAAAATTCATAAATGGTCTGCACGCTTTGAAGTTGTCCTTTTGAAAACTTAGCTGCCCTTGTGAAGCAGAACACCTTCGGGAGTAAATGTTTGGTTTAACCGAACGACTGTCTGCCGTAGATTCGGTTGGAAGATTTTAGGAGAAAATACTTTACTTTTTAATCCGATTTAGAGAAGGGACCGGCCACCCCTTTACGTTGAGTTTCTAAGATGTTTTATCGACATATTGGCTCTGTTTGTTGGCGCATTGTTCATGTTGGGCCGTGGAAAAATAGTCTGATAGACATAATTGGTGATCGTCCATGGAACAAACTAAAAGTTCGCACGTTTTCTAATTATTTACATTCAGTCTTAATATGAACAATTGTTTCAGATATGTTGTTTGTAAAAAGGTGGATGTTCACTAATGATGATTTTGTTCCCTCGTATGGTTGTGAGGCTATAAAGCACTATGGAATCGACAAGAAGCCATACTCTCTTTTGTTATTGTGCGGAGGATGCATAGCAGATGCTATTTCATGTTTCGCATGGAATGTTACGTTTTCCTTTCTGCTGCCGGTACATTTACCTAAATATCTATCCTCGCCCCTCACTGCTGACATTCTACCTAGGCTATTGCGTCAGAGCATGGAGTTTTCTCAAAAAAAAAAAAATGATGGTCAGCGAATTGTTTCTCTGTCAAGAGAGAATATAAAAAATTACGGCAATCCCCCAATATTAACTTGTTTAAGAAGTACTTCAAAAGACATCTGTTTTCCTTACATCTTTCCTAATCTGCTTCTTGTATATATATTATAATTACTTTGAACCTTAAACCCCTTACATGTTTAATTTACTCAATTTCTATATCGGTACATAGATGCATGATGTGTTGTTTTATTATTATTTTTGAAACGCTATCATTGGTTTGTCTGTAATTCTTTTTATGTAAATAAGTTCATGTATTTGAACTGAAAAAAATTAACGAAAGGAAACGAAGTGCAAGTTCTCAATATGAAACCAGTATGTTAGACGCTGATTAGATCAGGGTAATATTTTTAAATGTTATTTAGAGGTATATTTGAGCAAACAGAAACAAGAAAACATAATCTCGTCAGCCTTAATAGTTCAAAGTCTACATAAAACTTTTCAGGGAATAAATGGTATTTTTAGTTCGGGCAAAGTAACAAACTGAGGGAACATCAAATACCAGATTATTTGGGAAGGCAGGATTTGCGGGTGAATACAGGGCCTTCCCTAAGGTTCTGGCACAGGAAAGATATAGTTTGATTGGAACGATGTTTGAGAAGAAATGTCCTCACTGACTGACGATAGCGCTATTCCCCAGGAATAATTGGCCGAGGGCTGATTTTTTTAGTTTTCATAAGCTGCTCGAAATTGCCGCAAACTTTTCAGTTTGGTATATTTGATATCACTTTATATTTCCTGAAATTATATTTTGTCAGGCTCTGACCTTTTTGAAATGTTGGAGGTGCTTAGTCGCGCCCCTATTTAGATCAACTTAAAAGTGTTTTATGCGTCAGCAGCAAATCCCATGGGTTCGTCCCACCACTAAAATAAAGACATATTTTGTCATTCCCGACTCTATTCAATTTTTCACGGGAAACATCCTTGACTTGCCTTGAAAACAAATCTGCTCAAATGACGCCACTATGTAATGAAAGAGCAATCACCACTTGTATTGAATTCATTAACTTCATATAACACTTTGTTTTGGATGAATGCTCCATGCAATTTTTTAACAACACTCTAAACAGGAAGCAGTGAAAGTGTTACGAAAAGTTAAAGTATTCGAAAAGCGGTTCCTCGTACGGAAAGAAAAATGGAATATGTGTTATCTAAAAGGTAAATGTAAAAGCCGTATTATATCCGTAATTCATGTTATTGGGTTACTTATGGTGTAAGAAGTGCATAATGCATGGACGCTGGGAACAATCAGAAGGCCATGCAGCCAGGTACACAAACAAACGAACGGCTCGGTTTGACAAATTTTAATGATCTATAGTTTGTTACCCCTCTCCGCCCACTGATTTCTACTTGACATTTATATGCTTTGTGAATTAACACTGGTTAACACCGATACTAAAGTGTAATGTTGTGTTTCATTTACAGCGTATTAACAGTGATGAAGTGCTGTCAGATGAAGACTACCAATCTCTGGTACGGTCAACTTATTATTTAATCCATTCACACTCATTTTCTGTATTATACTCAACTCTACAGATGTAAGCCTGGAATTAACAACAGCTACAAGTCATGATATCCAGTACCATTCACAGTATTGACTAGAATAACAACAAATTACTAATGATTAGAAACTAGAAAGTTCATAACCCTTTTCAAGTTTCATGTTTAATTGTTAATTGAAAAGACGCATTAACAAAAGTCAATTAAAGAGTTAATTTTACATTGGATAAATTTATTTGATGATTCAACACGTTTTATTGTTCTGGGAAGTCGTCTCTCTTTGTTTTAATTGAAATATCTTTCAATGAGAAAATATATTTTTTAAGCCCTTATATCACAATTTAACAAACAGAAGCTAACAAGTGAAGAAACAAAAACGAAAAGAATTAGAAAAACAAATATAAACTAAACACAAAATCTCTAGGCGATGTTAATCTAATTTTGTTAAATCTTAATATTAATGTGCATCATCTGTGGTGAAACTATACCTTTCGTCGTAGCAATATTAGATCTCTAATATTTTGGTTGCCACTAAAACGTGGAAGCTGCTTGGTGTTTTTCTAGCAGTCTTTGTCCTGTTCTCTCTTGTTGACTACTATGTGCTTGATGTCAACTTTGTAAAACATTGAATTGTTGAATCCGCGTCGATGAAATATCCTGGAAGCAATCCTCACACCCAGTTACCTACTCTCTTTTGCAAATTAGGCTATTCGGCATATTTCTCGTTTAGTCATTCTCGCCAAAAGGACGAATACTTTAGCCGTGGCCTTTTTGTTAGGTAGCAGATATATATTAGATCAAAGCAGCATAACGGGAAGAGAGATATGGCCTGTGAGGTTTTGATGTTGTACCTAAAAGAAAAATGGTGATTTGAAAAAATAGCAGCAAACAATTAGCATTAATTGGGGAATAAATTGACGTATAGTTACAATAATTTCGTAATATTACGTTGAAAACGAACATTTAAAAAATGTTTCTTTGACCTTTGATTCAGATTAGAAACGCTTAGTTAGTTGAAATAAACAAAAGTCCATTTATGAAGAGAATTTGCAAGAATTTTGCCTCTACTGCCAGAGTTTTATGTACGATGAACATTAAATCTAGTAGTTGTAATAGTGAGCTAATGATGAAAAAAGCAAAACACACTTTGAAAGGACAGTTTTACAGAACAAATGACCACCAACGTGGGACATGTATGTTGCTTATGACCAAAATTTCTCGTCTTTTCTTCACGTGTCACATCTTTTCCCCACTTAGCCAATTAGCCATGCCATCGGTAATTTTCGTTTAACTATCTTTTTAAGGCAGGGCAACCTGTCCGAACCCCTTCTCTTATTTCTTGACCTACATATCAACCATCTTATTTTAAACAGGATACTGTCTAATTTGAGCAAAGAAAGACAAAAAAAAAAAAAAAAAAAAAAAACGGGAGGACACCAAGGTAGTGAGTGGTGGCTATCTATTCTTTTCTCTTTGGGTAACAGAGTTGTTATTGAATATGTCATGCACTCTGTAACTCCAGCTGTATTATTTGAAAATGTGACTCCTCATGCTGGTAGATATTTCGCTCTTGGGAAGTTTCCGCTCCCTTATAAGTTCCATAGCCCCATAAATTGTGACCCCCTATCTCTTCATTTCATTACCCCCTCCCAATTAAAAACCACTCGTGTAGAAATCAATCATGCAATTGATATAAACGTTATTAAAATAAAATTTGATGATCCTTTATTAACAGGTGGAACGCTTTAGAAGACGATGGGAGAAATCTTAAGGAAAATGACAATGTACGTAACCTCTATACAGTCACCACCTTGTCTGGATATCATCCTATACCGTCATATTCAGCATAGGAGTATAACACGTAACAATTTTGAGGTCTTAATCTGAAAAGAAAGAAGGAAGAACCACCATTAGTTCCGGAGATAACTTCTTTAGGAGTAAAGTCATTTTCACCCAGTAGGGGAAAATTATGGGCGGCGCAACTTTTAAATTTCTCCTTTGATGCTTTGTGATTCTACCACACAAGTTCAACGGAGACAACGTTTTAAACGTCTTGGAATTTTCATCGATGGTAAGGCAGAGAAGTTGTGACATATTTAGAAACTTTGTTGGGAGCAGAATAAAAAAGCCGGATCATGTTTGGTAGTTCACCGTGCAAATTTTGCGATATCGAACAATTTTGCCGCATTCTATGTTCTGAGCTTTACTTATAGGCTCTACACAGCCGCAAGATCTCGGCAGTGTTTTCTATAGAAAGTTGTGTTAGTGGGTGGTGCCTGCGTATATGTATTCATCTAACGCGTTGTTGAGAGGGAGTAATCGTTTGGTTTTCGCCCCATGGCTCTTCCCCAGAGAGTCGAGGGGACTTTTAGAAAAAAGCTTTAATAGTTGTTGAACGGCCCTTTGCCAGAGGGTCGGGAGGACTTTGGAAAAAGTTCTTGAATAGTTGTTGTTTGTAAATGTTTTGTACTTGTGTTTGTTGTTAGTTCCGGAATTTGTTTGGAACTTTGTTCCGACCGTGTCCGTCCAAGCACGTGAAAAGCTCATCTTGTGATAACAGTGTGTGGTGGTAAACAGTTACCTTGTATTTGAATACATCCACATTTATAAAACAAAGAAACCACTGTGCAGAGGTACAAACTTATTAATAATAAATATTCATGCTAAAAAGTTTCCCCCGATCGGGTGAATTCCCATTTTCACGAAAACGATGATCTCCCGAACTGGTCATTTGTAAAATAAAGGAAGTGTAGGTCCATTCGCGTGTTCCTTCAATAAAGGGGCAATTGGTATCTCAGTTACGTACAGAACATAATAAAATATTCGTGACAAATAAGGGGGTCATGTTTTTTCCTGAAAATCCTTTTTGTCTTTTCGTAAACTGAATACGGCGTTGTACAAAATCTTGCAAGAACTAAAAAATTAACAGACCATTTCGAACACGGCGACTCTTGGCTGACGCTTGTAACACCGCTAAATGTTATAACAACGCTAAATATTATACTCACCGTATAAAAATTAATGATAAATGTTATACCAACCATAAACGTTATAAAAGTTAACGCTAAATGTAATAAATCGGACTCACCCTAAATGTAGTAAAAATCATCGCTAAATGTAATAATGCTGTTTTACACCCGGAAGGAAGATCGACAACATTCTTATTCGATGGGATATACGGAAAGCCAATTGAGGATCAGCAATGATTCCTGGACAATTAATCATAAGAGGGTACCCCCCCCCCCTTCTCTTCTCGAACAGTGCCCAGGGATGAACAAGTCAGGCATGTACCGTAACTGACCGCTCCCTTCTGGTCCAGTGACAGTCACTTTTGTCCTCATCCTACAGATGTGAGTGAAACATGGAGCCACGTTTTCATCACCACTGCAACACGTAACTGCCACGGACCTATTACTTCCTAAAAAAAATGTAAAATATAAAACATACAATTCATTACAATTGCACGGTGTTCCGACCTTTTAGCAAGTTCGATTATCGAGTAATGTTTTTCTGTAGATGGCTAATTTCAATAGTTATATAACTCGAGTACGCCATGACAGTGATTGATATGCATCCGTAAAGAAGCTGTACTGGGTGTCACACAACCTTCATGACCAGTAAAGACCACTAGTTAAGCATGCATATGACATTACACTCGTGTCGTAATCTGAAACACAGTAGGCTTTAGAAGTGTCGTACGGCAGTACAATTGTTTCTTCATAATCAGTGTGTGCTTTGCTCATAATTATGTAGTGCAGTGCAAAATGACAATTCGCCCGTAAGGGTTCTCAGAACCCAATTCTTGTCAATAGAAACTAGAAACGAGACGACGCGTGCAGTACTGACTTTAATATGTCCTCATAAGCAATAGCTGTTATTACTGCTCAAAATGGCTTATAAAGAGAGGAATGAGAATGGGTCATTGTGAATATGAATTGGTCGCCGAACAGAAGTCTTAAAGGCCTGATTCTCTCACCCCAAATAGAACCAATACTCCTAACCTTCTTACTTAAGTCCCTCCCACAACTTCTGAAATTCCTCCTCATCTAGACACAATCTGAGTTTATTTCTTCAGGGTGAGTATAGAAAAGCTTAATGTGCATAATCAAACACTCTCAGTACAGTTCATGTGGTGTAACATACACTTTGGTATTCTGCATTGTTTGAGTTAGCTGTCAATCAAAGAACTGAGCCAAGTGAGAGTTTCGGTACCCCCCACAAGAACTGCAGTTTGGGGTGAGAGGAGTGGCCCTTTAATGTGTGGAGAAATCTCCCTTGATAGAATGTTTTCATAGGCTCTCTACTGCGCCTATATGTAACGAAGGCGTTTTACAGTAAAATTGCCTATGGTTGCGGCTAAGGACATATTTGATGCAAAAAGCCGTGCAAATGGTTGAAAACGCTCCGAAAGGCGAAATACGCAATAAAATGCGTCGGTAGTGGGGGGGGGGGGGGAGTGGGGATGGAACGGCGAGGACGATGGCATGAGAGACAAACCATAATTTTCCTGAGAAATATTTGTTTTACATGAATGTCATCGACAACACCTGTCGTAGCGAATGAACACTGTAAAGGATCGAAAGTATAAAATTATTACATTTAGCGTTGATTTTTATTACATTTAGGGTGAGTCCGATTTATTCCATTTAGGGTTAATTTTAATAAAATTTAGGATGAGTCGTTTATTACATGAAGCGTTAAATTTTATAACATTCACGGTTGGTATATCATTTAGAGTTAATTTTTTTAACATTTACGGTAGGTATAACATTTGGCGTTGTTATAACATCCATGATACATACGCGGAATAACATTCATATTAGGACTGGGCGTACAAGAACTATCAATCATTGTCAGTACTGCTAATTCAATAAGGTAAAGCTGGAATAGTTTGATCATCCTGGACAAATGAACCCACCTTTATAACAATGGCGTAAATATTACATCATATCAAACAAAATGGAAGGATGAGCCAGAATTTGACCTTTTACATCTCCTGTTCTTTTATTAATAGCTATATTTATTAAGCAAATTACTTGTATTTGTAAAAGTGTTTGGTACCTCTTGACCAAACATAGTCAAAATTCGGTTGAGGCGTAAATGAAGTGAGCTAAAGTTTTTCTCTGCAATCTTTTTGAATTTCTCAAAGTGGTGGGTATGTATATGATTGGTTCCTTGCAACTATCGTATTATACACCTATCTGTTTTAACCCATGAACGTCATTCACGTACAACATAATTGACATTTTTTGACTCGTTTTTAACCAACAGATTTGCGAACTAAGGTTGTCATGTACCCTTTGAATTTAACTTGAATTTTAAATTTCCCACCTTTTTAAATTCTGATCATTTCGTAATTATCACGCACGTACGTTATATTATAACGTACGTATGAACTAGTTATTACGTACGTACGTGGGTAATGATTTTTTTCTACGTCCTAACTATAGAGCTTCGTATGAATGGTACCTTTCACATGCTATATCAATCAATTATATAAATGATCGTCTCTTTGTCCATACAAAGTTGATGTACTAGTAAATTTGTAAGTAGGTCTATATGGTTTAATGTACAAACAAGGTTTTTTATGTAAGTAGTTAATAATGTTGTTTTTATCCAATAATACAGTGTTAATACTAAAATAGGACTATGGTTTTCAGGTTTATCGAATTGACTGCAAAACAAAAAAAAAAAAGCAAAAAAGAATGTTTCAATATTAAATTGAAATTATCCACGAAAAGTCATGAAAACTGTTAAAAACAGCCACCACGTGCAAAATTAGAAGTTGTTACGTACAACTGCTTCCCAATTGTTTGAAAAAGCAAATGTAAATCATTACACTGCATTCCGTAAAAAGTTCATAGTTTTTTGTCCTGTCCAGATTAAAAATTCAGTCTTCGTGGAGTGAGTCTCATTATTCTTGAAGTGGATTGACACACTCTAAAGAAGGGAATTAACACTTTTCACTCTATATTGGAGATCGACTGAGTTCTTTTTTTCAATGCAACGAAACATCAGTAAGTTTAGTAATTGTTGCACAAAATATCCTTTACAACAAAAATCAGCAAGAAGCAATCAGATGGACAATATTTCCCTCACCATCAACAGACAGTTAAAAAAATGTTTGGAAAGGAGTAAAATCTAGAGGACTTAGCAAAAAAAAAAAAAAAAAAAAAAAATGCAGAGTCTCTTCAATTGTTGAGTTTAAATCAGGGCGCGCTGTTCATAAGTGTTATTAAAACAGTTCAATCGTTTAATGTACTAGCCTATATACCAACAGCTTTAAGGTTTATTTTAGACATATGTTATCAGAAAAATATGAGATATTTTCAGCGTTTAATCATGTATTTGTGTAACAATTTTCTGTAGTCCAGCTCAAATCAGTGTAATACACTTCCAAGGCTAAAATATTTGGTCATCATAGAAAGGCAAGAATAAAATGTTGTAATAAGTTTTCCCCTGTCCACGCTGATCTGATCCTGCTTATCATGTTGCTTTCGAAATCTCACTTAAGTTTGTATTATAGCGCCGTAAATTAAAATTCCAAACGTATTTCATGCCGTGTAAAATATACCTTAATGTCTTACTTTTCCTATAAGTTTTTAATAATTACACGGTGTATTGAATAGAATGAAAACTTAACTCCCTTCACTTGCTCGTAGTGCGGTGTATAGTTTTTGCTGAATGAGGCAAATTGGCATGGTGTGTAATTGGTTGCCTATATCACCAAATTGTGCAATTGAAAATGCATAAAAAGTATGAAAAGATTTTTAGTGTGGCCAAAATACCATCTAACCTGTCAGTTTGGGTACACGACAAAAATAAAAGAATGACACTTTGTTCGAGCGGAAATTCACTCCACTAAGAGTGAAATTCACTTAAAAGGGCAGGTGTCACTCTTGATGAAGTGCCTACAGGCACCACTCCTTAAAAGGGATTCTTGAAGGCATTTGTTTAAGACTGCATTGTCACTATTTTTGGAGTGAGTTTCACTATTCTTGAAGTGCATTAATAATCTAATGAAATGACTTCACTATTTTTACTCTATTGGAGGGTGAATAATTGCACACTTTTGTTTGTAGAGTATAAGGTACCTTGGCACAAGCTGACAAAGATAAGGTGGGAAAAGTTGAAATTAGTTAAATTTGGTCGCAACTTAACAATGTTTTGTTCTAAAAAGGGTTACATTTACTAGTCTTTTCTGCCTACATTTTCTCAGTTTTACAGTATTAACAATGCATCAAAAAGGCCTGCACACAGCGGCACGTGTTGTCAAGGTGAAACCTTTTCCCACGTCCTCCAAAAGTATCACAAAAGGCAATCGCAATTAGGATTACGGGGCAGATTGGTGTCTGAGGGGAAAAACTCCATTGTTTACAGCTTATTTTGTACGTCACGTTATTTCTGCTAGTGCAATATATCGTTATCGCGAGCACAGAAAATTTCATGGTTAAAGATTTAGAGGACAAAGTCATTGCAGTCGGGGAAATTCTGTTGAGGGTTCATTACTATCAATTTTTCAAGTGCTGCTAATTTTTCGGTTTATAGACACGACCTTACCCTACGGGCTTTGTCCCGTTATTTCAATAACAGCTTGAGAGTTACCAAAATGGAAATAAAAAAGAGCCGTAAAAGTTGTCTGGTGTTATTGAAAAACTTATTAAACTTTAAAATAATGAAAGTCGAGTAAAAGAAAAGAAAAATGAATAACAATCTGTCAATCGCAAATGAACAGAAAAGGTATGTCCGTGTCTTCGTGTGGGTCTTTGTAAACTATTATAATAATCATGATGTGGGATCTACATTGGTATGTCGAGTGAGTTGAACTGTCAGTATATACAATGTCGTAAATATTTTGACTCGAAGAGAGACGCTTCATTCAAGGACAGAGAAAACGTTACGTATACCTGAGATATTTAGACAATTTTCCGGGAAGAACAAAACTGGTAACTGTTGTTTGAGCTTCACTATACATACGATCATAACATTTAGAAAATTTGGGGTTTCTTTTTTCTTTTCTTTTTTAAAGCAAATATAAAATTTAACGTTTTGTGTAATTCAGGACCTTGTGATGTTTTCAATCTGCATGGTGGCAAAGAGGTGGGGATAATAATTTTTCGAATGTTTTCCCAAGACTTCTGCGCCAGTGATAATGTTCATACTGATATACTTGTTTATCTCCAGGAATTGAGGTTTTAACTGCTTACATTATTTTAAACAAATCATAGTTATTAGATGATCAGTGTTCAGTCTCGAAAGTCCGTCATCGTAGAAGAAATTTACAGAACGAATCAGTTGTGCTAGTTTTATTGTAAAAATAATAGTTTTAACCCTCATGGTTAAAGAACGAAAACAGAAAAGAAGAAAATTAAATAGGTACGCACAATTAATTTTGTGAAAGACATAGTAGCATTTGCGGACAGTTTATAGACGTAGTAACTGATTGGTTAACGCTGCACATCATACAAAAGCAATGCACAGATCATCATTAAGTTTAGTAACTGTGAGACAAAATAGTAATTTTGGAATAATATTATGTGAGCATCAACGGGACGGAAACTTATCAATCTCACCACAAAACGCCTAATAAAACCATGTTTGGAATCCTGTTAAGTATATCGAAAAAGAACTGAAATGTTATTGAATCTGCTGGCAGTGTTTCTCCAATTCTTGTGCAATGCGATGCTTTTGTGTTACTTTCAAAGTTTTCAAAATTGTTTCTTTCTTAAGGACCAAACTCAATATCTCATATAGAAAATTGTGTACTTAATGGTATTAAAGACATAAAACAACTAGTTGGAGTTGTTCGGACAGGGAGGAGTTGAATGATAAAATACAAAGCCTAATATCAGGACGCTGTTCATGATATTTTTCTGTAGATAAAATTTAAATTTTTCATTCTCCATTTTTATTGCAGTTTTCACTTTCGTTTTCACTTGCATTTTACGTATTTCATTTGATTTTTAAAATTTTTATTTTGTTGATTATTATGTATTGAGGATGGGGGATTGTTTTGGGGAAGTATTTTTTGGAGTTCCATGAGCGGGAGTTCTCTTATTTGTTTTTACGATAGGTAATCCGTTTGTCTCGAAAATGGTATCAGAAAAATTTAACGTAAAATTTCCTTACAGAAAGTCCCTTCTGGTTTTGTTGTGGTATTTAGTATGTACATTCCTCTTAAAAACAGTTGACTAAAATGATCACTATTACTGGTCGGGCCAGTGGCAATACTAATATTGGGGAAACCTGGGGGTATAACGAGCATCCAACTATTTCTCCGGAGGTGCGTACACCTTTTTTCCTCTCCGTGTATTGAAATGTAATGTTGGCATTTGGAGGAAGTAAAGCGCTACACCGCCTTTGAAAACTTAAACTTATCAATGAATTCTTTCAATGTAGGCGAATGAAAGTTTCTTTTTTAAATTTATATTGATGGTCAGACCTGACGTTTGGCAAAGTTGGTTAGTAAAATACGGAGAGACTCCTTAATATTACGTTCACTCCCATCAAGAAAAAACGTGGTGTCATCGGCATATTGCATAATTATACTTCAGTATCACCTAATCGAATACCCATGATATCATAATTACAATGGACTTTGATAACAAGGACCTCTGCCAATAGAATAAATAGAAACAGGCTTAACGGACAGCCCTGCTGAACACCCGCTGTACAGAAGAAAATATATTGGAACAACTATTGTTGCAAATACAAGTAGAGCAGTTCATGTAGAAAACGTTAATTCAATTTATACCAAAGTTAAAATAATAGAGAGGTTTTCGAGCAAAGGGCCTTGCTTATTTATTAAACGACTTTACAAAATCTGAAAATAACAGAAACTCTGGTAAATTACTACATGAACAGTGTCCTTTTAAGTCTAGGACAACTCTTATCACAGGTTTTAGACTATAGTTCAGGCTTTAGTTTTTAATCACATCACATAGTTTAGCCTAAAGGCAATCACCTTTGCAGCAATATTGTAGTCTACGCTGAACATTTAGGCGAATTGAAACAGTTTGGAGTGATAGGGTTGGGCCTTTAGATTTGAACTTTTTTCAACAAATAATCATATCACAACACTCCCAAGGAGATAATCATTGACCGTAATAAGAAGTTAGTATTACTGACAGTAAAAATGTGCAATGGGTTTTCTCCAGCTTATGATGATTCGACTCTTCTTAACTTGCTGATTTGAAAATTTCACTCTCATTTTGTCTAAGACAAAACGGACAATCAACTCGATCTCCGGACGTGTACACATCAGTAAAGGTTGTTTTCTTCCTACGTGACCCATAGTTTTACTGTCCATGATGTCACGGACAGTACCTTAGGCACGCTTCTCATTTTCGAGGGACAGCTCTTTCGTTCAATGTTTCTTGATTCTCAGTGAGTTGTTTGCTCTTCGATTGAGTTCATTATGTAGAGTGAGTCATGGAGACGGGAACGAGACTTCATGGTCACTTTTGGCTATGATATGGTCCAAAATGAGCGAGTTTTATATAGGCATTTATGTATTTTACTGTTTTATAACAGAATGCTTGAGTAAGTCAAATTTGTATACAGTATGCTTGCTCATCACACAACGGCCGCATTCCCGCATTGTGCCTGTAGTTTATCGCGCACCGTGTCGCTAAACGCGAACCAGCTAAAGAGCATTGTGGTATTGTGACACAGTACACACACACTGCACTGTCGTATCTCGAAAGTGCTTGTAGTTCGGAGAACAACCTTGACATCTATGTTCGCATCTAGGCCTAGGTTTAATCATTAATCTTAGCATTTAACGTTAACTTTCTTCAGTGTTATATTTCTCTCTTGGAAGCAGTTACGTAAGGCTTGACTTGCTTGCCAAATGCAAGGTGTATCTTGAGAAGTAATAAGAACTTATACTTCCCTTTGCACAAAACCATAGCAGGCAGTCATCTCGCTATAATAACACGTACGGTACGGTAGCGACAATCTACTCATAGGACGTTAGTGCAGTCTGCTCTCTCAATGTATATTGGAAGTCTCCATGATTATACTTAGCTTTTGTTGGGCCTAGCACTGGCAGTCGGTGACAATACATTATCACCCACGGACGTATGTTTTTGTATAAGAATTTGGACTTCTGTCAGTTGCTAAAATCGACAGATTTTGCAAGAAGGTTGTTACATTTTGGAAACAATGTAGTACGTTTAGAACAAAATTACCAAACGAATTGAAAGATATGATATTGATTCCCATTCACGTCCAAATTAAAGTTTGTTTGAAATATTGCAGGACTCGAAGTTCGTCGTCAAATCACGCAAAAAGTTAAAGCTTCTCGGGGCCGTGCTATCTTTTGGTTCGAACGGTGGCGACCAATTTTCCCATGATCCTCTGTACATGTATATATAGGAAGTCCGTGGGAATAACATACGCCCAAAGACCCACGGCTGTTTGTGTATTTTATCATTCTCAGAATGATAGTCATTCTCAGAATTAGCATAGGGGTCTAAACTTTTCTTTTTGTCTGCACTTAGGATTACCATAGTCCTAATTATTTTCTCGGAAGGAGGACATGCATCGCCACCCTAGTGAAGAGGTCTAACTTAGGAGTGGTGGGGTGGGGAGTTTGGAAACTTTGTTGGCTTTCCGCAATGGTGTCTAGATGCAAAAGATAGTGTCATAAGTTGTTGCTCTTACTAGAGTTTCCTCTAACTTGATTGAAGCAAAATTAGGGAAAACCTGTCAGATCATTAAATACATGAAATCCGGACACTCATGGTGGCGGTAATTTTACAAAACCGCCCGGACACCAGCACGAAACAATAATCAAAACCACAGTTATATACGTTTCCCGAAAGGATACTGTTAGAGATCACCTTTGGTCCTTGACGAATGATAGTTCACCGCGAGTTATGACCAAAATGTCCACGCATCTGAGTGGGACATTACCAGGTTCAATATTGGATAGCTTGGCAATTTAAACATGCCCACGAAAAGTAATGCAATGAAGAAATTCTCCTTAAGGGTGATCTCAACGACACTTGACAACTTAAGATACTGCAGAAGAGTGTTTAATTTCTCCACGAAACCATTCCAGTATGTAATGAATAGGCTATGGTATTCACCTGTGGCAGTAACTGAGAATATTATTCTAGCAAATTCTCTTAGAAAGTCAATAAAAAGAGTTCTCTCCAGTTAATAAAAAACATGTTTGTTAACAGATCCGTAGTCAAGCAAGGGGGCGCCAAAGAGGGCTAAGCCCCCTGATTTTTCCCAGATAATTTGATTATTTTCATTGACTTGATACTTGTAGCCCCCACACTTTGTCCCCATGAAAATTTTCCCGAGTTTTGCCTTCTTCTCACTCTGGCTACGAGCGGGAACTAGGCTATATAGCATATTACGGTGACTGCCCTTTATTCCGACAGCCCTATATGTTCCGACACCCATGTGCGCATCTAAGATCAAATGCTGGAAAATGGGCGTCGGAATATGGGGGTGTAGAGTATAGGGCTGTAACCGCATATTACCGGAGGTATACAAAAATGTCAAACCAATTGTGAACGGCACCTACCAAGATTCTTGCAAAGGCACTCTTTAAGTTACTTTACTCAGTACAAGTAATTAGCATAGGCCTACTGAAAATATAGACCTACAAAGAAGAAAGCCTATGAATTGGAGTCTAGACAACTCCCTCATCGTCAAGTAGCAAGTGGCCTAGGTCAGCCATTGTGCTTGGTGCTCTGCATAAGCCGGAAAAATGCTTGGTGTTCAGCAAAAGCCGGAAAACATGTCAGTGAGCCACAACTGAAATATAGCCTTGGCCAGCCTTATTTAACCAACAAACTTAAGCCATGAAAACCTCATCTAACCTGACCTTTACCTATACGAACCAAACTCAAGCTAATTGTGGCCGTTCTCTACAAGCAACGTCAAGCTACCTCTACCAATGGTTAATCAATGGTTATCACAGGTTGAAAACTAAGTTGGTTTCTTACAAATAAGGCCAGCTACTACGGAATCCCCGGTAATTCAATCGCCTCTAAGCAGCAACAACATAAATTACACAAGCAAAAATAAAGTTTGAAAACATCTGTGAAACAGAATAAACGATTTCAAATCCACAAACTGCAAACACAGCCTTACACAGGCACACGATACTTCATGACACTGGCACCCTCACAATACCCTACAGCTCGTCTATCGCAAAGAATCGACTGGTCTCTTGTTTTATGCACTGAATGTACTGTAAATCCTCATTGAGTTAACTGTATGTGGAGAAAGTTTGCACAGTAGAACTCCAATGCGATTGTCGCTAGATGAGAAGCATTTCGACTTGCTTGTAGTCGTAGTGCGTTACAGACATGTAAAATTTGGAATACAAAGCGGATGGGTTGCGCATTGCTATATCATTAGTAGCTATATATGTGTACATCGTTTTAGTCTGATCTAAGACAACAACGAGTGTGGCTTATAATCGCAGGCTTAGAGGAGTTACTCCAAGAATGCAGTAAACTTCATAGTTATTTACGAATTTCTAAATTATTAAACAATTGATGACCCCATAAATTTTTAGTAAGAAAACAGTCTTTGACTTTTGTTTTGTAGAAACACTGTGTCGAGCAATATTGTGAAAGCATGCGGTGTAAGTAATCGTCGTCGCTCATTTGTATGGATGACTTGTGATAGTCAATATCGACTTTGCAATCCGTGGTCCCTCTCAAGGTTTTGCCTGGTGAAGAAGAACGGCTCCATAGTTTTCCCTTTCGGGAAACCAAAAACAGGACGTGTCCTGGTAAAACCGAACGTCTGGTAACCCTACCTATAGTGCCACTGTGAGCACTGTAGGCATACTTTGCGACTTCCGGTTGATCACTGCCATTACATCGGCATTGCATGAATAGCCTAAAGGCCTAGGTGCATGGTGATTCTTCAATTAGCCTGATAAGCATTATGAGAAATAGTGCAGTCCTGCATCATTCATGTGCATCACGGAGATTCCGAGTCGAAAAGTAACAAACGGTTGATATCTACAGAAAGCAACCAAGACAGTACTGCATTGATTATGTTCAGGTATATCATATCGGCCCAAAAACGTAAAAGGACGATATTACAAGCTTTAGTACGTACTCGGTTACATTGGCACAGCACTAACAATCATGAAAATCGTAACCACATTTCTAGTTGCACGTGGGATTGGGAAAAATTAAAAACTTAACTCCCTTATGTTCGCATTCTCTTGATGAGGTGTCTTTAGTATTACCAAGATGGAGTTAATATGCATGGGCAATAATTGTCTGCCTACGCTCTAAAAAAATTTGGATAAAAAGCGTTGGGAAAAATCCAAAGTGTTCAACGTGGGCAAATTATTGACCAACGAATAGGTAAACAATCTACCCATATTTGTAAGGTAAATTAAGGTTGCGATGAGTAAAACTCAAGTAATGGTAAAAGGTGTTGGGCAAGTTTTAAAGTACCCAACATTTTGGTAAAATGCAATTGACCAACCACATGAAAAGTAAAAGATCAGTTCAGTTTAACAGATATATATATTTATAATAGTGGTTAATTAAGATCTCATGGTTGAATAAGATTGGATTTGGTAAATAAAAAACTAGCGGTGGAATAGCAGTAAAAATCTGAACAAATTTTTTTTGCTTTTTTTGTTGTTGTGGTTTTTCGAAAGGGAATACCTACTAGGTTGTGCAGACTTAAACTTTGCAAAACTAGTGTAGGATCGTGAATTTTACTGTTGGCGCATACAATGATTCGTTGACTTCCTTAAAGGCATATTCTGGAGACAAAATTCATTAACTTCAAATTATTCAGAAAAATTTTCTCTTTCAAGGGGTAAAACTACATTTCAATAGCACAGAGCGATCAGGAGATACAGGTTTTTGAAGTAATGCAATTTTTTCTTGAGATTTGGTGCATCATGAGTAATTTGTAACGTAATCGTGGCACATTAATTTGACATTGCATTCAAATTTTTATAATATTGATTCTGCTGCAGGCAATATTAAGCAACATTTTTGGTTGTGCTCTTCGTATGGTGAAGGGTAATGCTAGATCTACAGGAAAAGGTATTCAAACATGCCAACAGTATCAAATTTCAAGGACAAACAGGACATTCAATTATAAAGAAAAACAAAAGGAATTTAGGGCAAAATACCGGGAAGGATAGCCTGTCAAGTAGCCAGTGAGAGGGGTATAACAGTTCGAGAACAATGATCTTAACATTAAATGTTATCGTACGAATTATTACTTGCTTTTTAACGAATTGGTCGTTGTTCTGAATACATAAAGGAATCAGGGTTGTTGATTTTTTTTTTTTATTTAAAAAAATATAAAATCGGATTTTAATAATTTTAATCAGATGCTTATGATTTCTTTAAATTTTTCAACGGAATGATTTCACAAAATTTCCTGTATGCTAGTGTATGCTCCATAACCTACAACGATGAAGTTTTCAGCTTCCAGGGCTATCATTTACAAAACAAAAGAAAAAATGATATGGAAAATGAAAATAAATATATCTGACTGTAGTAGTGTATACAGGAAACATATAAGAGACCCCTCCCTGGTTCGTTATAATATGGGACACATGACTAAAGTATTGTGCTGTATGAAAATGTTGCGCCTACAAAGACATGGAATTCAAAAGAAGAAAATTTGGGGAAAATAACAATAAATATTTCCAAATGTTAACAGAACAATTACACATAGATCTTTGGAGGATAGTATTGAATAGGCTATAGGCATACAGTATATGCATTTTGTTGAACTAGGTTTTCTTAACAATTCCTCGTTGGAAATTGATTACACTTTGTAAAACTTTATGGATGTATGAATTGTAACAATATACTCTTCACAGTTATTAATCAATCAATCCATCTATCAATTATCAATATTTCTAGTACTTGGACTTGGTTAGATCTGATTGGGCATGGCATGGGTCCTGATATGAGGTAAAACTGCAAAAAATAATTGAGTCCCACGTCTGGTTCATAGAGTAAGAATTTCATAAGCATCCTGTCTTTGAATCACGGTGACTCAAAATGGGCACCTTCACCACACTGTAGGGCAGCATAAATTAAATATCTGATATTTTCAACTTGTGGCCAGTATAGTGTTCTCGGAGAGGGAAAAGTCAGTCTCCTTAATTTGAAGTCGTTCAGCATACTGTTTTGTTTTTCTTTTCATGATTGGTTCTTGAGAGCCATGCCATACTTTATCTCCACAAGATTGTTAAATTAACCACAAATAACTGCTCACTTTACCATGAATATGCAATACTGGAGCCAAAAATTTTATGAAAGATTCTTTGTTGAGAGGAACAATGGCTTGGCCTTATGAGGACACTTGGGGACACATGCAATTCAAGAGTGAAATGTAATGTTTGAGTAGATTTGAAAAATTAAAACAGACTCTAAGAATGAAGTTTTATTGAAATTCTGCTGAATCTTTGCATGAAAGAAGGGATTACACGCTCTCTCAATACTACACAAATCACCGAGCTCGAGTGTACCCCCTTACTGTAAACAAATATTCCTGAACATATTCCCTTTATCCGATTATCCGGACACTTGGAGAACAAGAAAATTGCATCGTTGCTGGTAGACACTGGACAGGGCACCGGCGACGGCACCGAGAGCGAAGTCCCATAGGATACTGGTGGAATCTAGGGGGTGGGGGGGATCCCTAACGGAGGTTCCAGGGGCGGAGCCCCAGGTAGCTTCTGAGTTTTGGGGCTTTTCTGAGTCAAATTTTCAAAAAAAAAAAATACAAATTCGTCATATTAAGTGCCATTCTCTGGACTTACGACTGATGTGAGGACTGGTTCCAGGGTAAGTTCAAGAAACTTTTAATTAAAAAGGGTAGGCGGTAGCATTATCTGATGCTACGTATTCAGTCACTACTTTCAAAAGTTTTTACATTTTTATGCGTTCTTAACGGACGTTCTGTCTTGTAATTAGACAGGTAGCATCTTTGTGCTGTGATGTGGGGTTAAAGACCACAGATACTTTGAAATACTGCTCTGTTAGGTTTATCAAACCTTTAACTAGACATGTTTCTGCTCTTGGTTTTAGATTTTGAGCTTCATCAGTAGTCGGACTCTTCAGTTTGTCCTGGACTTTATTCGAAAACAAGATTTTTTTTTTCAAAAATTATGCTCTTTCAGAGCGCCTCGATACGGGCATCGAGAAAGCATTCTTCTTCGTCCTCGTGATTTACTTCCAATCCACCGTCATTTTTCAATCTTGAATTAACTAGATAATCTTTTAAGTTCGGCGCCCTCACAAAGGCTAGGATCGGTGGCTTTGGAAAAATTTGGCACAAGTTCGTGCCTTCCGATATTAAGTGCCAGTGTCTTTGCAGGCTTTCTTTTAGCTCTTTGGTTCTCAAATGGGGTGTATATTTTATTTTAAAAACTAGTGGAATCTTTATTTATGTAGGAACTCTTAAGGACGAAATCGTTCTCGTTGTTTGACAATCTCACATATCTTAAAATTTCTCCTTTTGTAAACCCTTTTAAAGGTTGAGAGTGGGTAGGCAGAAGTTCTATCAAGATATTGATAGGATTATGTAGGCGTTGTATAGCCTTTTGTGTGCAGCCGCCCGTGGGATTCAAAGTTCTTGCCTTAAAAAATAGTTAAGTCTAGTTATGTGACTGATTCGTAAGACGCTTCCATTGTGAATTTAATCCTTTCGTGAATTTTATTCATGTTTTCCAATAGTGAGCAAAGTTCCGAAATGTTGCCTTTGTAGAGCAGCAAAATGTCATCACGATAACCAAACCAGCGAATGATTCTAGGATCAGTCGGTATAACGCTTTTTTCAAGTTTATACATGAAAATATCGCATATTTCTGGCAAGGCGTGACTGCCCATTGCACAACCGATTTTTGGTAGATAAAAATTTCCGTTAAACTCGAAACAATTTCTTTCTAAAATGAGTTTAAGGAGGTTGCGTAGTGAGGCAGTTGAGATTTTTGGTATCTCGTATAGGCTCTGGCTTGCGTTCTGGTATGTTTCGCAGACAACATTTATTGACTCTTCTTGGGGAGTATAAGTATACATAGAAACCACGTCTAGTGTTGCTAGAAGTACGTTTTCGGGTAGCTGAGTGGCTTTCAGAAGACTAATAATGTGAGTTGTGTCTTTCACATAAGTCTCTTGTCGTTTCACGACAGGAAGCAAAAAATAATCTACATATTCTGATATTTGTTCGGTCGGTAATCCATTGCCACTTATTATGGGCCTGCCGATAAATTTCGTGTTTATCGGTGGTGTCTTATGCACCTTAGGCAGGACGTAGATAACCGGAGTACGACGTTTGTGATTATTCGGGTTCAAATAATTGAAAGTGGTTTCATCGATTTCCTTCTTGAGCCACATACTTTTAAGTTGTGCTACAACTAGCTGTTTTGTTTCTTTCGTTATGTCCTGGTCTAGATTCTCGTAATGCACCGAATTCAACTGTCGGTTGACTTCATGTACACAATCGGAGCTGTTAATCACGGCGATACCTCTTCCCTTGTCACATGGTTTTAAGACCACGGAACGTTCCCTTTTGAGGGACTGTAGCGCCTTTTAGAGACGAAATCGTTCTCGTTGTTTGGCAATCTCACATATCTTAAAATTTTTCCTTTTATAAAACCCTTTTAAAGGTTGAGAGTGAGTAGCCGGAAGTCCTATCAAGATATTGATAGGATTATGTAGGCGTTGTATAGCCTTTTGTGTGCAGCCGCCTGTGGGATTCAAAGTTCTTGCCTTTGAAAATAGTTAGGTCCAGATATGTGACTGATTCGTGAGACGCCTCCAATGTGAATTTAATCCTTTCGTGAATTTTATTCATGTTTTCCACTAGTGAGCAAAGTTCCGAAATGTTGCCTTTGTAGAGCAGCAAAATGTCATCTCGATAACCAAACCAGCGAATGATTCTAGGATCAGTCGGTATAACGCTTTTTTCAAGTTTATACATGAAAATATCGCATATTTCTGGCAAGGCGTGACTGCCCATTGCACAACCGATTTTTGGTAGATAAAAATTTCCGTTAAACTCGAAACAATTTCTTTCTAAAATGAGTTTAAGGAGGTTGCGTAGTGAGGCAGTTGAGATTTTTGGTATCTCGTATAGGCTCTGGCTTGCGTTCTGGTATGTTTCGCAGACAACATTTATTGACTCTTCTTGGGGAGTATACGTATACATAGAAACCACGTCTAGTGTTGCTAGAAGTACGTTTTCGGGTAGCTGAGTGGCTTTCAGAAGACTAATAATGTGACTTGTGTCTTTCACGTAAGTCTCTTGTCGTTTCACGACAGGAAGCAAAAAATAATCTACATATTCTGAGATTTGTTCGGTCGGTGATCCATTGCCACTTATTATGGGCCTGCCGATAAATTTCGTGTTTATCGGGGGTGTCTTATGCACCTTAGGCAGGACGTAGATAACCGGAGTACGACGTTTGTGATTATTCGGGTTCAAATAATTGAAAGTGGTTTCATCGATTTCCTTCTTGAGCCACATACTTTTAAGTTGTGCTACAACTAGCTGTTTTGTTTCTTTCGTTATGTCCTGGTCTAGATTCTCGTAATGCACCGAATTCAACTGTTGGTCGACTTCATGTACATAATCGGCGCGGTTAATCACGGCGATACCTCTACCCTTGTCACATGGTTTTAAGACCACGGAACAGTTCCTTTTGAGGGACTGTAGGGCAATAATATTTTTTCTGCCTTAGAGGTATTGCTTGACACATTGTGTATAGGCATTTTAGCCAATTCCACCTTAGTGGCTTCGAGATTATCTTCCAGGTTTTTGCTATAAGTTACAGCAGGAAACCAACTAGATTTCAGATGGAACTTTGATAGCTTTCTAGCGGTTTTCCCGTGCAGAGTATATCTTTTCCTCATTGTTCGGATTAGACCTTTTAGGGCGGTGAGGATTGACACTCTGGTAGGTTAAGTAGGGGTAGTTATAAACTTTAAACCCCTTCCGAGAGCTATTTTCTCTATGTCCGACACAGATCTGTCGGAGAGGTTTTTGATGAAGTGCAGCGATTGTTCTTTCGACTAATTTGGGCAGTTTTTATTTTGCCTTTAATGGCGGTACACTTCCTTTGAAAACTTTGTGACTTTGCACGAAATTTCTCCCTTTTTAAGGTGCGGGAAAATTTCCTCCTTTTTATGGAAGAAGAAATTCTTGATTTATTGTCCTGTTCTTTCATTTTGAACCTTTTGAGACGGATGATGCTTTGAGCAAGTCGAAGAGGATGATTGTAGAAACTTCTACCCAAGTAATGTGTCACTAACTTTGCCTTTTTTAAGAGTGCTGTTTGAAGAGTTTTGCTCTTATATGGAGTTCTTGAGGATCCTTCTCTTTGAAAGGCTAGCTCAGAACTGAGAGGTAACAGCATAGGTAGGCTCTAATAAGGCCTTTGCGGCCAGAGAGAAATAACAAAATTCCCGTGTGAGCCAATCGGAGAGAGGCAACGGGTGGATCCGGTGTGTGTGAACACTTTGTTCTGATTTTTAAATTTTCGAATTTAGAAGGTCGCAGGAAAGCGACCAATAAGCAGTGCTGCACAGGGCGGAAGTTTCGTTAACGAGCCTAGAAGAGAAATAGTGAACACGGAACTCGGGGGTGGCAAAGTTGAAGGAGACTGTTTGTGTAGTAAAAACGACTAAGGCGGGGAGGCACTATTTTTACGTTGCCGAAGGACACCTGTGAGTCGCTAAGTCGTTTCACCTTGTACTTTTTTTGGAAGGAAGGGGGGAGGTGTAACTGGCTAAAAGCCCCATGTCTAAAGGGAACAGTGTCTTTGTACTATAGGATGTGGAAATAGATGTGGAAGTTAGGTTTTTCAAAAGGATCCTAACATGAAGGTGACTTCTAACAGCCTCCATCTTTTCGTGATAAAAAGAATTGTTGCTCTCGATTTTTAATGATCGAGGTACGTTTTTGTGTAAGCCTCGACAGACATAGAGGAGAAAGAATGATAAAAGCAGTATGGGCTTCTTGAGACTGAGGAACAAGACTGACAGGGGTGGCTTGTTTCAACGCAAGCAGCCAGGCTTTTGGGAGGAAGGTCAAACCGAAACGTCGAGAAGCGGCCAATAGAAGGAGCTGTTGCTATAAAGGCATTGGTTTGGCTTGACTTGTTTAGAACTGACAAGCTTGTTCCTAGTACGTAGGCTTTGCGCCTCTGCTTTTAAAAATTCATTCCCTGAATGTTTTTGTGTTTCATTTTGATGAAAAAAGTATCATGCCATATAAGTGGCGTTTCGATGTATGATAAGAGTCCCTTTGTAGGGATTAAACGGATGATACTTTGTAGAGTCGGAGTTTTACTCCGTTTTTTTTTTAGTCGAAAGGCTTTATTCTTTTGAGAAATTGACTGACCGTTAAGTTGTACGAACTAGGCCTCTTGGGGCACGTACCACGGGACCCTTTAAGGGCCAATAATACCTTGAAATAAATCCTAGTTAGGGCGAGAGAATGTATTCTTTTAGGATAGGTCAAATGACAACCATGTGTGAGTTCGGAGGTCGAGGAATAGAGTGGGTCCCGAACCTGTCTTTAGCCTACAAATTATTTAAAAAAAAATTACACTTTAGCATGTTTGACAGAGAGAGGAACCACTCTTTCTGGTCCATTGGGTTGCCCTTAAAAGAGCAGTTTTGGTGGCGCGTTTTAAGCGCGTGACCCCTGTTTTTTGTAGGGGTGGCGTCGCCCCTTCCTCTTCTTTCAACCCTCCTTTGACGTGGTGGCCGTGAACAGTTTCGTCAGCAGCCTGTTTCCTTCCGACCCGTCCGGGTAACGGGCGATGTTATCTCTCGCCTCCTTTTCAGCCTGGTCCAGTTTACTCTTTTCAGATTGGGCATGCCTACCTATCTCGTCTTTCCATGCCTCTAGAAGCCTCGACTCCACCCGGGAGAAGATTCCATTCCAAGTAGTTTGGAACTCCTCCGAGTAGGAAAGGAAGCCCGGAAGCCTTGAAGGCTGTCGCCTCAGAGAGGGGTGTTTTGGCACCGAAGAGGTGGCAATCGCCTTTTCAAGAGTTTTTAACTCTTACTGCAGTTCTTGGACTGCTCACCCCTTTCTGAGGAGGGAAGTAGTGAAAACAGCTTACTAGTCCCCGACCAATCAGAAGCCAGAATCTGAATGACGTCATAGTTGCTAGGCAACGGTCAAGGTCATTGCCACATTCTGTCATGATGAGGTCAAGATCGCGAGAATGAATTATTTTGGGTGAAGGTGTGCTTGTTGCCAGGCAAAATGTAAATATTTTTACGATGGGTGAGAAGGGATAAAGATTGCATTAGGTCGATGTGGAATACCTAGGAGGCTATCGCATGAGGCATCATACAACAAGAAAGAGAACAAAGAATGAAATTTAAGTGCAGCTCTGTTTATTCATTTTAACATTACAAACGATATCCTTTCACATAACATTCACTACTTTTGTTAATTCATGTCATGGCGACGAGGAGACAGGAATGGTCTGTTCCTGTATAGGTCATTTCGGATACTTATGTTACAGAAAACGTCGTAAGGGCCCCAACCAACGCCCAAAAGCGTGAAAAGTAACCGATCATGATTCTTTTCTCTAATCATTTGTTTCAGTCACCAGAAAAAAGGTCGCAGACTATGTGGTGGTAATTGCGATAAAGTCTAATAAGCGTTTTGAGACTGCAATTATTTTCTCTTTTTTCTACTCTACCACAGCAAAAGACATAAATATTAACTTATATCACGGCACACCAAATTTTTAATTACATTTAAACAGACAGCATAAAACAGTTATATGGTCATAAGATGGGTCGTAAATGCAAACTTAAGACATTCCTATCGTTTCTTTGCTGATCAGTATCAAATCCACCAGTGATGGCTTCCATAGACTGGCCTCTACATTGATGAAGCAAATAATAAATACAATAATGTCCACACACAGGTAAGTGTCCTTGTAATGGTTTTTGATTTATCGTAACGATGTCACCATTTCTAGCTAAAAAAGTTCGAATGAAATTTACTTCAGGCACACAGGACCACGCTTTGGTAGGTAGATCCAATGTTCTCGAGGGCGACAGCTCCGACCCGTATTCATAACGAGGGCAGCAGGGCGCTGATTCACAGGCAGATCAGGGGGACGTGGAGCAAGGGTCAAAGCATGCGTCGTAAAGCATCGGAGCATATAAGCATGACCACTGAAGCGGCCTTTTGAACAGGAGAGCATACCCCAAAGAGTGCCATGCAGCACGGGTAGGAGCACGCGTCGTAGACCACCGGAGCCTTAGACCATGAAAACTGGAGCAGCTTTTGGAGAATAAGAGCATACATGGTGATTGTTTCATGAAAGAATGACAACCCATACTCAACTGTAGGTAACTACTTTTAATCGTGAAAAGGCAACTGGCACCCTATGTTTTTTTAAACTTTTAATATGACCCGAAAAGCACTCGGCCTCCAACTCAAATCATTAACTAGATTTAAGGTTCCACTACCGCAAATAACAATAACAGCATTTATAAAAACAAGAAGATGAAGCCCTGGAGAATAATGGCGTCAGGACGCTAACATTGAACACGGGTAGGGGCGTGCGTGGTAGACCACCGGAGCATATGAGCGTTATACCAGAGAAGCTTTCGGAGCAGAAGAGCATACGGAACAGAAGAGCTAACGCGGTGGAGTACCACGGAGCACGGGTCGGAGCATGCGTGGAAGACCACCGGAGTATACAGACATGAAAACTGGAGCAGCTTTCGGAGCAGAAGAACATAATCGGTGGACTATAATGGAGAACGGGTCGGAGCATGTATGGTAGACCACCGGAGCATATGAACATGAACACTGAAGCAGCTTTCGGAGCAAAAGAGTAAACGCGGTGGAATACCGTGGAGCACGGGTCGGAGCACGCGTGGCAGACCACTAGAGCATATGAGCATCATTCTAGAGGAGCTTTCGGGGTGGGGAGGAGCATACGCGGTGAAGAACCATGGAGCACGGGTCGAAGCGTGCCTGGTAAAGACAACCGGAACATATGATCATGAACACTGAAGCAGCTTTCGAAGAAGAAGTGCATGCACGGTGAAATGATAGTTAATGAATAAAAATTCTGAAAGAGGTTTGACGAGCCAGCATCAGATTACCATGATGTAATCAGAATGTAAGGCACTTCTTCAAAGGCACCAGTAGCGATGCGTGGTTTTTATTCTGCAGGCTATTTAGCAATAAAAATAACGGTCTGATGCACTTAAAAGTATTATAAGAGTGCTAAAAACGCTGGTCGCGACAGTACATGGCTACATTCCATAGGTCTACACTAGACTTAAGTTACAAGGAGGAGATCGCATTACAAGCCAGATGTTCCTTCTTTGTGATAAAGGCATCAGTTGCTGTTATCTTTAGCAACGCAATTTTAAATAAGCTTATTTTTTTTCTTAAGTGAAAAGTATTAAAGAAAACTTTGTTTGAAGGATAGCAAGGGAACTAATACATTTTGAACACAGCGCCAATCTAAATAAAGGCAACGACATGAAATCGCTTTGAATGTTGAAAAAGGATACAATACCGTTCCATTTCTTAGTACCATCGACATTCGTCATGATGATTGACACACTTTTCCTATAATTTGTACACATAGCGCCTTACAATGTGACTTATTTCCGATTTGCCAAGATTTCCGAGAACCAACAGGTCCGTCTAGGTAACTAACTTTAGTCGTGAAAAAGCAACTGGCACCCCATGGATGTAAAACGTTATTAATATGACCCGAAAGGCACTGTTATCGTTGAGTTTATTTAGCGTTCGACCACTGTACATAACATAACAATAACAATAACAGCAATAATGAAAACAAAAAAGCCGTGGTGAACAATAAGGTCAGAATGGGACGAACGTTTCTGGCTATATTGCGTTTAATCCCTCGTCAACGCAAAAATTTGGATCCCATCCGTTCCTTTAAATGACACCTTTTCCCTGTCCTAAACACTTTGTAACCTGGTCTAGGGAGAGCTTGAACCCCCATCTCCCATCCGTATATAGAAATTCAAACCCTCTACGCATCACAGTTGTTCGTTTTCTCACATTGTCATGAGTTTATAATGATCACAGTTCACAGAAAAAGAAGTGGTCAAGAATGAAAGACAATGAAATGTTTTAGGTTACATTAATACTTCATGTTTTCCAACACTATTCTTGCATTAATGGTATCAGCACTCGGTGTTAGTAGAAAAAGGCTTTACAACATACAGTTCAACTTCAGGAACCACATGGCAATGTGTAGTCATGACACACTCCGCGTTTTTTGTACACTAGGCGATAATGTCGAGTCTAAGTCGACTGCCACTAAAGGACTGTTTCTGGTAAGAGACGATGACCTTCAACTCCGGGAGCTTCGAGTTGTCATACTTTATCCTTGGTTGTACGACATCTAATGTCCTCGATTTAAAATGACTCGAATGGCCTTATGCAATTTGACTAGATTTTCCCAAGTGTCGATGGAACAAGACACGTTTCCATGACGATCGTTTTCCTCTTCATCATTATCGCTCTCAGTGCCGTCTTCGTCGGACTCCTCTTCGCTGCTGCCAACTCCCTCTGTGTCGCTTCAGACATCAGTGTTGTCAGCTTCTCTACTGCCAGTCATGCTGTCTTCCTCCAGATGCTCTGATACACTGTTGCTTGTGTCACTCTCTGAGATATTATTGGATGAGGCCTCGCCTGGAGAGTCGCATAGTCGCTTCGCTATACCGTTCTTAGAGTTCCCACCGTCCATCTCAAGGTCCCCATGAGGGTGCTTGTGGACACGATCTATATGCCGACGAAGATTAAAGCTTCTTGTAAAAGGCACCCGACAGATATGACAAAGGTGAGACGTGCTTAAGGTGTTGCATTCACAAAGGTGTGTTATTTAATGTGGGAAACACGAGTCTCCATGGACTTAAATATAATCCAGTCGCTTGGAGCAGATAATCAAGCGTCATAGAACACCCGAGCATATGAGCAAATGGATCACACGGAATGAACAACACCATAACATATACTTCTCTGCTCCGTTATACTGCAGGCATGGGCCTGGAGGACAGAAGTCCTCTGCTCCGGTGCTTCATGCGTTGCTCAGGAGAACATTTCTAGATATGTTCCATTGTTCCGATTGTCCCACATACGCAAGGAGACATTGACAGATACCATTTGCAAAGGCCAGTCAGTCTGTGAAGACTCGTAACGTCAATGTAGAAAGTGTTTTTTCTATGTGGATAACATTTAGGCTTAGCCTATAAGTTGTCTCAGTCATCAATCGTTTGCTTGGACCTTGTCAACATTTTTCCAACCAAGACATATTGGTGAGCAGTTTAACAAACATAAGGATACTGAGGGAATTACCATTTAGTCAGGTGTATCATAATCGGACAACGGCATAACGATAAGACCTCAATTTAGACTTTCGAAAAGAGACTATACCGAAAGCTTGCCTACAAACATGCACGCATAGACACGAAATTCTCAAAAAATCATAATAATTTGTCACTCGTCAAAAAAAGCGTGTCTGGACGTATTAATGACATCGAATTGTTGCGACATACATACATACACCAATTAGTCAGACAATGCCTGTGCTTGCCCTCACGTGCTTCTCGTCTAGCGTCAAGCCAACACACACCCAGCTGGTAGTGCAACGTCTATGAAGTTTTTTGACTGACTACGTTTCTGGCTCCACATTGAGAATTCCCGAGAAATATGAGCACTGCCCTGAGCACCAGAGATGCGCCCACTAGCACCACACCGATTTTCAGGAGCAAGTCCAACGGCTGGGAGCACGCTTGGTTAGGTTACAGTATGAATATCCAATTGAAGAATTGGTTCATTGTGTTCACTTTGGCAGGCGTTTTTTTATATGACTGAAAAAGAATATGCCCCACAAACTGGTATTCAGTGTCCAAAAATTGTTCGGCCTAATAAGTTGAGGGTTCTTGCTTGGCCCTTTTGAGTAGGGGACGTGAATTTTAATTTTTCAGAAAACATTTTCAAATACAAATGAGGAAACTAAAAGTTTATTTTGGACTATTTTCACTTACTGTTATAAGTATGCCACGCTTGCCCATTGATCATGGTAATACACGGCGTGGAACTAGACATCCTCCACTGCACTGTACCCAATCACGACCATAGTCACAGATCCATTATTGTGAATGAGCTAACATACGGTCTGATCCCTTCCCTTCATACTGCTAACTTTGTTGGTTTCACTGACGTAGTAAAGTACAGTGGTCTACAATCTAAAATAACAACCTGAAAAATATTATAACATCGCTGCACTGTTTTGCTGAAAGGAATATGTGCCCACATTTGCAATTGAATTGTATGAACATTGACAATGGCGAACACTTGGTAATATGCACAATGGTGATATAAACCTAAAGCAAAATATTATAGCACAGTAACAGGGTGAGAAAAAATCAACATATCACAATCAAATCACTAGCCTTAAATTATGTATCCACTCGGCCTGCATAGTAAGGCAGTTCAGGCCAATTTGTCATTACCTAAAGCTAGGAGCAACACCCGTTACTTCCGAAAAACTAACAAGTGTTGCCATGACGACAAATATTAAACAATAATGATTCAAAAAGCTCTTGGCAAAGGTACGCCTTCAATAATGATATTTTGTTAGGCAAAGTCTAAACCAAAGGTTAGGTCTGTCCATGTCATGACATTGCTGAGGCTATGAGCTGTCGGTGAACAAGTATGGACACCTTCCTGCCAGCACACCATATTGGGTCCCGTTTGGGGCCAAATTGGGCGCCCGATTGGGGCCCAACTTAATGACAATACTAACCTCACACCAAGCCCAACTAAGCCCAAGCTTCCCAAGTAAAACCCACTTGGGGCCCAACTGGGCTTGCTTGCTGGGCCGAGGGAATCGATCGCGCCCTGGGATCTCAAAGATCCGTACATATGGTATTTGTAATATGTAGAACCGGCGCTTACAGCTTACGACATTGTCAATGTTTGACGTAATTTAACAGATGACGGAGGGTCATGTTTATCATTTCAAAGCTAAGGTACCCACTCTGATCGTTCTTTATGGTCCCAGAAAGCTATTGAGAAATCAGTATTTGCACTCTTTACAATAGCAATTAACATGATGTGTCTAAAATCTGTTCAAACTGTAAACAAATAACACTTACCTGCCACGACGTTAAATATCGAGGTGCACATTGCCCCCTAAAGCGATACCGATCAACACTGAAAAAATTACCTTTGCTAAATCCACATTATAATTTCCATTTCAAGTTAAAAATAATAACAAGAGGGCAATCCACGGAGTTGCATATCTCATCGCTAACATGTGCGCAAGTTGGTTACAGAACTTGAACTATGTATGAGCTAGAAGTTTTATCTGTGCTGAATTTTATGCTACAGTAGAATGTCATTGACAAATATCACCTACTAAAACTCCATGCCACAATACTGAAGTCCAAGGGAAGCGATTTTTTTTTCGTTCCAGGGCACGGAAGTTTTTTTTCGTAAGATAGCGAGGGGAAAGAATATGGCACAGACAAATCAAGTTCTTGAACAGGCGCAACTTATTCAAAAAAACATCATTTGGATATTTAAATTCTTACACTGGATTATATAAGAACTGGAGAGATAGGCTACCCAATCTTTGTAATGCTTGCCCTTTTAATCCAGTAGGCCTATCTAAGATTTTTGAACAAATTTATTTTTTAAGATGCTGTTATCCCCTTGCAAAACTATGAAAAAAAAAACAACGAGCTTGGCTGTTACACTAAACTGATACGATTAGATATGGCAACGATAATAAAAGTAAGACGCCTTTGGGGACGCTTTAGACAAGTGCGTAATTGTTATTATTCACTCGCAAGCTGGGCGTATTCTCCATTTTGAGGCGACGGCAAACTTCATGTGTGTCGAGCTGATATGCACATCAAGTGCGTCTCAATTAAAAAACTGGGCGTGAGCGCGATGTTGAACGTGTGGCGTTAGAAGATTTCCGGGCGACGCACAAACCTTTTCTGCGTACTGGCCTGTGACCAATCCAAGCAAGGATTGCCCGTGGCAAGGAAATACGTACGTTGTTTTTTTTTTTTTTTTTGGTGATGCTCCAGAACCGCCAAGTTTTAAGGGCACCAATATGTAAGATAGAGGCCCTATGCCTAACCTAATGTTAGTCACCCACAGTTTCATATCTTGGGTTATAACTCAAGCGTATGAATGGCGTACGTTTAGCCCCAGACCTAGCCTACATACTGTTAACCAGCTTGAGATTTCAAGTCTAGCCATAGGTTTGACTTCAACTTTCATACTACTAGGCCTAACAGTTACAGCAACTTTGGAGTGAAAACAACTGTCTGCGTACACCATATGAGAACACTCTAGATATGTCAGAGTGAAGTGCGAGTAGGAACTTAAAAATCTCACTGCAGCATACAAGCTAGTTAAAAAAGAATTTGAGACTGTTACTACGAAGTACTAACCTAGGCGTCTAGCTTATTTATATTAATTGATGAAAAATAGGCTAGTTACAAAACATTAAAGTGGGGATGACACGGCCAAAAAAAGTTCCTGGGTAACTGTTCTTTGGGTACACCTTGACATAAAGTGAATGATTTCCCTAATAAATTATGTCCATAAATACCGACATACGACGTTTTGAATTCCCAATTACAGGCCAGACTCAGACCATTTGAAATTCGAAAGCGAAAAAACGTATATGAACGCGTCTCAAAATGGTGAAGTCATTGGAGGCACGGTAAGCAACACTGTACCAGAGAGCTCACAATCATCGAATCATGCGCATGGTAATGCGTGTTAGCGCAAACATAATTGCAAACACCGGTGCTCCAATAGCAGTGAGCGTACATTGTGAATTGTGCATTGCGCGGTGACTGTTTAGTATTCGCAATAGCATCTTCATCAAACAGCTCATACAGTAAATACGCGCTCGTAGTGGGGACGCTCTTAAGTGTTGTCTGCTCATACATATTCATAGCTGTTCTTTATAGCAACCGAACCGCGTCTTCCTTGCACAAAAACAGAACTATTTTTACCCGCGCGCATGCACACGCGAACACATTGGCCAATGATTTGCTCCGAATCCCCACCATGGTCGGCGCTTTTCGCTCTGTATGTTGGACTTTGTATTGTGATGTAATCGTTTTCATGAGGTTGCTAAGATAAGATAACTTTACCGAGCGTTACATTAGTTCTACATCTAGATGCGCGCCGTAGGGCAGGGTTTGTGCCGCAAATTGCGTCATAAAAGTTAGGCGACCTGTTGCAGCATTTTTCGAAATTGGATTTCGAACGCAGTTTTCCTTCGAATATCATTTATGCCGAATTGTACGGGTTTGTAATGGGGTGTGAGATGATATTTGTAAAATACTGTATCTAATCTTGCAATAGCCTACACAAAAGTTTTTGTGGCCGTGTCATGCCCACTTTAACCTTTGACAATCTGTAACGTGAACTATGTCTTTGGTTGCCATGACAACCACACATATCGGTACAACTAACAGTATCATGCCTAGGCTATTACACTTAAATTTTCAGATTTGTGGGATGCGTCCGTTAAGAGTTAAAGTGAATACAAAAAAAAAGTATTTGACCCCCTGTCACGTGACCTTTGACCTTGGTAGCCATGGAAACTACATATTTTGGTAGAACTAGTCTACCCTATTATACTTGTGAAGTTTCATGTAAAATGAAGGTTTTCTTTTGAAGTTTCAGTACAAAATAGGAAAAAAAAAGGTTTTTCTGCAAAATGTGACCTTTGACCTTTTCTTCCCAGGGTCTGGAAGACACAAGTTCCTACCCTGGGGTACCCACCTAGCAATTTTGAAAAGAATCGGTCCAGCCCACTAGGAGGAGTTTGAGGGACAAAAACGTTGTTTTACGAACAAATTATCACTTGGAATTTTTTTGTTCCACTCTACCACTTGACCTTTGACATCTGTTGCTATGGCAACCACATATTTTGGTAGGTCTAGATGTAATCATCATATGTGTAAAGTTTCGTGTCAGGAGAACGTTTCGTTTTGGAAATATAGCAGAAAATGTGATTTCACTAAATTTGACCTTTGACCTGTAACCTTGACCTTCACTTCCGGTTGTGTATTAAAAATGCAATTGTTCCACCTGAGGTACCATCTTACCAAGTTTGAAGAAAATCGGCCCAGCCGTTTACAAGATATTAGGAAAACAAAATTGGACACACACACACACTCGCTCACCCACCAACACACACACACACACACACACGGACAGGTTTTGACCCCTCTCTCAGCCATGGACCTTCAGTCACCCCGGGGTACCTCACCATGGGTTAGACCTCGAGACTAGTAACCTGGGAAAATTTACCGTTACCATGGCAACCATTGCGATTTAAGCTGGCATTGCCATATATAGCCCCATAGGCTAAGTGACTACAATATCTCATCCTCCTCACGGAGCGATGAGATAATAAAAGAACAAAATACTACCGTACTTCGACTGCACTGCACTAAACATAATATAACATAAAGTAACATATTAGCACAGTCACCCGATGATGAAAATCAATATGGCAATCCTTAAAATGACTGGCCTAGTATTATGTATTCACGAGATCTACCTTAAAGTCCAGTTTGTTATTACTTAAGGTAATGATTAGCATTCATTACATGAAAAAAGAATGAGACCAGTGTTGCCATGACGACACGAGTTGCAGAATGATAATACAAAAAAAGAGAAATATTGCGAGACAAAGTTTAGAAAAACGTCCATAGCAGCATGTTTTAGTTATGACATTTTGCATAGGCTTTATAAGCTGACTCTACAAGTAGGGACACCTGAGGGAATCGAACCCTCGAATCTCAAAGATTCTGCCATTGCGGTGTTTGTGATCTGTAGAACCGACGCTTATTGCAATGTCAATTTTGGATGTGATTTAACGGATGATGGGGATGTCATGATCGTCATTTCATAGTTGTCAGGCGTCAAAACAACACTGATCCTACACCATGGCATCTTCATGGCAAACGTTAATGAATTCAGACGGGAAAATGTATTACTACAATCCTCGCTCACGGGAAACCAGCTGGCAAACGCCTATTGAGGGAAAGCCCATGCAGCTCCAACTTCAACCTAACCCGAAGCCTCCTAACGCTTTCTCAAAAGTGACCAAACCTATGAAGCCGCCTCAATCTCTGCTTGACTTGTTGTTAAGCACAACTGCGTCTGTGACTCTGAAACGTGTAGGTCCCAGAATATATGTGTGTATACAACGGACCACATCAAGAAAGAGTTCTTCACTACGAAAATGTTTCTACTTAAACCCTGATGAATGGCAACAATTGTACCGTGCTGCCAATGACATCCAAGAACTACTTTCTGCCATGGTCTTACAAGAAGGAAAGAAGCACTGACCAGTCTTGGAGAGACGAATCTATTGAAATCCAGAGGATATAGTAGAAACCACTGTCTAACGCTCTGCACAAAGACTTTAGTCAGTCACACATCAAGTGAAACAGTAATAGACCGGTATATATTGCGAAAACTTTGTTCAGATTGCTCTGATGATCTTCACGGTCCAAAGAACTTAAGAATTGCGCACGCAACGCACAGTCTTCTTTGTTCGCAACTTTTGTTGACGTTAAATCTGTAAGCGCTCCCATTCTAAAGCCACCACCACTAATACGATAATGTCATGTTTTCGTACTGAACAATGATCTAATAGGATTTGATAATACACCAAGGATGCCAAGCAATCTATCATTTTACCTTCTCGCTTTATTTGTAAAAACCTCTTGTACACTGGAAAAATGGCCATCCATCCTGTGCATTCAACCATTCATCAATATCAATTCTTTTGTTAAGAAGCAAATACAAGTGTCGTTCCGTCCAGAAGACAGTTCTATTGTGTGGTCTTTTCCCTCTTTTGTGTCTTTGTTGATCGGTTGGGGCCAGTACCTTTAAAAACTAAGTATGCACCCTACCCATTCACATTCTAACATGGCTAAACACTACTAGCCAGGCTTTTGATTATCATCCTCTGACACTTGCGCGATTTCAGGCCCTCCTCATGACATTAGAAAAATTTTCTTCACAAGTTCATATTATAAATACATGAATATGACCGTAAACTTCGCCGCTATGACATTGACCCAGCTGAACAATTGGTTAGACATGACGATGGTCTTGACCTTAACCGTTGCCTAGCAACAATGACGTCATTTCCATGCTGGGTTCTGATCGGTCGAGGACTAGTAAGCTGCCTTTCACTACTGAGGGTGTCTCTATGATGGCGAACCTGCAGGTTCATGGCCTCTTGGAGCTGGATGTGGAATACCTTCTTGGTTTTCTTTTGGGGAGCTACTGTTGCCTCCCGACTCTCCAAAGCCCACGTCCATCACAGTGGTGTCCTCTTTTTTCAGAGGTAAACAGGTCTTTTCCTGGGGTCTCGGGCGCACGGGGCAGAGCCGATGTTGAGGTGCTTTCAAAAGCCATATCGGAATGAACCCTCTGATGAAAAGATCGTTCCTTTTAAAGGATTCAGGACGAAAAGAAACACGCCTTTTAGGTCTCACTACTCCATTAGGGGAGTGTTCTAGAGCGTCAAGTGTACACCCTCAAAGAAATAGTCCTTTTAGCTCTGGTTTTGACCAAATTTTGTCAAGATAACATGCCAGCTGGGTGATGAAAGTCCATGAATATGAAAGAGTACTTGCCAGAGTGTGGATGTTGAAAATTTGGGTAAGATTGACATTGATTTTGACTGTTTAAAAAATTGCTATCAAATGGCGGAGATTTTCTGTTTTTGTGAAGAGGCTAGGGGTGGGTGTACCCTACAAAAACTTTAAGCCCTTCTAGCTCAAAATCTAAACGGTCATGGTATGGAAATTTTGTAGTGCCATGATGGGCAAACTTGTCAGCTATCAAGTGATGGGTGTCTTGACATAGCTGTGAACTTTGACAAGGCTGCAGCGGCCTCGAAAAGGAGCTAATTTAGTGTGTAAGTCAATGGGAAAGTTATTGGGGGTGTGAGGCCTTTAGGCGGGAAAATGACACTGTGAGGGAAGGCTTGGAGGAGCCACCAAGACTTTTCGAAGATATGAACAATCTATGTGTACAGAATGCGAGAGCACTCAAATCCCCGGTGATCCGAAAAAGCCGTATGTTTTGTACGTGGAATGCTCCACACTGAAGAGTACGGAAATTCGGATCGAGATGTACCTAAATTAGCCAATCAAGGACCAAGGAGAGTGTTCTGGCGGTGTTTTGCAATAAAGAGCAAAATTTTACGTTTCACGTTGAAACTGTGTGTACACTCGGATTCGCGGTGATCCAAAACCGCCGTATGTTTTGTACGTGGTTGGTCACACACTGACTGACTAACTGACTGACTGACTGACTGACTGACTGACTAACTGTCTGAACGACTAACCCATCTAACGTGAAAATCATATTTTCATTGTAAAGGGCAAAATGTTTTCACCATAGTAACCGGTTCCGAAAGTTTTTTGAGAAAGCATTGAAATTTAGAGTTTGCGAATAAATATTATATTTTGAAAAGAATATTGGATGTCTTGGTTAAGGATTTTTTATTTTAATTTAAAGTGATTCATTTTGTTGTTCTCTTCTTTTGAACGTTCAATGAGCAAAAATGCGTGCACAATTTACAAAGTTTGTGCATTGAGATAATACTTGTAGAGAGAAAAAATCGCATGAAAACTAAAAAGAAACACAATTCAAGTAATATTTTATTCGTCCAATGAAACAACTATCAAAAACGGATCTGGCCGAAAAATTGAAATTGTGAGGATGAGTTAAACTATAGAATAACTTAACAGACAGTCAAATAGAGGTTCTCAATGAAATATGCAATCCTGCCAGAAAGATTACCTGAGCTGAGTTTTCAATTGGAAAGACTAGAGAGTGCAGACAATTTTGAGACAGTATCTTATTGCGTTTCACTTATTTTGGCCTATATTTATCTTCGAAGAACACTTGTTTTGTGATGATAAATGGCAAACTATTGTTCACGGCACCTGACCACCACTCCTGACCCCGCTCGTCTATGCCGTGCGAGGAAATTTTTGACAAAAATGTCATTGGATGCAATCTGTGTCATGCAAAGATGCAACCTTTTGAAATAATATTTGAAATTTGACAAATCTGCGGATTTCTATAGTTAAAAAAGGACGGAAATTTGGAGAGGAAATCTGTCTCTTCTGAAATTTTTTAAGAAACTGGGTTTACTGACACTTAATCTGGTGCCACATACGCTACCTTTTGAAGTGAAATTTGTTTTACTTCAGTACATCTTTTTAGGATCTAAAACAGAACATGGTTTCCGTGGGATCACTCGGCCCGATGCTCACATGAGTACGACAGTGCCCCGAAGTCTCATTTATGTTTACTCGGAAACCTTACTCTCCTCCCCTTAAAGTGATCATTAATACAGACTTTCATATTCTTTCAATGGTTGATCAAATAAGCAAGGTAGTTGTGATGCCGCCAAAGTCTTTTGTAACCCCCCCCCCCCCCCCCATCTGAAAAATTAGCTCGTTGGTGCGAGTTTGCTGAGAAACACTCCGATAAATTTGGGTGACTAACAGGCTCCAAGATAAAACTCTGCTACATGTGACGTCATTTCAGTGAGAGACTCCTAAATTTGAAAAGTTTTAAATGGCTTAAATTATTGTTAAAATCATTCCGATCATGGTTTATTAAGAATGGTACTAAAACTGATGGTACTCTTCACACTTTAGCCCATTATGTTGTTTGTTTATCACTCTCTTTTGATACTTTCGAAGACTTAAAATTTTGTTTTATTTGTTTTATCATTTTTTATTCATTTTATTACTTTATCTTTATTTTCATTTTTTTTTTCTTCTTAAAGAAATACTAGGGAATGAAAAATTTCTACGCGCTTTACGCGCCTTTACCGTGGTTTCAACTGCGTGATTGAAGTAATACATTTCAAAATTTTCCGAAGATATTACTTTTTCGCATCTAGGACAGCTAATTTTAACCATATCGTCACAAATTCAGATCAGCTTTGGCGAACAAGAACTCTTTGTCCTCATCTACCGCTTTTGCAACACCAAAATGTAATTTTATTTGGAAGAAATGATATGGTGATCGAAAAGTTATGAGTTGTAGTAGTCCTTCCCTGGATAGGCGATTAGGTCTTGGAGTTGGTCACCCCAATCAAAAACCCTGGCCACTGCTAAACCAGTATGCACACGCAGTGCGCAAGTAAAATTATTATCTGTGGAATTTGCTACGACAATCATCTAAAAGTAAATTATGACTCTTGAAATATTAACAAAATTCTTCACTCATCTATGTTGTAATATTTGTAATTAAGCTGAACATCGTATTTTTCACGTTAGCTGTTGTTGCCCCCACTTAAACTCAAATTTTGTTCAAATACTTTATCGTTGCACAAATTCTCTAGGGGAGACTTAGACTTGGCCAAGTCTCTCGTGAGTGTTCCCCGGGGAGCTGACAACACCAACTCTACACAAATCCAGTGCTTCAGCACAGTACAGCATACCGTATTTGCCTTTTTTCTAATACGCCCTCTATCGGTCTGTAAAGGTATCGCTTCTCAACGAGAGACTTGGGACAATTGGTTTCTATGACGTCATCATTTTTATGTTATTCCTTTACTTTATTCATCCCTCATTAAGATGAATAATATGTAGTAGTTTCTCAATATCTAGTCCAATCAAAGTTGGCAGTCTGTAAATCGTGATATGAATAAACATATATTAGGTCACATGACCTTGTCATTCGTATCTATCTGTCAGCCAGCAGTGCTAGCAGTCGACAAATTTAGAGCCCTTACCGTACCGATGAAGCAACTATTTTCTTTGCAATAACATCTGAAATTATTCCCAAAGACATTCGCAGGGGTTTAAAAAGAGTCATTATTAATGTATGGGACACCAAGAAGACGTCGGAGTTTGATTACCGGCAGGATTTAAGAAGTAAATTTATCGATCGACCACCTTTAGCGGTTGAGTTACACGAAGCGCAGAGAAGGCAATGACGCTTACAGTATAAGTATATACTACGAGATCTAACAATAACGTTACTTCGTAAACACTGCATAGGCAATGTGTGAGTTATAAAATATTCTATCAAGTGGGCTGTTGATGTGTGTAACGTTAGTGCTCTGCAATAACAATGAAGTTTGACCGTGTTGGACATATGCAAGTGTAGCAGAGGAATTTCACAACTTTATAACTTATGATTAATGAATATGATGAGGCACTGTTCAGCATAGAGGACGGCAAGGGGAACTACTGGGAGTCTGCAAATTGAAGAAGACATATCCAGCATACTGGTATAATTGAGGTAAACTAATGCACTTCGGCTACTTACCAATTGCAACCTCGACCCCGGCCTAGTCTCCTAGACCCAGGGGTGGGATTTGACTGGGGACGGATTTCACAGTCATTCTGTCCCCACCCGGCCGAGACTTGAGAGTGATAGGATTTCACTCCATCAGTGTGGATCCGAAGGCCGGGGTAATCTGGCAGGTCTTTTTCTGGTGATATGCATAGTGCCTAGCTGACAGTGGGGACTTGGCAGGGGATTTACCCTCGATCAGTGTATACCCAACCCAGCTTTGATATGGCCAGGCTCTGTGTGGGGATTTAACAATTTCGAAAATAAAGTTCCCGGGCAAGACCCGACCATCCCCAGGTCTAGGAAGTGTCAGTGTTGCAATTGATAAGTGCATAAATCTTCATGACATTGCAAGATTATTGCAGCCAGGCCCTTTTAGTTGACAGCTATAAGCACCACAACATACAGGACTTGGGGCATTGGTAGCTGCTGCATAGGTCAAAATCAATTGTCCCAAACCCATGAATAAGGTAAAAGGTATTTTCTACCTGGCCTTGCATAATTCAGGTTCCCCCAATTCTACCCAGGGGTTTCATTATAACAATTCTTCAAACTTGCTTACAACTTTGTTCAGGCTTTTACTTAGTCAGAGAGTTGCATGCATACATTTTAGAGGAACCCTGCAGAAGGGACTAGTTTTGCTTCCTAACAAAATAATTGCTTTATGCAAGCTAGGTGTAACACTGTGCTACTGTATGAGGGATTGTCAATCCTGCAGAAAACCAGGAAATTAAAGGGACAATCCTCTCACCCCAAACTACACTTCTAGTATAGGGTAACAGAAACTCTCAATTGGCTCAGCTTTTTGATTGACTGCTAATTCAAACAATGCAGAGTACCAAAACTTATATTACACAGCACGAACCGTTCTGATAGTGTTTTGATTATACACATCGAGCTTTCTTTTCCCCCTGAAGCAATAAAATGAGGGTGGGGCTTAATTAAGAAGGTTACAGTAAAAGAACTGGTACTGTTTGGGATGAGAAAATTGGGCCTTTAATTACCCAGGCACTGAAAGATCACTTGACAAGTTTTATGAAATGTACAACTGCTACTTTTTAGCCCTAGCATAATTTACAATAAATGAGCATTCATATGTAGACCTACTGCCTATATTTTGTAACTTCAGGAACAGCTACAGTAGAGTAAATTGCACTAGTGGTTGTGCTTTTTATGAATGTGAATATCTACACAAAGAATATGGTACAACTTGAAGACTATATAAGATTTTGATACCATAAATTCAAGGTAGCCCAGGCTAAATGTGTGTTATTTTCTTGTACTTATCTGAGAAAAAAAATTAGGTCATCAGACGTGCTAGCGCGCTAGTGCTGTAGCACTGCATGTTTCATCGTGCAGTGTTTCCATCAAGTCTCCTTGGTGGAATATTTGCTTCAAGTGTGAATGGTATGAACATTTTAAAGTGTACTTAATTCTCCTTCATTTTTCTTTTACACAGAACTTGAGCCATTGGAGTAAGTGGGACTGTACATACTGCAAAGCCACCATCTTTGGCAGAGTCAGCAGGCAACCAGGCTATGCAGTACATTAAACATTTAACACCAAGCTTAGCACGGTATATGGAGTATATTAGGCATGGAATGTATAGTGTATGTGTTGAAAACCTACAGTATCTTGACTCCAATTTTACATGGAATGCGTGGTTACATGAACTATGTAAATAAAATCTTTGGCCTGGAAAATATTTCATTGCAATTTTTGAAAAGAGAGATAGACTGCACTTGACAATCATCTGATACCAGTACCAGTACGACCAGTTGGTGCAACTGTGGTGTTTAATTAGAGAACAGTCTGAAATTATCATTGACTGTCGTGATTGGTATATGCACTTGTCCTCCAAAGCAATAACTGGTACATATAGAGTTACATTTTAAACAGGGACCTACCAATTAAACATTAAAGAAAATATTTTTCAACTGCTGTAGTAGAAAAACAAGGACTACTGTAGCTGTTCACAGAAGAGATGCTTTCAACAATCAGTATGATTTAGTTAATACAGTGCAGGAATTTTGTTAATTTTTTTTATTTTGCTTAATAAAGTAAGCTGCTTCCATGGGTACAATGAGTACAAATTCTTTATTAATAGAGGTGGTGTGATGTAATGCATGATGATTTCAAGAACTGTAGTAGATTATAGTAGTATACAGCTTCCTGAGATTGAGAAATTGAGAAATGTTTCCAGTTTTATTGAGCTTATTGAGACCTGCACTGTTTACATACAAATGTGGTATGATGATAGCAACTCACTGGTTTAAGGAACATTTTTGTGGAGGGTTGGGGGAGAAAGTAAAGGGGGAGCTAAGTGCAAATTATGGGATATTTTCTCAGCACCCTTGTATGATGTATACACAGCATGTCCTTACCACTACTAGCCTCTGCAATACTTTTGTGTACTTGGATTTTTTGTGTGTTTGTGGGTAGGGTGATGGAAAAGAATCTGGCAAGTGTTGCACAAATGTGACAAGTGGAGAGACACTTTATACATTACCATCTGTAACTGAGCATCATTCTGACATGCGTCTGGGTGATCACTTCGGATTAGCAATAATCCCATCATCACAGGTAAGTTAATTGGAGGAATGCAACTACTGTAATGCATATAGCACATGCAGCATTGTTAAAAATCATTGCAGGTAAGTACCTGTAGAACTTACATTACTTCAGTCTAGTTCTACATTCCATAAACTCTTGCAACAGTGTAAACTCAGCCAAAGCCTTACAAGTGGCAGGCTTATGCAAATGGTTTCAGGGACAACTTAATTTTTTAAGGGGTGAGGTGGGGGGGGGGGTGGGTAGAGACCTAGGTCTTCATAAAACTGCAACCAGACAGGCCATGCACATAGAGTATTTAATTTAAGTGATGTAAGGTTACAGGTGGGATTTAAAATTATGAATTGCTTCTCTGAGACAAGATATTTTTGTCCTTCATGGTCCTGGGAAGGTAGAGGCCTACTTTCAGGCCTCGATTTTCAGAAAAATTTGTGGTTGTCCTCGGGCAACCAATTCCATATTTTTAGTTGTCCTAAAGAAAATTTGGCTGTCCAAAACATTTTGTGTACAAAACATTTTTTGACCAATTACAGCACAAAACAGTAGTTGCGTTTATGTATAAATGGGTCTGGAAGAATGAAATGATAAAATTTTTGCAAGACAAAGGCACTTGAAGTGTGAAACTATGATGGAAAATTTTGCAACGAGTTGATCAGTCAGCATGTACAACATACTTCTTCATTCAGATAAAAGCAAGCTGCTGGAATATAATTCTTCTACCTTTTGGTTGTCCCTATGGAACTTTAGTTGTCCCGGACAATCGCACAACCAAGAAAATCGAGCCGTGCCTCCCACATGATACATAATCTGAGAGATTTGCAAAATACCCATGTTAATCTCTCTCTTTCTCAGAGCTTGGATCACTGTTTCAGTAGGCTATGCATGTCTTGTCTTAGGCTACTTATCATTGTTTGAGACTGGTAGCAATCAGTAAAAGGAGGAATAAAAATTATCAGATTCAAATTAAACACAAGTTTATATTGAATTAAGTGTCATACCTAGTTAGTGCTGCTGGCTGTATGAAAGAATCACTGTGGTCAATACTCTACAAGATGGCTGGCTATTTCTACCTTATCACATAGGGTATATTGTTCCCATGTCTCATAAATCCCACATTCATATATTCCATCTCGTTTTGGTCCCCTGTCTCAAAAGTCCCATGTCTCACCATGGAAGTACTACCTCGAGGTAGTACTTCCATGGTCTCACTCACTGCTCCCCAACCAATCAACTCATTGGGATTATAGGGGTTTGGGTTAGAGATATGGTTACTGGGCATGCACTTAAAAATATGAGGGGAACAATGCCACGGGGAACCAATGTATATTACAGGTAACAAAACTATATTGGATTAACAAGGCCACCATGTGGGTAGCTCACAGGTAGGGATATTAATTGGGCAGCTGACCCATATTCTCCCCACGTATCAGTTGTTTGCCCCAGAGCTCTCTCATATCAGTGAAGTGGGCTATCATAAAAAGGCCACTTATTAATCCCAGGTGAAATTGGCCCACATGAAAAGAGTTAACACCCATTGGTGCAGCTGCAGAGGAGCCAACCCAGGCATGCATTATTTGTCCCCCTTCCCAAGATTTTGGCCTGTGTCCCTCCCCAACTTAGGTCAGTTAAGAATTGAGTACACAGAAAAAAATAAATAATATACCTCTCCAGATCTAATTTTTCATACTGAGAAATGTCCTTGCAAGCTTTTGGGTTTTCGCCCCCTGAACATGCCTACCTCCAGCCTGAATGGGAATGAATGCTTTGGATCTGTATTCTGTTTGGAGCTGCGTCCAAAATTTTTGCCCCCAACATTATCATGTGCCCTTTATTTGTCCCCACCCCATCCAGTTTTGACAGTCTGGCACCACCGCTGCCAGTGCATGGCATAGCCTCGGGTGAGGGGTTGGGAGAGTCAGAACCATGCAATGCAAAAAACATATAATAGCGGTTTTTTCTCCCTATTCTTCCCTCATTTAGTGCCCCATGACACCAACCCCCTCCCCCGATGACACAATCCTGGCTATGCGCCTGACTGCTACTACAGTAGTATCAAGGATGGGGAACCATTGACGGGGAAGTAAAGAGATGAGACTAAAGACATATCCCCTTAGGTTTGACAGCAAAATTGTCCTCATCCATCAAATAACGGCATATTCTTCTCCTACCCATTTGACTTATCCGTCTGTAATCTCAGTTAAGTACTTTTTGGATTCAGACGGTTTCGTTCGTTGCAATGCTGTTCATTTTTTGTGGCCTACAATCTGACAATAACAGTACAATGATTAGTGTCTGTAATCAATTCGCATAATTGCTTCAAGTACTAATTCAACGTGTTACGTCGCTTTAAACTCCGTTTTCGTGCCCGCAGGATAGATGGAATTGTCACATACATTGTAGCACTTATTTTACATCATGCGAATTTTCCATTTTAGAAGTATTCCACTATGGTACGGGCTCAAAAACATTACGTTTTTTGCTACGCCTCAATGGAGGACGATACTACTTTTCAAGGTTATAAAGAACGATCGTATTTTCGTTTTACCACGAGAGATATCAATGTAATTACTCCTTATACGCTTAAAAATTTAAGAAAGGATTATTTAAGATATGCTAAAATATTTAATAATTATGGGTATGATCAGGGTCTTAAATATTATTCACTCACGTTTCCGTACAAACCTTCAATTGGGCGATACCAAAGTTTGTGTTTGAGAATGTTGATTGGTTGGTAGTGCTGATACAGTTTAAAGATGAATAATAAATAGCCTCATTAGTATGACGTCATAGAAACCAATTGTCCCAAGTCTCTCGTTGAGAAACGATAGAATTAATAGACTGATAGAGGGCGTATCAGATGAAAGGAAAATACGATATTCTGTACTATGCTGCAGTAGGGGATTTTGAAGAGAAAGTTGTCAACTCCCCGCGGAACACTCACGAGAGACTTGGCCAAGTCTAGGGGAGACTTGGGTTAGTAACGTTTGGTTATATTGAACAGTTGGGTCAATTTATCAAAATGAAAATTGGCAATTCAAGAACTATCTCGTGCTTTGAAAACTCACTTATTATCAAGGAAAAAATCCAGTACAATGTTCCCACATTACATAGAATTCGGCGATTTGCTGAACTTCAGGTGCAGGTATTTCTAACAAAATTATTCGATTCTAAGTAAGATATCTTGAGTAAGGAAATTATTAGACAGGGTCTTTCATATGGAGACATGGTCGGAAATATTTTTTTTTTACGATACGCTAGTGGAAAGCTATATAAAAATAGTTTATTCGATTTCTATAACACATGACGAAACGTTACAAATCGTGTTTATGTAGCGAAAATTCCCACATTCCCAAATTTTCTTTTTAACATGCCAGTATTTGATACCCGAAAAGCGTCCGATGACTTCAAGCTAGATATTTCAAATTCAACAACATTTCCACAAGCTTCGTTCTACAATCAGCATATTTTAGATAATTTTTGGTATTTTAAGTAAAAAGTAAATATGACGTAATTATGTTGTTCTTGAATTGAGACTACTTTCAATTGGAAAACACTTGACTTAGTTTGTTTGTAACCAATGTAAAATCGCAACACACTGCACAAATAACAGAGTGAATACTCTAAAACATGCGCTCCCATCAGTTGTTAAAAGTAGATTTCAGCAATCCAGCACCTTCAAATAAATATTTCAAAAGATATAATCTTTGTAAAACATTCTCCTTGCTTTTGCAAAATGGCAAGCACCCCACATATTATATTACAGTATATCGTTTGAGTAGTTTTAATGCGAAAAGGAAACTTAATAGTTCAAAGTTTGTAATCTTTCCCATCTATATGAATTAGACTTTACGATTTGACTTTGACCCAGCCGCATAATCGCATTTGATCATAGTTCACAAAACAAACCTCTTGAGAGCCCAGGTATAATAGCTTCTTTATTGCAACATCAATATGCAGAAACTATTAGCAAGATAAAAAAGACTACGTGCGATTTAGCACTGAAATGCTTTTATAGTAGTTTTGAGGTAATGGTCGGTTGTTGTACTAATACTTAGGATTAGAAAAGCGGAAGTTCAACTTACCCCAAGTCTTGTGCTCACTTTAATTTCATTTCAGTTAACGGTTGACTAGATCCTTAGATACCGAATCTAGGATTCTAACAGACATAATCACTACACTTTCGAAGCATTTATCTTAATACTTAACTGTTCAGTTTTACTCTGTTATACCTGCTTTGAACAGAGGGGGAGATAAACTGTTAACATATATGGATATTGTTTCAGTGAACAGACTTCTTATGTGAATGGACGGATTATTTTGTTTATCGAACGATAATTCTGAAACATATCCGTATGCTATTTTGTGAAGTTAATTGGTTTTTCGAAAACATTGGCTATACTACAACATTTTGCTACTACGACGGTACACCAACTGTTCTTTAGTTGGTGAATATACCGTCGAGATTCTAAGTTTCGAAAAAAAAAACGGACAAGACCAATTTTTTATCACAGCAAAATGTACTTCTGGGTGTTCTGTAATATTGTGCGTTATTTGTAGACTTAGTGCACGTGTTACAGGCACCGTCGCATTACGTCTCATACACTTTGTAAAGGACGTTCATATCTAGTTTGTACCGTGACCCTATTAGAACATTTTGTTTTAATATTTCGATGTTTCGACTTTTTTGTTCTGATATGTCATTTTTTTTTTGTTTCGATGTTTTTATATTTTAAACTTTTTGTTTCGATATTTCAACTTCGATGTTTCCATATTTCTTTCTTTTCTTGTTTCCATATTTCGAAATTTCCGCTTTTTGATACTTTGATTTAAACTTTTTTGTTTCGATATTTCGATATTTCGACTTTGCGATATTTCGATGTCCCCACTTTTTTGTTTCAATATTTCGATGTTTCGATATTTCCACTTATTGTTTTCAATAACTGGACTTTTGCATTCATATTTCCACTTTTTCGAAGTTCGTGAGGCTGCATGAGGTAGGCTTTATCTGTGGTAAACGACACAATGGCTGACACCATGAACGGTAGAAGATACGGTGACTCCCGAATAGGGATTTATTTTCACCGGGTACGAATAAAAAGTGATAGTGACCATTGTCGAAAATTTTCACGGTTCCACACTGTATACCAGGCAGTTAAAACGAATAATTCAAGCACAGGGACTGTATAGAAAGAAGCATCTCAACACTTATTACGCAGATTGAGAAAATTAAGCATAAACAAAATGATCCATCTAAGAAGTTTCGAATTGGACATGTTTTAATCGCTTTTCATAAGATAACCCTTATTTTATATATAAACCAGCGAGTTGTGATTCATGGTTCAATCATTTCTTTCAATTTTAATTTCAAATTTATTTCTCACATGTTTCACACAGTATGTACAATTCAGTATTGCAGATTATGGTGTATGACAAAGTATACATATGAAGGACACTAGATAAAGAGAGTAGACTGTTATCTAAGCTGGTGACCATAAAGATAAAAAGCACAAAAAATATACAACAAGATAACCACATATCTAGGCATACGCCGTAGATCAACATGTTGCATGTTAAGCCCGGTACACACCGTCACGACTACCTACGACGCGACAAGACTTCACCTTTCGTAGACAATCTGCATAAATCGTAGACATTTTGGCGCCTTCCTAAACCCACGAAAATACCATGTCACACCGCTCCGACACTAATCGATGGAGCGACGCTGCACGTGGCGCGCCATCAATCAGGCTATTCCAGGTTTGAGATTTAGGCCCTACAATAAATTTGAAATGGTTCATTTTTTGGCCTCTGGGTCGCAATTAAGAAATTATTGGCGTGTACAGGCTCTAAAGTAGGACTTTTACACTGTCCAAAGTTTGCGTATCGTGTCCTTTAAAAGATTGAACTCGGTATATGAATTAGTAAGTTAGATGGGCTTTAACGGCTCAGTTTCTAACCGAATTGTCAAGGTCGGGCTGGTCACGGCCTTTTTTCCAGTTGTGGTTCATTGGCTTGCTTCTCTTAAGGGCTGTGATTTCCCTGGGACGTAGGCTGGAGGAGGGGGTGCGTGCGGACGCACCTCCCCGCACTAGCTGGAGTTCCGCTCAAAATGAGGCAAAAGAATTCTTCGAAAAACATAAGGCGAAAAAAGAAGCTCAAGAAGACTACGGTGCTACTCCCTGACCAGGGAGGTGTTAGGACCTCTAACACCTCCCTGCTCTGACCGCCGTCTCCACCCAGCACGCTTGTGCCTACATGCAAGAGGATGAATACAAGTCGGCCATTGCAGATTTATCTGCCAGCCTTCGTAGGCGAACGAATGTCTTACAAAGGTATTAACACTTGTTATTTTGAAAATAAATATAGAAAGAAAAATATTCCCCTTAAAAAGGAAGTAATTTCTAATTGGCTCGGTATTCTAGGCCTACGTAAATGCTTGAACATGAACGCACAATGACTGGTTTGAAGTTAACTGACTTGTTCTGTCTTTTTCTGTGCAAAGTATCTTCAAGTGACGCACTTTCATAAGTGCGTTCGTTTTCCGAGCACGCAGAAGTTTGCATCAACTAAAATCCTGATAATACACTGAGAAATGTCTTCTTCGCGTATGTAATGCGTTGTAAAAGCGTACGCACACTGACCTCTTTGAACGATGGATTTTTTTTTTTTTTTTGCTAATGCGGCTTTAGTTTTTACACGAATCGCCGGTTAGACTGGTCAACGCTAGGTCTCATCTACACTTCCACCCCGATATTTACGTCTCTATGAGGAATCAATTTCAGCAACAGTGTAAGTAAACGTGTGGAATATATCGCCATGGTTAGTACTAAAGTAGTAAGCCTGCAGCTGTAGCATATACTGTAACATGGTTTGATACGTACTCACCTGCTCTCGGTGTTGCGCAATAAAAACATGCCGTAACTGGAACTGTGTACCATGGGTGAATGCTGCGCTCTGATTGGACAAACCGCATGAGGCCTGTTTGTCGCGTCGAAGACGAGTTCACACCAACACAACGAGTACCACCTAGAAGCGACTACGATTGGACATGTTTAGTCTTGCCGACGACATACGACCCGACGGAATCGTAGTCGTGGGAGTGTTCACACCGCCCATACCCTAGCCGACGCGTTGGGTGGTCGCGGTCGTGTCTTGGGTCGTCGTGGCGGTTTGAACCGGGCTTTAGACTTAAAGGCCAAAGAAATTCTGTTTCCTTAGTAAGGACACTCTAATAACAGTTGGGTAAGAAGCGTTGGGCTAAATCCAAAGTGTTCAACATGGGCAAATTATTGCACAACACAAATAGGTGAACAATCTAACCATATATGTTGCGTAAATTAAGGTTGGGTAAAATTAGAGTGTTGGTAAAAGGTGTTGGGCAAGTGCCCAACATTTGGGTAAACTGTGATTGACCAATCAGATGATAAGTAAAAAAGATCGGTTTGGTTTTACAAACAATTATTTTTGTAAAAGTGGTTAATAAAGATATGGTTGAATAAGGTTGGATTTGGTAAATAAAAAGCTAGCGGTGAAATAGCAGTAACAAATTTGGACGAAATTATCAATGGAAAACAGGGACGTCAAAGGGGGGGGGGGGGGTTGGAAATCTGCCCTAAATTTTCCTCCTATCCTAGTTAGGTTTGTACAGCGACGTAGCTAGACATTTTTTTTTTATTCGGGAAGAATGGGGGATGGGTAAGCATCCACATTTTACGACTTTTGGTGAGTGTGAACAACACTGTACTACGGCAGTAATTTTAAATATTTGAGAATATGGTTCTTGTATTGCAGAAAAGTTTGGGATTCTGGGTTTTCTGTAAGAAAACTAAAAAAGTTGGGGGGTTACTGAAGATTTTTCATTTTCTGTTGACAAATCTGAAATTAAACGGTGACCAGAGATCGTCGTTGCTATATAATGTTAGGCAAACCCTACGAAATGAGGCTCTCTGACGATTTTTTTTTTTTTTTTTTTGTCAAGAGCTTATATTGGAAGTTTGAATTTTATGAAAGAAATCAGTGAAAACAGCACTGTAGTTACTGATTTCACTTGATGATCTGGTGTCACATAAAACAACTTTCCGTTTTTTTTAACTTAAAAAGTCCATAGCTCGGAAAAAATTTACTCAAGGTATGAGCGAGCACCTTTGCTTAGGAATCGCAATTTGTGGCGCGATAAGCGCGCGGAAAATGCTGCCTCTTTTTGGTCTCACTACTCCATTAGAGGAGTGTTCTAGAGCGTCAAGTGCACACCCTCAAAGAAGAACCTTGAGGCAATTAATGACGAATGTGGAGCTTTTAATAAGGGGATTTCCAAATTTAATGAGTTGTCAAAACCACAGAGTAGACTGGTTTCACAAATAGCAAATTTCCGAATTTTTCATTTTTCAGAGTCGCCTGCCCATGTAGCTACGCCACTGGGTGTCTAAGAGGAGGTGCCTAGATGCAAAATGGTGCCAAATGTTTCAATATTTTCAGTTACTAGGAAACTCCAAAGTTTTCAAAGATGAACTTTAAAGTGTCGGTAATTACTCCAACGGACTATACGGTCAATTTAAATAGCGCGTGTACTCTATAAAGTAATTACGAAATAGTTACCCTGACGAGTTCATAAACGAGAACACCAAGATTTCAGATCCAGACGCCATTGCTAATGCATTTAATGACTTTTTTGGGAACCTTGGTCCATCTCTTGCATCCAAAATTCCAGAAAATTCTCGCCTACACTGTGAAAAATTTCTCTGTTGGAAAACAGAAAATGTACTGTCAATCGGTTACTAGCACAAAATCTGTTGGTGAACAGAAAATCTCTGTTACTTTTAACAGAACTTTTCTGTAACATAACGTGTTCTGTCCATCACTTGCTAGCACAAAGTACTGTCGGCAGACAGAAATTGTGTGTAACCAAACAGAGCTTCTCTGTACTGCTTACACCACAATATCTGTTGGGACACAGAAAATTGGCTGTCAATTTGTTACTAGAACAAAGTCTGTTGGTGAACAGAAAATTTCTGTTACTTTTAACAGACGTTTAATCTGCCTTTTCTGCGCAACTACAACAGCTACTGCGTTTCACTGCAGTTGTACTACAGAACCGACTATGTTATCAAGCTGAAACATTCCTCTGAATATATTAATTACTGTCCTATGAATCTTTTCTGGCTGGTGATATGGATAAGAGAGGCTATTTGCACATGTGGCTGTAGTGTTTTTGCATCTTATAAAAGGCATATTGCAACAAACCGAGATAATTTTGCCCATGAGTCAAATTAATATACGGGTAGCTGTAGGAAAGTTACATATAATGAATAAAATTCCATTAAATGAGAACAAAACACACAAAAGTCTTTTATTTGGAAACCTTACAACAACACGATTTATTACTGGAACATTTTTGAAGCAAATAATTGACATTACATTTCCTTTATGATTCCTGCAAATGAAATGAAATTTTTCAAAAGTGCATAGTTGATGATTTGACACCATGCATAACTTTCAAAATTACAACAATCATGTGGACAAAACTAAGGACTGTAGGAGAGACAACTAAGGTTCTAATTTCTAGTGAACTTACTAAAGAAAGAAATTCTAAGTAGTAAACAATTCACAAACAACTACAGGTTAGCATATTAAAATGAAATTTGATTTCAATTTCAAAACAAAATGTTATTCGCAGAGATCATTTTTTTTGTAGCTGTTATCGTCGCCGATAAGTTTCTCGGTTGACCTCTGTTACTCACTTGGCGGGGGTTCCAGGTATGTACGCGTGTCAGGAATGCACGAAGGTGTTTCTCTTTGAGTCGCGTGGACTCCAGTGTCAATGCTGTTCATTTCTGTTCTCCATCTCGTTGTGTTTACCCGCATCCTCTGGCACCGCCCGTTTATTTTTGAGTAAGTTTATTAGCCTATCTTTTATTAATTACAGTAAGTTAATTAGGCTAAGTTTTGCGAAGAAATATCTGTCCTCGTTTGTTACTATATTGATTTACCAAGTTGTTGTATGATAACCGTTCAGGCCGGTTTTTAATATTCTGCTTCAAGGGGTTGTTAAAAATGTTTTATTCCTCCTGAATACATATCAGCTGTTTTGTGAGTGCTCATTTAAAATGTCTTGCATGTAATGAACTTTATATTGTATTTGTTCAAGGGTTACTCGGAATCCATTAATTTTCAGTAACAGGTTTACCCCAGTCAACGCCGTTATCCGAGTCACCGCCGTTATCCCAGTCACCCCAGTTAATCCAGCTACCCGTAGTCGCCTCATTGTGTGTGACGCTATAACCCCGTAACGATTTTGTAAGTCGTAGCAGAATTAGCATTTTTTTGGAGGAGTTGTATGTTTGCGTGTGTATGTGTGAGTGTTCCTGGGTGTGTGTAGCCGGCCGGAAGTGTTAACCTAGTTGCCTCCATCTCGTTCCGTTTCTGTATCCGTTTGCTTGTTTGTGCCTAAAATTTACATTGTTAAAAATACCTTTCTATATCATTCAAGTGACGTATTATTGTTCTTTTCTAATCAATTTTTGTTGTTTTCTTCTAGTTTCACCGTGCCTCAACGGCATGAGTGCAAATAAAGGGGTGAAACCCGGAACACGTCTCCCGAGTAATCATTTCCTACCACACACAGTGACAGTGAAAAAAATCGGTACAATCAGTTCGCCTCCTTGGTCAGCCCTGGCCGTCAACCTATGCAGTTTGTCAGTTCCCCGACTCAGTGTGACGTGGAAGTTCGTATCGTCCTTGTGCTTTACCGCCATCCTTCTGCTCGTCGTCGTGACCGCCCCACCATCGAAAATGGCAAAGACGGCGAGGTCTTCTGCGAAGAGGGCCGTTACTAAAGAAGTCAACTACATAAGGCAATGTATTGCTGAAGATGACATGGGCGACATTGACGACCATGTCATCAATTTAAAAGATCTTTTTAAGAAATTTACATTGGCCCATTATAGCTATCATGAGACACTTACCCTGGAGACTGATATCGATGAAAGTGACAATTACTTTTCTGAGAAACAGAAGGATTAAATCTCTGTCTTAGATTTGGTTAAAAACACCAAATTATCGTCTAAAACTGCCAAAGTTGAACAAAAATCCATTGGTGTTGATTCAAACTCAGGTAACACGTCAAACAAAGAATTTTTACGTCTCCTCAACTTACCAAAGGTTGAACTAGAAGTGTTTCATGGTAGTCCCCTGCATTTTCATCAGTTCATCAAGGCGTTTGAAGCTAATGTAGATAAAGTGTGCGATGATGATGATTTGAAATTATCTAGATTGATGCAGTTTACTGGTGGACCGGCTAAGGAGGCTATCAGAGGGTTTCAGTTAATTGGGAGCTCCAGTGGCTACGCCCATGTGCGTAGAATCCTAGATGATCGCTTCGGTTACCCGCATTTAGTAACTGAGCGCCTTGTCCCCGAATTAAAATTTGGGAAGCAGGTTAAAACGCCTCAACAGATACAGCAATTGTCGGACGACATTAAAAACGCATCGCTTGTTCTCTCACAATTAAAGACCTTACAGGAAGTTAATTCGCAATCGGTAATACGTGAAATAATGGGTAGATTTCCTAATTACATTCAAGTGAAAAGGAACAAGCGGGCTCTAAAATCCAAGAAGTCCAACGACTCTTACCCAACTTTCAAGGAATTCGTTAAATTTGCAAATGAAATTGCTGTTGAAGTTAATGACCCAGTTTACGGGAGTGGGTATCCAAAGCCTTCAGACAGGTTTAAGAGTGAGCAAAGGACTTCATCAGATAACTGTTCTGTCTCTTTATCTAATGCCAAGGGCGGGGCTACTAGGTACTCAAGTGACAAAGACACTCAATTTAAGCGAGGAACTTACGCCAAGTCCGAACCCCCTTGTGTATTGTGCAGCCAATTGCATCGTTTGTGGCATTGTGAAAGGTTTAAACAAATGAGTCCCAGAGAAAGACTGGATGTTGTCATTCGCCACAAATTGTGTCATAATTGTCTACTCTCATCACATAAAACCGAAAACTGTGGCAAACGCTCTGTGTGTAGCGTTCCTGGGTGTGGCAAAAAACACACCAAATACATTCACCTAAATGATAATGTAGCAAATGTTTCTAGTTCAGATACGTCAAATGATGTTCAGGTGTCAAATGCTAGTTTTTATCCCAGCGAAGGCACATATATGCCTTTAGTTCAAGTGGTTGTCAATGATGTCTGTAAAGTGAATGCTTTATTAGATAGCGGTTCGAGCAATTCATTTTGCTCAAGGGCCCTAATTAGGCGGCTAGGAATTATCGGCAAATCGTACGAGTTCCAGCTTAGAACATTGAATATATCTGGCCCTCAAAAGTCCGAAGCGGTAGACGTATCTCTTTCTTCTGAATCAGGCGAAACCTTGGAATTGTTCACGGTTTATGTGGTCGATGAGATACCTGTAAAGAGTACACGTATCGAGACCGCGAGCTATCCCCACCTAGGTGGTTTCGATCCCATGCCTGCGTATCAAACAGATAGCTTGTCAGTCGATTTACTTATTGGTCAAGACAATTCGGAAGCCCTCCTACCGTTAGAGGTAGGTCGGGGCAAGCCAGGGGAGCCGTATCTGCTTCACCTGCACGTGACGACGTCTCCCGCTTGTGGGAAATCGAAAATGAGGGTATATGATTGTCTTCCTGGTCGCATGAAGACAAGCTAGTTATAAACCTGTGGGACAAAGAATGTAGGAGAGTTGACGGTCACTACGAGCTTCCCATACCATGGAGGAATAGGTCGGAGTCGCTTCCCAACAACTTTGTCGTGGCCAAAACTAGACTAGATAGCTTGCACAAGAGGCTGTTGAAAGAGGGAATTTATGAAAGGTATGATGCAGAGGTAACAAAACTTTTGGAAAAGGGTCATGCAGAAGAGGTCCCGCATAGTGAACTTCTCGAAGCTGATAGAATTTGGTACCTCCCCCACCACGCCGTGTTTTCTGACAAAAAGCCAGACAAGTTCAGGGTTGTTTTCGACTGCGCTAGTAAGCTTAAAGGCCAGTCGTTGAACGACCGTTGCATGCAAGGCCCAGACATGGTAAATAAGTTTTTATCTGTGTTGTTACGGTTTCGCCAACATTGTATTGCTACTCAAGCCGATAAAGAGGCTATGTACAATCAGGTTAAAATTCCTTTACGGGATAGGGACGCCCTCAGATTCTTGTGGTACAGCAATGGCAAATTGTTGTATTATCGTATGACCTCGCATTTATTCGGAGGAGTGTGGTGTGCCTCTAGCTCCACGTATGCTTTAAGGAGAACCGCGGTTGACTCCCCTATTGGTAATCCCTTAATTAGACACACCGTGAATAATTCATTTTATGTCGATGATTGCCTAAGCTCAGTTACTTCGAACTCGTTAGCCAAGGTAATTATTACGGAGCTACCGCAGACGTTAAGTTTTGGAGGGTTCAAGTTAACCAAATTAGTAGTCAATAGTGAGGAATTGTTGGCCGAGGTGCCTGAAGAGTGCAGAGCCAAGGAAGTTAGTGAACTTGGGGAAATGTCCGAGAGTAGAGTCCTGGGGGTTAAGTGGATGGTTTCACCAGATGAATTTTTCTTCGAGTTTGAAAAGCCCATAGATAGCCTAGTAACCAGGAGGAAGATGCTTAGCATAGTGGCATCGATATATGATCCACTAGGCTTGATAGGCCCCATCGTGATGACTGGGAAACTGCTCTTCCAGGAGGCAACGGCCCAGAAACTGCCCTGGGATGATAAAGTGCCCTCTGACATAGAGCACGATTGGGACCTATGGGTTCAGTCCTTGGGCTCTATCAGCCATTTAAGATTTCCCCGTTGCATTAAGCCTAGGGAATGGGATGCTAGTGCGATTGAACTTCACCACTTCTCCGATGCGAGTACCAAAGGTTATGGGTGCTGTAGTTACATTCGTTGTGTAAACAGATTGGGCGCTATTCACGTGCAATTAGTCATGAGTAAGTGTAAAGTGTCACCATTGAAGGTGTGTACCATACCGCGCCTGGAATTACAGGCCGCAGTCTTGTCAGTTAAGGTCGATACCTTACTCAGAGGGGAACTCGATCTAGAATTCACTCAGTCCTTTTTTTGGACGGACTCTGAAATTGTTTTGAAGTATATAAACAATGACACTCGCAGGTTCCATGTATTCGTGGCAAACAGGTTGAGTCTTATCAGGGAGCACAGTGACCCCAAACGATGGCTCCATATTGAAAGTAAATCCACCCCTGCCGACTTGCTCACAAAAGGGTGTACAGGCTCTAAGCTGAGGGATAGTGATGCATGGTTTCATGGTCCAGCCAAATTGCGTCAGTATAAGTGTGACTGGGTTAGCGCCAGGGTCCCCCTCACCCCTTTAGATGAGAGTGACCCCGAAGTAAGAAAGTGTCAGCGTGGCGTTATTGTGTGGGGTAGATGTTGGGGGTAAAGTTTCCCCCGTGCCCAAGGAAAATGATCATGTTAATGACCCGATTCAGGATTTGATGAATTATTATTCATCTTGGTGTAGAATGAAAAGAGCCCTAGCATGGTGGATTCGGTTTTTTAAGTTCCTTAGGGGGCAGAAGTCTGAAATATCAATACATGATATTCGCGAGGCAGAAGTAGTTCTTATTCGTAAGTCCCAGTCTGTGGCCTTCGCGTCCGAGATTGGAAGGCTACTCGCCGACAAACCAGTCAGGGTCGCTAGTCCACTTAGACAGCTTAACCCGTTCTTAGACAATAGGGGTTTGCTGAGGGTAGGCGGTAGATTAAGTGCGTGTCATTCTGCTAATGATCATCCATACATAATTCCGGGCGACCATGTCATTGCTAAAGCCATTGTTAGGGATGCTCACGACGTGGCCCACGTGGGAGTTGAATGGGTTCTGGGCATCACGCGTGAGAGTTATTGCATCACTAAAGCTAGACCTTTAGCCAAAAAAATTATCAAGGCTTGTGTCACGTGTAGACGATTATATTCTAAGCCTTACCCTCAGCTGATGGCTGACCTACCCAAAGCATGGAAGTACTACCTCGGAAGGAAATCCAACTTGGAAATCCTTCTGAAACTATGATGAAACTCTGAAGGTCAAAGCAATAAATCTAACACCTCCACACTCCAGGAGGGCATGCCCTGCAGGCACTCAAGGACGCTTGGAGTGACCGTAAACAACGAGTCACGTGTCAGCTCCATTCATTAAAAACATTCCCTCAACCCACGGGTTTTCCCAATGTGCTGCACAACAACGAATTGAACACAACACGCAAATTATCAAAATTATTTCATTCTAAAACCATGAAAGTGCTACCATAAAGTAACGCTTGCAACAGAGCATGGACCGAGTCATACCTTTCAGATTATACACTAGGCCTATCCGTATTTGTAAAGTGCTAACGTTAATGATTTTGTGAAGGCATTCCTTACTCGAACCTGTCCCAATCACATTTACGAAAACAAATCATATTACTCAGGGTTACCCTTTCGTCGAGTTGGTATCGACGTTCTATGAAGGCAGTACCCGACGTCAGGGTGACCCTGACCTCTAGTCAAATGCACATGCATGCATTGCGAACGTTACACGCTATCGCACACTTTTGCTGAAATAATCAGCGAATACAATTCTAATGGAACGTTAAAAAGTTTTTCACAAAACCGAATGTGCATACAGTAGTTGTAAACAGCTTTTACAGTGTGGGTACCTGCTCTAAATTTGAATGCAGCGATTCGGTAGAGGCAAGTGCTTGGCCTGACAAATTGACTACGCAAATCGGCCTAGTAAAGCATGGAGTAAACAAGCAGGTGTATAGGACCTTAAGTTACTGTACAAAAACTCACTTTCATCACGAAAGTAGTTTCTGGAGTAAAAAATATCTTATTAGGGCTAACGCTACGAATAAATTTGTTTCGGTTAAAAGGGACACCTATCCTGAACATCTATCCATTTTGAAGCCACTGCCAATAACATTGTACAAGAAGATTGTCTAAACTGGTTATTCTCTTTGCGAGAACATCCTATAAAAAGAATATAATTGGCTAGTTCAAAACCGACTCCACTCCCACAACCAGGACTCAAAGAAAATATTAAAGTCGTGTCAGATTGGGTTTAAGGTTCTCTTCTTGGTTTTTTACCCTAAATCCCCACTACCCATTGCCTTTGTGCTATAGTTTGTTACAACATCTAGGATTGTGGGCATATGAGGTGTATATCACAGGCCTCAACCCCTAGAGCAAGAATACCCCCATGCATCCACAAAGCCGGAGAGAGTCAAAGAGTTAGAGTATCCCACCCTAAGCACACCTAAAAAAGGGCACGTAATGTACTTATGCAGGCCTGGTCACGTCAGCGAAAATGGTAAAGATGAACGGTGACTGCCCTAAATTTTTCGACACTACAGTATGTTCTGAAAATCTCTATATTCATCTATGTTCACAGTTGTGAGAACATAGGGGTGTCGGAACACAGCCCCTCTTGGAAAGGAATGGATTTTTAGGAATATAGGGTGGCGAATTAGGCTATAGGGCTGTGACTGGGATTAGCATGAATTTTATTTCCTTCAGATTTTATTTTTTTCTGCCTGCCAGGCAACACTTGAACATCAAGACAAACATTTGTTAATTTTACTTTACATGTACAAGAAAATTAAGGTTGTGAAAGAGTTACAGTTGATACTAATGATTTGGCCAGCAAGTTGTCGTCCTATTTGGAAATTTAAATACATTGTAAGCTTTTGCCTTTAAAATTGGGAATTTTTATCCTTAACTTTAATGTTTAAGTTTAAAAGTGAAATAGGAGTGTTAGAATGAATCTGTAAACAAATGATCATGTTAATAAGTTGTAATAAATGAGACATACAAACCTGCTTCTGATCCAGAGTAAGACATTCTCTACTTAATACTGTTTCCTCACAAACTTTCATGTTACCGTATCATTTCATAACAGATGGACACTTGCAGGGATAAAAACTAGAGAAAGTGTACATCTCCACTCTTCGACTTCTCAAATAATTTTTGGGACAAATTTATCAGAAAACTTGTTAACTTTAATTGGTAAATCGGGTGCTAGAGTATCACAGTGTACTACAAATTGTAGCAATCCTATTTGAACTTGACAGAAGTAAAAATTAAAAAAGGAGAGATACTGTATTTTTGGCAATTTTAAACATCTAAGTGTACTGGGAAGGGGTCTATAACACATCCTGTACAGTTGGTAATTTGGCTGCATCCTCCAACATGAATGATTCTTGACTTCAGAAAACTCCAAAGTCTTGGTTGCATCTATAATCTTGAAATGATAACACTGCGAGAAGAGCTGACAAATTCAATCCATCAAAATGAAACTTGGAGTCGTGATCACAGGTAAGAGAACATTTTATTCCGCACTTGACTGATGACAGAACTGCCACACATGAAACTGACACACATCTCATTAAGTGCTCTACGTGACGATGAAGAAGTGTAAAAAATATAATACAAAGAATAAATTTTTTGTAGTACCAAAATCTATAAAACACACATGCAACTTACTGCAACTGGAAAATGTCCTGCTTTAAATCCATTTCAAGTCCAAAGTACTGTTAAAAGATACAAATTTTAACCTCTCATCTCACAAAAAATCTATCATGATGATCAACCAGTTACTTTCCTAGACACAGTTTCTCCTCAAATGCTGAGTTTCTGCATTAAATCCTAGAGTCATTACGATCGGTACAGGTCTGCAAAATGTTCACCCATTCAAAGGAGGACAGCCAAGAGCATAGTTCCAAGTTGGGTCAATATCCAGCATAGATGTGTCCGTTTTGCTCCATGGTGTGTGTCGATGGACATTTCTTTCAGCCATACAAAAATTTTGGAAAGTGACGTTGTCCAGTTGGCGGTAACATACAGTTATTGGACCAAGTTTCTCCGCTAATGAAATCAAATCTTAAATGAGATCTCACAACACTAAACATTGTATCATAAAAGACACAAGTTTCAACTGAATCTGTGGACACTTTTGTGAGAAGTTGATGGCACTAAATACTTCATCAGATTTGGTTGCTTCAGAATAAGAAAGCTCTGCAAACAGCTTGATACCCTTTGGAACTGACTATCACCCTCCATTCAACCAGTTATTCCAGATCTAGCTAGGCCAGTTTCTACCATCTGGAAAAGAAAGGGGAGAAAATTAGGTTATTCACAAAATATAAACTAAAATCTGGGATATAGCTAGCTGAACAAAGGCTAGGACTATGCAGCAAACACATTGTTTGTTCAAATCTTCCCTCTCTTACAACAGGTTTTAAAACGAAGTGAAAAAGTCACTAACTTTACATATCTGTAACATAAACAAAATATGCCTCTTTCTGTGCCAATAACTTAATTTTAATACAGGGAAAAATCCCTAGGCCTAGGCTTAGCTAATATTGCATGAGTAACATAGCTTAGGCCGAGGCTAAATTATTGCTTGGGTCTGGGCCTTGCTAACACTACATTACAGTATGTGAAAGTTTTATCCTTGGGAAAATGCCATGTGAGCAGCCATGTGAAATTCCAGGGCTTTGATCAGGTAAAACTCTGGATATTTGAAGCAATCGATCCCAAAAGAAAAAAATAATTCGTACCGATTCCAAATCTAAACAAGTAAAGTAACACTGCGGTACGTAGCCTTAGTCGTAAGCTTCGATAAAATTCGTGGAACTAGTATTTACACTGTCACACACAAACGAAAAGCTACGATCTCCCGCAAAAATTGGTACTCAAATGGCGCGAAAATTACGTCACTGCAACGCCATGGCAACACAACGGAAATTTCGAAAATTTCAGGCCAAGAAATTTGGATTTTTCGATGTGTAGGCTTTCGTAGGCCTGCTCGTGGGTACCAGGAATGCGAAGATATGACTTTCCTGTAGCAGACAGTGCTAAAATTAAGGCCCGCATCGGTGCGGAAACTGCCTAAAAATGACCATTTTTGAGACCAAAATTCTCCTCTTTGACACGGTAACTGTATCCTGTTGTATCGTACATTTATTGATATAACTTACCAGAAATATATCCTTTAGGAATCGGAGTTTTTCGGCGATACTTTTTAACCCTTCAGACACAACTGCACATCGTTTTCAGCCATCTTGCTTGAATTATAATGAACTGCGCAAGCTCCAAACACGAGGGAAAGCACCGTGATGTAATGGATTTTGGAAACGTCAAGAATCTTCGTTTTGTCCAACCGTTAGAGGGCGACTGACCTTCGCGGTATTCTTGACTGCTTCAAAGGTAATCTGATCGGTCTCCTGGGACAGTAGACCTTGGGTAAAAGTCTGTGGATTTACATTGGAAGTGTTTGTGCCCTGGAGCAGTATTTTGGCTTGGAAAACATAAAATTTGGAAGTTGGATTTCCTTCCGAGGTAGTACTTCCATGCCCAAAGAGCGTATTGGAAATAGTAAGCCACCATTCTCTTACGTGGGTATTGATGTTTTCTGGCCTTTCTACTTGAAACTCGGCAGATCTGAGGTCAAACGGTGTGGTTGCATGTTCACTTGTTTAAGCGTAAGGGCCATTCACGTTGAAAAATTAGATTCACTTGATACCGACACCTTTATTAATGCCTTTAGGCGCTTCGTGTCTCGTAGGGGCCATCCCGAGGTCGTATTTTCAGACAATGGTACTAATCTTGTAAGTGGGGAAAGGGAGATGAAGAAATGCATGAAACGACTATCCCAGAAGTTCTTAAGTGCTTACGCTGTCAAGGAGGACATCGTGTGGAAGTTTAATCCTCCCTATGCCTCCCACATGGGAGGAGTTTGGGAAAGAATGATAGGTATTTTTAAGAAGGTTATGATGGCCGTTCTCCCTAGAACCGTTAGGCTCACTGATGAAATTCTGCAGACTATTTTCTGCGAAATTGAAAACATAGTAAATGGTCGTCCTCTCACCAAGATCAGTGACGACCCTTCCAATCCCACTCAACTCACACCTAATCATTTGTTATTATTGAGAAATAGCTCTGTCATACCTCCGGGAAAATATAACCACTGGGACCGCTTCAAAAGGCGGTGGAGACGCGTGCAAAATTTAGCCGATCAATTTTGGAGAAAGTGGATCAAGTTATACTTGCCCGAGCTACAAAAGAGGTCAAAATGGACAAAAGTTAGTCAAAATTTGAAAGTGGGGGATTTAGTACTGTTACAAAATGAGGTTACCCCACGGAATGTGTGGCCACTTGGTTTGGTTGTAGGAGTAAATCATGGGCGGGACGGCTTGGTCCGTTCCGTTAGAGTTAAGACTAAAGTCACTGAATTGGTCCGCCCCGTTACTAAGATAATTCTTAGCAATTCATTATAATAACGTTAGTAGCTTACCCGCTTCACCAGATGTAATGTTTGCCGTTATTACCTCTTAACTGTGACATAAGTGGAAAATAACATTACATGACCTCAGAGATACTGAAGATCATTCTGAAGTCTAGTTTATCCTTTGCTTACATGTTGCAGGAAGTTAATGGGCACAATTTAGCCAAAGTTCCTGGCCAGCCATTTTCACAGAGCTTGCTTGGTTACTGAGTTTGGAACGACATAAATAGACAAGTTTGCTAAAATCACACTTCTTAAGACAATGCCTAGGGTAACTTCTCATGGAACAGGCCTAATGAGGTTTTGGCGCAACACATCAATCTAGCACACTAAAAGTTTGTGATTATTCAAAACATGATAAGATGTAAACCTTCAGGGCCTTTTCATAACCTATAATCAAATGAAATACAAATACAAAATCACAGTCTCTAAAGATGATTTGAAAATAGATCAAAAACACGTAATGGAATTAACAGTCCAACCATTACCGTGGATAAAGGAGAATGTACAGTTTTCAGACCATCAGATACAATACCTTGACATGGTAAATTTAAACGTAATTAAACAGAATCACGTGAAAAGAATTTTCACAGAAATACTCTTTGGCTACTGGTAAAATGTAAAGCTTTGAGATTCCAAATTTCACAATTCAAAGACCCCATTCAATGTCCTTGACCTTTACCACCAGTTTTTCGATTCCTCCAGACTGTCACTTTCTTTCACTGTTTGTGTCCCTCTATTGTTAGCAAATAACCTGTTGAAAACAAAAGAAAAGAAATAGTGTAATTTTGTTTGTGATCCTACGTAACAAGAAGAAGACTGCCAAAATTCTGGAAACAAGACTATTGTAACTTCTTCACGTTCTGTAATGATATGAGTTGCATCTAACAAGTTTGAACTTAAACAGATCATTGCATGTCCCAACAAATGTATACCTTCACATGAAAACTACTTAATGTTTTGATGTGACTAATCCCCACAAACTTTCAAGAGATTAAAAAGAGTTGCCAAAACCTACAGGGAGGTCCCACAACAGTTATGATGCAGGGATAAAATTATGACCTGGTGAATGCAGGTAAAAAGCCATGTGGAATATGATCAGAAAATAGCCGTCTTTTACACGAGTGGTTTATAAAACATTTTGTGTGGAGGAGGGGCACCTATACCACTCCCTCCCAATAGCCACAGTGATAATGAAACACTTCTCAAGCATGTTGGAAACGTTATACATAACCGTATAACTTTTTTTCTCCCACTATGGATTGAGACTATCCACACTAAAAATCAGTAGACCCAAACTTGAATGTCTCAATCTATGTCTGAGCATGGAGCTATTATATAATATCTCCATGGTCTATAAGAAGTCAACAATATTTTAGCATGTAATCCTTTGAACAAGGTGAAGCATAATTAAGTTTCAATCTAGCCTCTAAACTAAAAGGAAAGAAGACTGCCATGAATATTTCACATGTATAACTTATCATAAGCTATATAACACTCTTTAAACACTGGGGTTAAACTTAATAATGAATTACTCAACATAATCATGGTTAAATCTTAATGAAAATCCTGGTTAAACTTACACAAATTATGGTTTAAGTTACTGGGATTTGAGTTTGATTAACTAAGAAACTAAACCCCGATTGTGTCGGAGTACATAAAGCACTGCTCGTGGTTAAATTTATCCCAAGTGTTTTAAGGGTGTTTAGCTTGCAGTGTTAGTGGGTGAGTGTTAAGTCAATGACAATAAATACAATGTATCAGTCATTTTTTCACAAATGATAAAAGTAACCTTTACCTTAGTAAATAAGGCCCAAGTATTCCACATTCCTCAAAAACAGCTTGTTGAACTCGAATGCCTTCTGGAAAAGAATTACACACAAATTCATCAATGCATGTAAAAAGAAAAAAAATTGTAGTAATGCAAAATATACTGCTAAATGAGTTTCAAAGTAGTGAACTGCTGTTTAAACTCCTAGAAACTCCACAGATGGCTATGATAACGACCAGTGTTTACCTCGTTTACAACTTCGCTTTGAAAATTCATGCCATCTAGCAATGCCGTTGTTTTGCTGCTGATTAAGATTTTACTACTCATACCACTGTTGACACATAGTATCCCATAGTATACATTAAGGATTGAGCTACTTCATTATTGATGAAATTCCAGTTAGATTCAATAGGGTTTGATGCTTTGCCCTTTTTGTACTAAAGGACTAAATGCACAATTCCTTTCGGATGGGATGCTGTCTATGGTTTGAATGTTTTGTCACTCTACATGTGTGGAAAAAAAAAAAACTTCTCATAGTTTCAACGTCTCATTCTGATAACTCGAAATAAAGCATATACAGGAGGAAGCAGCTCTTCCTGTCATGTAGGAACACCAACAAATGCAGTATGAGATTCAAGTGTTCCCAGCAAAAACTTCCAGTTTAACCTGTATTGTTACCTTAGACCTCAACTTAGTTCAAAGGGAGATCTTTTATAAATTTACTTCACAATTTTTCGAAAAGTATAACTTCCTAATGGGATATATCCTCTGTTTGCTTCCATTAAATTTGATCAATTTCATCATTTATACAACCCTGTTATTTGCCTTGCTTGAAATTTGTATGTGACGTACTTAGTCACGACATCACTTCACTTGGCTCTGCAGAAAATTACATTTTGTTCAAGATTTCAGAAAAAATAGCAATCCGCATGAGTATTATCTTTTTCCCAATCACAAAAATGCACCTTATTGCAGATTATCCAAACTTCCATCTGAAACCTGTAACAAAGAATATCACTTCAAAAGATGTACAAGTACCAGAATGACGAAGGGTTGAATGAAAAGTATGAAACAAAACATCCTGTTGTAAGGATTTTTCATGTTTTCAATTGCATTAACCTACCCTTGTTCTTGGCATTAGTGTCTTGAAACTTCCCATTATCATCAGGGTACTTCTGCAATATATTCAGGTTTTCAAAAGATGAGAAATTCCTCTGACACAGTGCCATCTTCCAAATGTAATGACCCCTCTATACAGGGCAAGTGTTCTGCTGACTTAAAAAAGAAAGAAAAAGTAGCATTATAATAAGTAGTTGGTGAATAACTCTTAAAATGAAAGTATGAACTGGATCACAGATAAGGTATTCCATCTTGCCCTATGAATTGGTTGGATATCATTAAAAATATAAAACATTTAAAAAGACCATCACACCACATGCAAGGTGTGTAACTTAGTTTTAACGCCAGAGAGGGGTAAGGGGTTTGTTCTTGTCCTCCCCCTCCCAGAAGGTGGGTAACATCTTTTTGTTTCAATAGAAATAAAAAAAAATGTCAATATCTTGGTTTCTAATTGAAGAAGGATACTTTTGCAGCAATGTTTGGAGTTGCACATATAAATTGCCTTATAAACCCTTCAAATTACACCTAACAGGGGCCTGGAACCAGGTTTTTTACCCCCTGAACTCACTGGTAAATTAAGCCTATGACATCATCAATTTGAAACTGGGATTTAGCAAAAATAAATCCCCCCCCCCCTCTTTTGCTTTGTGTAGAATCCCTGCTTCTGTAATTCTGTTAAACTTGCAGTCTTGAATAATTTTCCTCAAGGTGAAAAAACCTGTTCATATTTTTTTATTGCTAAAGTTTCAAATTTTGAGTGAATTGATTAAACTGTGTTGAATTAATATATCAGAAAAACATTTTCCCAAATCCAATTTGTTTTTCATCTTCACACATTATTTTCAAAGCTTACATCCAATAAATTTAAATCCCAAACTTTCAAAGAAATTATTTCGTACTCCTCTTAATTACTAGTGCTTGCATGTGTCTGAGCTAGACTACATTTATTCTGGCAGTATGGTTTTGTGGTGACTGAAAGTTTGAACAAGCCCTAATTAACTGTACGAATTAGTAATCAAATTTTGCACAACCACGTTTTGCTGAAAAGAATTAGTCAGGATTAGGTTAAGTATATCTATAGGTGTCAGTTAAGTCTCTACCTCCATTTTCATTTATTTCAATCAAGCAACCCCTCTGTTGTTGCAAAACTACACCAATAAAAACACTAAAAACTAAAACAATACATAAACTCGAGAGGCTATTAATAGACTTCGGAACATACCATACCTTTGTTTCAGATGCAGAAACAACTTTCCTTAGTTTACTGTCCCAATTCCAATTTTTTGTTTTGTTCTTTTGTAGCTTCCATGACAGGCTGTGGTCAAGTAAGATATTAAAGCAACCTGTGATGTAAATAAGTGATTTTAATTACGTATTTAAATCTTCCCAAAATTTCTTAACAATTTGAAAAAACATTCCCGCGCCTCCCCTAAACAACAAACACCAAGGTTTATTTAAAGATAGACTTAAGTGCAAAACAGCAACTGATGAAGACCCTCCTTGGTTGTCACAAATTAAAAAAAAATCTAGTGTCACATAAGACTTTAAACCATGAACCAACCTTCAACTGGTCAACTTATTTACTGAACTCTACATTAACCTCTGTTACTTACTGTAGAATATTGTAACTTTATTCTCAAACTAATTTCATTTGATCTCTCCTAGCTCACCCACTGACACTGACACAGGCAGTAGATGTACAGGTTCTAATCCACCATTTTTATCTGAATTAGGGGGCACAAGCATATGCCCTTTTGCTACCCCCCTTCCCATATTCCTGTGGTCATGAGGAACTGCAATATAGGCCTAGCAAACCTTTTAATAGCCTAGATTTCCTGACTCCTAAAGGGCCAAACCTCTCACCCCAAACTACAACTTTGGTACGGGAGTACCAACATTCTCAACTGGCTCAGCTCTTTGATTGACAGTTAATTCAACCAAAGCTTATATTACACAGCATGAACTGTATTGAGAGTGTTTTAATTATATAAATTGAGTTTATCTTCCCACCTTGAAGCAATAAACTGAGATTGTATCTGGATGAGGATGAATTTCAGACAATTGTGGTGGGAGGGTCTTAACTTAAGAAGAAGTTTAGGAGAATTGATACTGTTTGGGGTGAGAGAACTGGGCTTTTAAGGGAATAAATTCACAACCGTCATGCTCAAATTTCGCACTAAAATTCCTTTAGTAACTACACAAATTACCAAATTAATTAAGAGTTCAAAATAGGCCTACTTAATTGTTTTTTAATCACTCCACCTGTAAGAGCAACAGCACCAAATAAAAAAATATGCCTAAAGTCACGGATTAGTTTTTGCTACATCTCATTGGTCTAATGGACCGCACACGACAATTCTAAGCCAATCAAAAATCCGCTTAAAACACGATGACGTAACTGAACAGTGAATTAGATTCGTAAACTTTCATGACGCTACTATACATGTAACCCTATTGCATGATCATGTAAATTACCCCCTCCATTCATGTGCAATAATCGATAAGAAAAATAATTAACAAACTTGTTATGTTTATCTCGTTTAATGTTTAAAAATAGTTAAAACTATGGACAAGGTACGACAGCTTGGATGCTTACGCAAAGGTTTTGAGCAACAACCCTGCGTTTTGCGAGGCGATTCTACCAATTATGAGCAGTGCACACAAATAGCCTAAGTTAGACACGTTAGGCTCTTACGTCAAGATAACATTAGCCTGCCTCTGGATCTACAGTAGGCTGTCGGCACTTTTCATTTGAAATAACATTTTGGAACTTAAATTAGTTTGAAGAATACGTAGTCAATACATTAAATTGACTTACCATGAACTTCTGCAGCACAATGTATGCTAACGAAACTCCGGTACCTTTACAATTGCAGCGAAATGATAGATGTAGGATGCACGGTGAGTGAGAAAGCAGAGTAACGTTAGAGGTTTACTGCATGCATGCTGGGAGCAAGAACACTTTCGGATATTGAAATCAAAATCTTACACTTTAAATCCCACAGAATGACGCCTTATGTCGAAAATCATTAATAATTACCAGTTTTAATTATTACTTTGTACGACATACACATTTCATAACAGTTTTTGCCGCGAACTTTTCCAGTGAAAAGATCGAGCATTGCACGAGGTGCGTTTCAACAGACTTTCTTCTGTTCAACATGGGTTACGGGCAAAATCTGTAATAATTTACAGAAATTGTGCTGTTGACGAACAGAAATTTTTTACAGTGTAAAGGAACTTATGCCAGAGTATAGGTCCAGCTCTTTCTTTCTTTCACCCATTAGTAAAGATGAACTTGTCAATGTCTCTTAAGAGTGCCTAAATCCCGATAAGGCTTCGGGCTATGATGGTTTTCGGCCTAAGGTCGTTCGTAAAGTAATACCGTACATTTCCGAACCATTGGCATATATTTTTAACTTGTCTTTCAATGTGGAAATCTTTCCAGAAAAACTAAAAATTGCTAAAGTTGTCCCTATTTACAAAAAGGTGATCAAAATCAATTTGTCAATTACCGTTTAGTTTCAGTTTTATCATGTTTCTCAAAAATTTTAGAAAGACTGATGTTCAACAGAGTACAAACTTTCTTTACAAGACACAATGTTCTCACCAACAGCCAATACGGGTTTCGTCCAGGTCACTCAACTGAATTTGCTCTTATTGAAGCTGTTGAAAAATTACGCAGTGCTATTGACAATAATAATACATATATTGGGGTGTTTCTTGATCTTTCAAAGGCATTTGACACAATTGACCACGGTATTCTCTTACAGAAACTTGAGCGCTATGGTATAGGAGGTATTTGCCTAAACTGATTTAAAAGCTATCTCTCTAAAAGGTTACAATTTACATCATTTAACAGTGTAAAGTCAAAATTTCAAACTATAAGATGTGGTGTACCGCAGGGCTCAATTCTTGGGCCCTTGCTCTTTATTATTTACATGGATGATATTACTTTGATTTCTAAAAAAGCAGAAGTTGTACTCTTTGCTGATGATACAAACATTTTCTTCACTGGGAATGACCCTCATCAACTTGAAAGCAGTGTTGTTAATGAACTTAGCCTATTCTCTGAGTGGTTCATGGCAAATAAGCTGTCTCTTAATATCAGTAAGACAAATTTTATGGTATTAAATAATATTCATCATCATGTATTCAATATCTCCATAAATGGGCAAAAGCTTGATCCATCCAAAAGTGTAAAATTTCTCGGTGTCATAATTGATTGCAAGCTCACCTGGCAGGAGCACATCAATCATATTTCTTCAAAAATTGCCAGAGGAATCGGAGTAATTGGTAGATTAAGACATTTGTTGCCAAGGGGTATTCTCCGTACAATTTACCTTACTCTTGTGTATCCTCATCTAATATATTGTTCTACAGTTTGGTCATGTACAAAAACCTCCTACCTTCACAAACTGGTTCTTTTGCAAAAGAGAGTTGTTCGTTATATTTCTTTGTCCGGACCCCGTGACCACACCAGCGAGTTGTATAAATCTCTTTATCTGTTGAAACTGTTCGATATGATCAACCTCAACATTGCTTCTTTCACCTATCGTTTCATGCACAGCCTTTTACCGAAATCATTTTCAGAATTCTTCACCAAAAATTCTTCAGTTCACAACTATTTTACTCGTCAGTCTCTTCTCCTGCATACTATTGTTACCCGTACCTCATCCTCACAGTTGACCCTAAGCTACAAAGCTATAAAACTGTGGAACTCATTACCTAATTCATTAATGAACAGGCCAAGTATAAATTCTTTTTGAAGAGGTTTCACCCAGTACTTCATAGCTTTGTACTAATTCTTTAGTTGTCTTCATCATCATTTTTTATAAGGTTAAAACTTCATGGTTGACTGTTCATACTGTTCATGTGCATGCATCATACATGTTTTTGTCACTATGCGCATTTTGTTTGTGGGAAGCCTAGGGCTTTCATGGGTGGGAGGGGGACCGGGGGAGGGGGCCGGGTTGTTAAGGGGGGTTTTTGTAAGGGTTAGTTCTGGTCTTGTATTCTTATTCATTACCTTTCCCTTTAGTTTTTTTTTTTTAATTTTCTGTCCTCTTTTCTTTTTCTTTTTGCTTATTTGTGTTTGCTACACAACTACTTAAAGTAACTTTCTTTTGTTGTTTTGGGGAGTAGAACTCTCGACAAGGCCCTCAGGGTGTTTTAGTTTTACTTCCATCTACTTGAGTGTTATGTATGTACTGTATTCATTACGTTTGTGTATCCATATATTTCGATGATGTAGAAAAACAAATAAACGAAACGAAACGAATTACAATCAAAACGAAAATTGTCATAGTTTGCGAAATATTTGTGCAAAAGTTCTAATAGTAAGGAACCATTTCTAATGGAAAGATGGTAAAATAGATCCATGGCTTGTTCGAAAGCGCACTTCAATCTACTACGGGAAAATCACATATCGAGGGGTGGGGGAATGGTCCCCACTGGTACGGTGCTACTGAGACACTGCTGCCTAGGCCTTCAGGTGTAAGATTTTTGGTACAAAAAACATTAAAATATGTTTTTTGAACGACACTTCATCACACACTATCTGCAGACATGGAGGTGTACCTGATTCCTGATTTAAGTCCCTTATCTAGCAAACGTCAGTGTGTTAAACTTCTCTGAGAATGGTCTAAATACGAAAAGGTAGAATCGCTATACAAAAGAATGATGTGAGCGTGTCGAAATTTTGCATAAGAAATTATACATTTTTCTAGAAAAGTTGCATGAAGACTGGGCACCGAGACATTTTCAGTTTCTTTAAAATGTGTTTGCCAATTTCCTCCTGCCAGGATGGTCATTCACTGAAGACCATAGATTTCATTGAAAACATAGTAGGAGACGAATCCTCTTCTTCAATTTCCTAAATGTTGTGCTCTTCCATCAATTGCACCTGCTGGCCTATGCACACGAACAACCGACGTAATCATACAGACCGATGAATACTGTTAGTATGTTTGATTTGCAACCGAAAAAAAGAACATCAATGAGACTGCAAGCGCGCGGAGTGCGCGAAAATTTTGGGGATTTGCGAAGCAAACATGTGGAATTATTGATGTAGAAAACCGATCGTAATCGGTAGAAGACACCTTTCATAACCTACATGCAAAGTCTTTTGGTGGAACCTAACTTTTAAGTTTCACGTCACAAAATTGTTGGGCGGGAATTTTACGTTAGTGTTGCCTCTACTCAAAAAATTGAGAGAAAATGTCCCCCGTCCCGCAATAGACGCCCATCACGTGAAACGATGTTTTTGTCAAAACAAATTTACATGGATATTTTCCGACTTCTTAAAAAATAACTTTACGAAGCTCTTTGGTCCCTAAAACTAATAGATCTTTAAAGTTAGTCATTGAACAGTTTATTTTTAGACAAAATATATTGAGGTGTATTCAAGCTAGGTTTTTTGAAGATGAAGATGGCGTATTCGACATGCAGGTGAACCCACATAAATAAACGTCCATTGCAAGGCCCGGGTATCGCTCGTGAAATTTCTGCTGAAAAGAACCCTCCAACCCAATTGTCCCGTTTTATCTTCTTCATATTTCTAAATATTGTTCTCCTTCATAACCACACGTGCTGCCCTATGCACACGTGAGTTAGTTAGATAGTTAGATAAAGCTTTATCCCAGTTTCCAATCTATTGGTTCAAGTCGAGCCTTTTTTCAGTGGTGGCTCACTGGCTTGTTTTCCTTACTCCATTGCTTATGCGGAGCGTAACGCACAACGGCAATAGGTTCCTTTTTTAGAGTCTTTGGTATGACTCGACCTGGGAAGCGAACCCTGACCTTCCGCGTGAGAGGCCGATGCTTTTACCGTTAGACACATGGCCCTATGCACACGAAAAATCGACATAATCATAGAGACCGATGAATAATGTTAGTATGTTTGATATGCAGTTGAAAAAAAGACCATCAATGAGAATGCAAGCGCGCGGAGCGCACGAAAGTAATGGAAATTTGCAAAGAAAACAAGTGGAATTATTGATACAGAAAGCTAGTCGATCGTAATCGGTAGAGGACACCTTTCATAACCTATAGTCTTTTCGGTGGTACCTAATTTTTAAGTTTCACGTCACAAAAAGTAGGGGGGGGGGCTTTAACTTTAGTGTCCCCTCCACTCAAAGAAGTGGGGGACGTATCCCCCTGTCCCTACAAATCGACGCCCCTGGTGGGAAAGAAATACAAAGTACCCGATTGGGATTATTAATTCAAATTACACACTTCACTCTTTCTTACCCTATACATTGTCACTGGTGTCTCCCAGCCACTCATGGAGGGCAAACGTTGTAAGTCCCAGGGTACTCTCTTAAATCGTAAGATTTAAAATATTGGACTTTAAATCTAAAATAATAGAATTAGTGACCAATCAGACGTTCGATTGGTCACTCATTCCATTCTTTAAATTTATTTTAACTCTATATTAGACTCACTTTAAATCTATTGATTTAAGAAAGTACTTTGTTAACACTTTACCGTTGTGCTCCAATCGGGGCATATTTGCGCCCCTCGGGAGTGGGCGGGAAAGCGGACGTAGCACGCCCCGCATCAGCTTCCGTAGGCTATTGACCCCGTGACCTCAAACTATTGTCTCTCTCGTCCGCGTGAAACAGTAGAGATGGGTGACAGCCGCGCTCTCCGTATGGGTCCAAAAGGACCAAAACAACGGTTAAGGGTTAAATGTCCTTTTTGTCTAATTCATGTTATTATATGGGATCATATGGGAATCCAAACAAATAACCAAAAGTAACGCTGCTGGGCAAATGTGTTGAGTACAAATTTTAACCACTTGTTGCTCAAAATTAGTTGGGTGAAATGGTTGGGTAATTTCCAAATTTTGTCCAATCAATGAGTAAAACGCTTAATGAACTAAGTCGGGCAGTTTTTTTTATCCAATTCCGGTCAGGGGGCATACTGAACCAACGGGTGGGTAATTTTATGCCCATGTTGATAACCATTCATTAGAGTGTTTATGATAAAGCGAGAAAATATAAACAAGCAGCTAGCCAGTTGGTTAGAAGATGTTTTACGAGTCTTCAACCTATTGGTTCAAGTCGAGCCGGTCATGTCATTATTTCCAGTTGTGGCTCACTGCCTTGTTTTCCGTACTCCATTGATTGTGCGGAGCACCACGCCAAAGTAAGTAGGTTCAATTTTTTAAGTCTTTGGTTTGAGTCGACCTGAGAATCAAACCAGTGCCTTCCACGCCAGTGGCGGATGCTCTACGGCTAGGCCAAACACGCGGTATATAAACAAGTAAAAACGAACCGTTTTGTTGTAACTTGTTTCGTGCTAGAGATTATTTGTTTCAATGACATAATGCAGTCTGAAAGGAATAAAATAATTACCGTATCCTTTCATAATGTCACAGAGCCACATCAAACTATACATTTATTATGTAGGTCTATGTGATTTGTCTCAATAAGCCTTATATTTTTGATACCATTGGACTCTTGTGTTGGTCTAAACCATTTCATTCTAGGTTTCAAAATTTCAAAGAACTTCAAACTTCAAAGAAAAAAAAAATACATGACAGGTTGGCCTAAATGTGGCTCTGATAGGAAATAACAAACCAGCTTCAAGTCATTTGTGGTAATATGGTTTCACTCTGTCATTGCAACAAATAAACATTTCTCTCGAATTGAACAAGATACAATGACGCTGGTTTTTGCAACTTGTTAATAATATGTTGTTTCACCGTAATTATGTATTTAATCAGAATACAGAATTTCCTTGGTCCCATAGCTACCACAATGATAATGTTGAACAACTCGTTGTGCACGTATATTGTTGGCCACAGCGGACATAATTCCTTATTTAATGCTGACATTTAATCGAATTTATGTCCGCATTAATTCGATTTAATGTCAGCATTAAATAAGTTTCAGTATTAACCAATCACAGCACAGATTTTAATGTCGGCATTAAATCATTTAATGCTAGCATTAATTCGATTTAATGTCAACATTAATTCGATTTAATGTCTGCATTAATTCGATGTAATGTCTGCATTAATTATTTAGTGCTGACATTAAATCGATTTAATGCTAGCATTAATTCTTTTTAATGTCAGCATTAATTCGATTTAATGTCAGCATTAATTCGATTTAATGTCTGCATTAATTATTGAATGCTGACATTAATTCGATTTAATGCCAGCATTAAATCGTTTTAATGTCAGCATTAAATCGAATCAATGCTAACATTAAATCGACCAATCACGTTGCGATATTTAACGTCATTGAGGTCTAACCAATCAAAATCGCTGTTAGTAAGGGTTGTAGGGTGCGGGCAGACAAGGCGGGAGTTCGTTTCAACGATCCAACTCTTCGATTGGTAAAGTAGGCATGTTGACTGTACTATTAAAAGTATTATTATGCATATTTTAATACAGCAAGATGTAGGCCTGCACTGACTTAGTCCGCAGTCTGCTGACCTAGTATTTGGGTCGCTTGTACTTGAGGCTAGCACTGACTCAACATCTGCTAGCGCCAAACGTTGGAGCAGTCAGATTGTGTGTGCAGAGTTGTGTGCATGTGATGGCCGGCCCGTCGCGGTCGGCGTGGGAGTTTTTCGGTGCGACTCAGGTGCACACCTGATGGAACCGATATCTGTAACAGTGTAGCAATTATTCGTACTTTGGCAACTTTCTATAGATCTTTGTATACTAGTGAAGGGTGCAATCCTTCTACTATATTTGGTAATAAATGTTGTAGCAATCCTTTATCCGAAGAGGAGGCTGAGAGTTGTGAAGGTAAATTTACTCTTAAAGAATGTTGGGAAGCTCTTAACTCTTCTAGCAAAGGAAAAAGTCCAGGGAGTGATGGCCTTACAGTTGAGTTCTATAAGACTTTCTGGCATAAGATTGGGAATCATGTACTTAATTCTCTTAATTACTCTTATGACAAGATTGAACTTTCACACGAGAAGGGGCGGGGGTTGATTACCTTAATTCCGAAGCCACAGAAAGATCATACTTTAGTCAAGAACTACCGACCTATATCATTATTAAACGTAGATTACAAAATTGCCGCAAAGGCTTTAGCTACTAGACTTAAAAAAGTAATCCCGTCTATTATTAACTCAAATCAAACTGGTTTTATTAAAAACAGATTCATTGGGGAAAATATTCGTTTAATACTTGATTGTCTCGATTTCTGCCAGGACTTTAACGTTTCTGGTTTTTTACTATTTGTAGATTTTGAAAAAGCCTTTGATCGCCTGGAATGGGCTTTTATTTTTAAATGCCTTAGCTATTTTGGTTTTAAGGAAGGTTTTACTCAGTGGTTTCGCACACTATATTCCAATGCTTCAGCTTGCGTTTGTAATAATGGCTATTCATCCCCATATTTCCATATATCTAGAGGCGTTAGACGGGGGTGTCCCCTTAGCCCTTACATTTTTATAATATGTGTCGAAATTTTGGCTATCAGTATTAATGATTCCCCTTTGTTAACAGGATTATCTGTTATGGAAAAGGAAATTAGAATAACCCAATATGCTGATGATACCACCATTTTTATCGATGGCACCTACAATAGCTTACGTGCTGTAACCGAAATCTTTCATTTACTAGAGGAATCCTCCGGTTTAAAAGTTAACTATGAAAAAACTAGTATTTTTCCTTTAGGCCCATTAGCTGGTAATAAGCCACTTTTCCTAGACGAGTTCAATTTTGCTTGGACTCTTGGCCCTGTTACGGTTTTGGGTATTACCTTTGACAATAACAGAGATAATTTATTCCATCTGAATTACACCCCCAAGCTTTCTCGCCTTAAAAATAAGTTAAATCTGTGGTCAACGAGGGATTTAACACCTATAGGTAGAATTACTATTATTAAGACTTTTGCCCTCTCACAATTAGTGTTCCTATTTCAAGTACTACCTGACCCCCCTAGAAATTTCATTAAAGAAGTGGAAACCCGTTTGTTCCGTTTTATCTGGGGTGGTAAACCAGATAAAATAAAAAGAACTACTTTGATCTGCCCAATAGATCAAGGTGGCTTGGGTGCCACTCACATTACTTCTTTTATTTGTGCATTAAAATGCACATGGGTTAAACGATATACTGATGATACTTCTGCTACCTGGAAACTCTTTTTTGATTTTTACCTGCATAAATATGGGAAACAATTATTATTTCACTGTAATTACCAGGCGAAAGATTTAGTAATTAATAATCATTTTATTTACGATGTTTGTGCTGCATGGTCAAACTACTCATTTCGAAATCCAGCAGAAAATTATGGTAACGAAATAATATGGAATAATTCATCGATAAGAATTAATAATGAAATTGTATTTTACGATTTTATGTATGCAAAAGGTGTCTTAAGGGTTAATGATCTTTATGACAATAACAAAAGACCTCTAAGCTTTGAATCCTTTAAACAAAAATATTCATTGGATGTTTTCCCTTTCACCGTTTTTATGGTATTTTATCCGCTATTCCTAGAGTTTGGATTGAAAGTCTGGATGTGTTAAATCATGAAAATTTAAATGACTTGGCAGATAATCTTCATGATATTTTGTATGTATCCCGTTATATCTATAGGCAATTAATTGAAACTGTCACTACACCTTCTGTTGCTTTTTCAAAGTGGAACGAAGTTTTTCAGTTCAACCAATCCCAATGGCAAACCATTTGTAAAATTCCTTTCACCTCATGCAAAGAAAGCAAGATTCGCTACTTTCAATACCGTTTTATTCATCGTATTCTAGGCACTAATGCCCGCCTTTATCGTATGAATATCATAGGCAGCCCACTTTGTACCTTTTGTAAAGAACAGAACGAATCTATAGAACACTTCTTTTGGGAATGTAACATCACTTCAAATTTTATTTTAGACGTTGAACAAAGCATGTTGGGCAGACAGTTTACTTTCTCCAAGGAAGACTTATTTTTGGGTATAAGTTCTACTTAAGACATCCATATAACTTTTTGATTTTTCATCTAAAATTTTATTTGTTCAACAAGAAACTGAATTTTGAGTTACCCAACTTAAATGAGTTTTTATATAAATTCAAATTTAGTATACAAGTCGAAAAGAAAATCGGGAATTCAAGAGTAAGTCCCACAATAACATGTGATAGTCTTCAGCTGGCATTTAGAAACTGTCCGCTCCTTTTTCAATAAACATTAATTTTAAGAGGGACGTTGATGAATTTTATTGGTGGGGTCCTTGTGTTGGAAGTTAAATAGCCGATGTTTATTGTAAATGTATATCCTGTAAGCGAAATGCTTGATTTTTGTTGGAGAGATTTCTAACTGTACGTTTATAGTATCCCTATACGTTAATATGCAGATAAATTGTAAATTGTTAATTATTGTTCTGTTAACGTGTACCATATTCGATGCAAACACTGAATAAAAGAGGATGGGAAAAAAAAAGAAAAAAGGTGCACACCCGAGTACCCTTACTAACAGCTATTTTGATTGGTAAGACATCACAGATGTCAAATATCGCAACGTGATTGGTCGATTTAATGCTAGCATTAACTCATATTAATGTCAGTATTAAATCGATTTAATGTCAGCATTAAGTCGATTTAATGTCTGCATTAATTATTTAATGTCAGCATAACATCGATTTAATGCCAGCATTAAATAATTTAAGCAGACATTAAATCGATTTAATGCTGACACTAAATAGAATTAATGCTAGCATTAAATCGATTTAATGTCAGCATTAAATAATTAATGCAGACATTAAATCGAATTAATGTCTGCATAAATTATTTAATGCTGGCATTAAATCGAATTAATGCTAGCATTAAATCGATTTAATGTCTGCATTAAATCGAATTAATGTTGACATAAAATCGAATTAATGCCAGCATTAAATGATTTAATGCCGACATTAAAATCTGTGCTGTGATTGGTCAATACTGAAACTTATTTAATGCTGACATTAAATCGAATTAATGCGGACATAAATTCGATTTAATGTCAGCATTAAATAAGGAATTATGTCCACTGTGGCCAACCATACACGTAGTGTAAATTGTTACTTTACAAAATAAAAAGCTTAGTTTTAAGAAAGAAATGGTCGATTTAGTCTTTCACAGTTTTAATTTCAAATCACTTCGTTGCGTTAAATTATGGGATTACTAAATCGTCGCTGGGAAATTGCCATCCGTACACCATATATTCCGTCAGTTGAGCAGGTCTACAGCCGTGAAAAGCTAGAAAGCTCTCGTAATAAGATCAGTCCAGGTAGAACTTAAATCAAAAAGTTGTTTTCAGTAAAGCGGATCTCATTTAATTCGTTATGAAATTCAATATTCCTCTACTTATAGCTCATTATCTTGCGGTCAAAGGCAAAGCCGCTGAACGTGTTTGTATGGAGGGAGGGGCGGAAGCATCCGACATTGCATCTGAAGTTATGAAACCATCTTATGCGTTCTTGCACACAGTTTCAAAAGGTTAGGTTATCCCCCTTGTGCCTACCATTTTCTATATGGTTCTGCCAAATACATACATTAAGTGATTATCTTTTATCCATAATTGTAATGCCTACCGGACCACGGGAGTCGATCTGAGGGAAGAGGCCGGAACATATGCCCCTGTTTCTTGAAGAGACGGGTACAATTACACGTGTCTGCTACCATGTTACCAAATATTGAATTTAGTTTAATTGTTCCTACCAAAAGCTTTCCAAAAGTAAAAAAAATTGGAATGCTGTGATCACTTTAGTCCTAACTCAGCCAAAATGCCCAGCTGGGCCCCAACTGGGTTCCAGCTGGGCTACTTGCTGGGCCCCAGCTGGGGCCCATCCGTGTTTGTCAGGTGTTCCCACTTGGGGCCCAACTGGGCCAGCCTTTCCAAGCTGAAGCCCAGCTGTACCCCGCTTCAATAACTGAAGCCTAGCTGGGCTTCAGCTGGGAACGGCTAGCCCAGTTGGGCACCAAGTGGGAACACCTGACAAACACGGATGGGCCCCAGCTGGGGTCCAGCAGGTAGCCCAGCTGAAACCCAGTTGGGGCCCAGCTGGGCATTTTGGCTGGGAAGTTCAAATCTTTTTTCTATAATATCGGCTTGAGGTCTTTATCGTGGCTTAATTATATTTTAATTATCAAGTCTTAATTATTATTTACACGACAAGATTGAAAAACCTCCCAAAAGTTTACATTTCCATTTGAATACATTAAAACATTTGCCACGTTTTAATCTTCACCCGGATACTTTTAGACTCGTTACATTGATCAGATGCCATCTACTTTCGAAATCAAATCGACGCCCGTGCTTGACCATGGCTTCCTCAGTCGAGTAGGTGTACTATGGGTCAAAAGGATTTACACGATGACTATTTGAACAAGCCATCAAACCAACCAGCTGCATGCCTTTTTGTCGCAGGAGACTATGATGGTTTTTGCCAACAGACCAATGAGTTTGTATGTTCTTGTCAACGTACAGTAAGAATATTGAAAATTTGGGCACATTTCTAGACTGAAAAAAAAACGCTTTTCACAACTTTGTCACCAGAATACGAAAGAACATGCACGTCAAATGTCTACCGTTCATATTACAACACTCCAATCCCTAACTTTAATCATCGTTTTGAGACTCATTTATTTAAAAAAAATGTATGAAAAATAAAATGCCCGTATAGCTCCCACGAATCTTAAATTTGAATGTTGCATTGTTTGTAACTCCACCTGTGTTAGAGGGAGATCAGATTAGGATATAAACCAAACAACTGGGATCAGATTTGGGTAGCTCAACCATTCTTTCGAGCAGGATGAGACCGCTGATTTAAGAGCGGCCTCCCAAGTGTTAAAAGACAGTAAGAGGGATGCATACCCTTAACAATCTAGTCGGAATTCAATTGCCATTAAAGTCAGTGGTTCTCAAGATGTCAGCGTTTCAAACCATCACTTTCCAGCACAAAGTAAACATGGAGCAAATGTGTATAAATATAGATAGACTAGCAGTCTTACTCTTTTTCTTTAAAGTTTGCCAACTATTTTCTCCTCAACAATTCCAAATTAGAAAAAATGTGATATACACGTATTATCGTACTCGAGCGCATACCTGACACAGCTCGCTAAATTAAAGGTCGAAACATTGAAAAGAAATATTGACACATCCAAACGAAAAAGTCGAAATATCGAAACGAAAACTTCAAAGTCGAAATCTCAAAACAAAAAATTCGAAATATCAAAATTTCGAAAGACGCTCCAGTGTTACGGTAAGTTTGGGTTGATTACCTGCGTGCATAAATATACAAGCCTTACCCTTAGCGCGTTCCTTGCGCGAATAACGGTGCGAGCTTTGTCATTGTGTGATGTGTACATGCATCCTTAATAAAAAAAAAAACCAAAGGGAAGTGCTCGAGCCAAAAGTTACAATGTTATGTGCTTGGTTACCAAAAGTGTATGCACCTGTCCTTGGTTGATAGTGGTTTCTGGATACCATTGTAACTGTTTGGGGTTGGAGGAGGGGTAACCTGCAGTGTTTAACAGTTAATAAGATGCTGTTTTACGGCCCAGGTCCTAACCAATTGGTTCAAGTAAAGCCGACAACAACCTCTTTTCCAGCTTAAGCACACTGGCTTGTTATCCCTACTCCATTGCTTATGCTGTGAATTGCTTACAAGTACACTGGCAGTAGGTTCCGTTTTTAAAGAATTCTGTGTGAACCGGCCAGGACTCGAGCTCCCGACAAGTCTGATACTCTAACCATTTGACCATGCATTCGTTTTGGGGGGTTCGGGGAATTACCGGTCAATGTTTAACGGTAAATAAGATGCAATTTTACATCCTTATTTAAAAATAATTGGACTAATTGGACAGTGGTCCACTTAGCAGTATGAAGGATTCCAAATAACTAGGCAATAGCTCAATCGTCTAATAATGAAACTTGCTGTATAAACCACTCCTTAATACTTTGTTCCTAATGATTTTTTTTTTTTTCGAAAATGGTCAAACTACCTAGCGAAAAAGATATATATACGACCAGGATGAAAAATGATTTGATATTAGAACATAAGCAAATTGAACAGATATTTGTTCTTCTACTTTTGTTTTGTTGTTTGCTTTTATTTTATTTTGTTAACACAAAGCGTTGCTTTGCAATACTGGTATATCGATGTGCCTACGTGTATAAGTAATTTATAACAACTAGATCGTGGACTTTGATATGAACAGAAAAAAGTAAACAATCATTTGAGTTCAGAGTTTAAAATGATTTTCAACACATATAACTGTGCACTCTTCGTACATAATTATTTGCCGTGAATTAAGTATGTTAGCCATTGCAGACGCCACACCTTGCAAAGGAATAAACATATTGATTGCGTTACTTTGTAGGGCGCCTGTAACAGTTACTGCTGGTAAGCTGGATAACTGAAATTAAACGGGAGATACCTGTAAGTACGGACTCTCTTATAAATTTGTGATTTTCTTTTGTTCTTTTTTTCATTTTAGCAAAAGTGAAAGTTAACCAACAAAGTAATGACTATACTTCTTCTTCAACAGAATGGAGTCGAGTAGGGTCATATGACACCAAGTTAATTCATAATGCATTTTCGCCTAATGTAAGTAAGCAAATGCTTAAAAATAGACATCTCTGTACTTGAATGCAAGGACCTACCGAAGCCTCATGAAATTAACACAGCTTTGACATTGGAGCGTAGAATGTTAAAAGAAAGATCGAGGTTTTAATACTGACGATGTTTACACTCTTGCGCCACACGATGCCATTTTGTAAAGGCACGTGTAGTGATAAGGGGTAAAGCCGTGTATTTTGGACTCCCCAACTACAAATCCCTACAAAAACTGAAATAGGCGCAAACAACTGCTCTAAGGTGCAGTATTAGGTGAGCAATGGAATACTCTATTGTAGGAGAGTAGAAACACTCCTCACATTTTTTTCTGGGGGAGTTATAGCTAAAGAGAGAAAGTTGTGAAAGTGGTCCAGTTTACACCACCTATGTGTAATTTGAAACAATATGGTGTGTAAAATGAACCACATGGCTTGTAATATGTTCAGGCGAAATATTGGAGCAAACATTTCTTAAATCATTTGTGAATTGATGGTAAGAACCCCTCTACTAACATCCTTTCCGTCTTTTAGTGTTACACTTTAAATAAAGATACAAAATCCCTAAAAATTTACAGAACAAAAATAAAGAGAAACATTAAGATTACAGAAAAGTTTTGGTAACAAGTTTCCAGAACTTTGATGTTATCCTTATTTATCTCTTTTTTTTTTTGTTCTGTAAATCTACCGTAACTTTTTACAGTGTATATTCTGGGACTAAAAATGTTATTACCACATAAGATTCACTTGTTTCTTTGCTTGTGTTCCCCAAAGTGTGGGGGTGCCGTCATGTACCAATTCAGCACAGACCAAGGTTGTTCATAGGTTCACTGCATGGGAACTGCCCATATTTTGAAGCCTATATAAGGTGATAATAAACTTCTGCGAAGAGTAGTGGAAGAGATGACAAACCCAATCCAAGGGTCCTGCTATTGCAGATTCATTGCCATGTGTTCAATTGATTGGAGCATCTGCGTACTTGTGTGAATTTTGGAACGGTCATTTTTACACTTAATATCGTTTAATGCGGACCAGTGGTCCATATTACACACCAAGCGTTGGTTCAAATTACGCGATGTTACTAATTTTGCCGAAGCTCCTCTAGCTTAGCCAAATGTAGTTTGCATTTTAATGTAACAGCCTTACACGCAAGAGAAATGATAATATTTTGTCAAAATTATCATGTCTTGGGAATGAGCAAATAATGTCTGAGTAAAACCCCAACAAAGGGTCAACACGAAAATAGGAGCAGTTCACCACTTTCTAATAAAATTGACACAGATTGTGGAAATGAGGTTTCCATTTCATCGGTTGGGAAGTCGAGGTGATCGAGGTGGTTAAGGTATCAATGGCACATAAGAGTACGATAATCTCTCTTTTAATGGTGGAATAACGCAGTTGGTTCATTTTACACACCGGTCCGAATAACACGGATTCTCCTTGTGTGAAAGATCCTGGTCGTTGAATCAACACCCCAAGATATTACACAGCCACAATAGTTGTCAGAATGAACATATATTTTCTAAGGTAAAAATTGAAAAAAAAAGAAGAAAAACAGAAAGCATTTCAAAATGAACGGGCATAGACAGAAATTGGTTTGAAACCTTGCTCGTATTGGATCCAAACATCTCAAAAAGGGGAAGGGGGCTGGCCTTACAGGTAGCAGGGGAGCGACGGAGTTGCACTGCTAATTTCCCGTATGTCTTATTGTTGATGTGGCGAAAAAGGAAAGGCTGAGACCGTGAAAGCCCCTCCCCTTGGATACGCGCTCGGAGGCAAGTATCTGGTAAAACGCTACCGTATCGTTATTTTTGCACAACTTTTATTTACGTTAACGAAAAGTAAACTATTGCCTGTTACACATTGGGTTTGTCCGGACTGGAAACATACAAACCGCAATCGCGATACAGACGTTCACGAACTTTCGCTGGGATACACCGTTCTTATTTTTTTTACAATGAAAGCGATAAAAAAAACTCCACAAACATCAAATTAACAATATTAAGTTATGATGATATTCGGAAGCACACACAGTTCAGTTGCATAATGTGTAGTTTTGTTTTCTGGGTTCAAGTTGACAAGAAAGGCCTCTTCGACTTCTCATGTTAAAGAAAATGCTGATCTTTAAAAGTTTAGTGCTGAATATCCCATTGGAAACGATTATACATCTATAGCAATCAATAAACACACAGAAGATTCAATCAAATTTGCGGTCAATAATTTATCAAGATGGTTGCGTTCATGCAGATAGACGATCACATTCTATAAGGCACTCTCAGGTGACGTCACGCAATTGGGTTGCCCTGCATTGAGGGGCAAAACACGCACATCGCACACGGTAAGCGTATTTATACAGAAAATGCACAGAGTATTCCCATAGAAACGACTGTGATATACACTGCGCGTGTTGCAAGTACTCTTTCTGGGCGTGGTGATGAAATAGACGAGTGCTCGTCAAATGACGTCAATAACATTGATCTACAACTGAAGTGAAGAGAAACGTTTAAACAAATACGACGATTTCATTTCATTACCAGTCAATACATGTTGTTATGTCTCTGTAATTTCCTATTATCACCATCGTTTGGAAAACTGTGACATATTTAAGGGCCGTCAGATGTGCTTTGGTGCAATTAACCATTTGAAATGATATTTGTTGTCTAGTCCAAAATGGTATTGCCCGTTGTATTGAGTTCTTCAAGTGGGTTTATGAGTGGTCTTTTATGTTGACGGGTCGTCAGGACGGAGAAGAAATTTTCAAACACATCTGAATGCCCGGTTCCGGAATTCCAAAATTAGCAATAGCTGTTTAATTACACTACATTTCATTGTCCAACATTCCAAATTATATTATAGTTCGAATCCCTAGTAATTTATCTGAGAGAGTAAACATGGGCGGGCCTAAGACTGTTTCCAGAGGAGATCCGAAGTGCGGTGGCCTTTGGGGGGGGGGGGTTGAGTTAAAAACATTGGCAATTTTAAAGCTCTTGAAATGCCAGTTGGTAAAAACGTCGCCCCTGCTTCAGCGTAACAAGCGGCACATAGGGTATCCCCTTCGGAGCACCAATAAATTGAAGGCATTCAGCTAACTCACTGTCATGTAAACGTTTTAACATCTTACTCTCTGCCAGTCAATGTTTGAAACAAACAACAGTACAAAAAGGTACCGTTGTTCATGTCAGTGCATTAGATACGTATAAGTGCAAAACGAAACTGAAACTAAAAAGTTCAAAGGTTTCCTATCTGATTGTCTCCAAAAATCGTGGGGACTATCTTTACCACTTTTTGCGGTCGATTCTGGAAGTGTTTGAATCGTTAGTTGAATTTATTTTCGTATAGGCAGAATATTTATCAACTATTTTACCATTGCCACCTTGTTTCTCAACCATGGCTATATATAGGGATCTCGTCGCAATAGGTTCTTTCACTTGGGATATAAACCATAATAGGTGGTTCGACGCAGGCTGGCACCCCAACCAAGCCGAATGAACTTTTCTGTACCCCTGGTCATATAACAACTTTTATATGTTATAATGAAGCCGTTATTTGACCACTGTAAGGATTTGATTTCTGAATATAGTTTGAATTTCTGTGGGCCAGACAACGAACGCCAACGAACGCTCTGAAGTACTTGATGTTTGCGTCTATATGTATGAACTCGGGCCCGCCTAGGTAGCTATAAATTATAAAGGAATTGTAGGCATTGCATCCCGTATGTAATCTTCGTGTAAAAGTAAAAAACAAAAAGACTGTTGGCACGTAACACAAGACAAAAAACAACAATAAAAAAAAAAAAAAAAAAAAAAAAAAAAAACAACAATTGAGGTTTTCTTTGCATATCCTTGCTTATTTATATTCTGAGAAATTGAAGTGACCGGTCGAACTAGGGTCTTGATAATGGGTATATCGATGGTTTACTTAGGGTTAATGAAAATGATATTGAGAAATCAGGTACCTAGTATAAGACGTCGACAATACACTGTTAGTTTAAAGTTTTAAGGTTGCAAACAACGACAAAAGCTATCCTCCTAATTAAAAGAATACTTAAGTGAGATCAAAAGCCAACATTCTCATAAGATATGCTTGACAATTAATTATTGAAACGAAACTTAAACTGCTGTCAGTTCCTCGCGCACAAAACCATTTGCATCCTTTAACAAGTTCATGATCATAAAATAGTGTATTGATAGGCGAAATAAAAACTATCAATCTTGGTTGTTGATTTCAAAGGTTTCAGGGAAATTCATACAAAATTTGCCATATGTTTTTGAATAGATTGTTGTGTATTCGCTAAAACACTTGAGATCAATTTAGATCTCATGCAAGTAATATGGTCTTCGTTCAATATCTGTCTATTCAATACTGTATTCTTTTTCTATTTTGTTTTCCGTTCTCTCAATCGTATTAAAAGAGCTTAGTTTTGTTTGCCTTAATGCACTTTCTGCTATTGTTACATTGTTAATTCATGTTGTTAGTGTTGTGTGCGGTAAGATTATTCAATAAAGGTTTAGGTTACTGAGGAATAATAAGAAACAAGTGGAATACGTCTATTTCCACCTTTATTTTTGTAAGACAGTAGTGTGTCCCGGTTATGACCGGAAGCCTTGCTAATTCCCGCTTCTATAACGGGTAATCTTTATTGAGAAAAAAAAAAAATCAAACGAGGTTGTTTTATATGTTTTTCATATTCGGGCTGTGTAGAACCAATACGCTTGATTCTAATATATAATGTTTTTTATTTTTCCTCTAAAACAGAAGATTTACATAAAAGTACTCTACCTCGAATCCCTACTCACATCATCCAGGCTTCCTACAGCTGGAAACACAGGCAACAAAATGTGTGGCAAGCCTATGGGTTTCAAGTGTGCCCTTTCATTATCACAGAACTAACTTTTACCCCTCCGGACACTACTTATAACATCCGCCTCCCCCGTTCAATTGTGACTCGGCTAATGCAGGTTATTTACTGTGCTCAACGTGGGTGCGAAAGAAAACTTTGTGGGTCAGACCAATCTAAAAATAAACCAAGAAAGGAAACATATGACAGGACAAACAATAAGTCAATACTTCGTAATTATAAATGTACAATAAATACCAAAACTTTCTTTAACAAAATATCCGTTACAGAAATCAAAGTGGTTTCTATAAACTATTTCACGAAATATTGTTGATGGATTTTTGATCAAAAAGATGTAAAAGAATAAACTTGTTTCCAAGCAACCATTGTAGCTTTACAATTTGTCTATAAACCAACAGGAACCAAAATATTTCTGTCAGCAAAATTTATTTGGTTCACAAAACTTTTTTTGTTCATTCATGCGTTTGTTATGTACATGGGGGCAGCTTTCGGTGTATTCCATATAGTACAGCGATTGAAAGATGGCATCATTATTCTCCATATGGTTGGTATTTCATCATTGCACTCCACTTGGACATTGATAAACCAAATGTAAACAAATAAGTTGGACGCTAGATAAACATAAATGTAGGCAAAATTACTGTTGAATCGTTCGTTCATAGCCATGTGTGCCACTGCAGTGCATGATATACGTTAGCTATTGTAGATACAATACCTTACAGAAGAACATTTGTGTCAGATTGTGTGGCTGTGTATAGGTTTTACAACAGTCACTGTTGATGGACTGGAATGCTGGATCATCACTGATTAAAGTAGATATTAGTACCTGTTTTAAATCTGATTTCGTCGTTTTATTGATGAAGAAACAAAAAAAGAAAAAACAGTAGGCCTAGCGATATAAGATTAATTACAACTTCAAATGTGAAATAAAGTAGTTATTGTAAGGTAGGGTTTGCCTGGGTTCAACGCATTTTCTGGATGTGGTAGAAACTTTCCGAATTTATAACCATACTGGCAAAGTGAAGATAAGCGTATGTCTAATTACATATAATTAGTTTATAGTTATGTGAAAACGAAACTATGCGAGGGCTCAAGCAGTTTGTTGCTTGAACTACCTCTTCAAATAAATTTGAACGTGTGACTGCTTGACTTGACCCAGACGGGTTTCATTTTGATTGTGATCCAAACAATGATAATAAAGGGCATTCTACAGCTAGCGTCGCTATCATAGCCTGATTATCAATGAACCAATAACCAGACATTTTCATGACGACAGAATGCTGGTGCTAGTACTTACATTTATTGAGCGGTTTTTGTCAGCTACATGTAAACAACTCATCGGTAGACGTCAAAGCTGTCCACCCTCACCAATCAACATATACTCATATACACATGATCGACAGCACGGGACCACAGAGTAGATATATGCTGGTGCTATTACACATTTATTGAGCGTTTTTTGCCACCTACATGTAAACAACTCATCGGTAAACGTCATAGCTGTCCACCCTATATATTTTTCAAATCAAGTTAAAGAACTAGTTTATCGTAAATAAAATTGTATACATGCCTGTCATTGGAACACTCATCCTTGTGTGCTGTATTATATACAGTGGCATTTGTACACAACGCCCTCGTGTGTCCTGCAAAGGTTACTGATTAGACTGGATTACTCCAGGCTGCATGTATTTGCAAGAGAGGGACTTTTCTACGATGTCGTAAAATCTTGTTTGATACAGGAGATAGGTTGAGTTTAAGATTGATTATCGTTTAGTACAATGGGTTCTTTCCGTGAATGCAGGCATGCGATTTTATTTTTTTCGCAATGTCAAAGGTTGTCCCGCTCTCACCAACGCATACGTGATGTCGTTTTATGTTAACGGAACAGTTTGATTGCGCATCAAGTAATCGTTGCCAGTTTCATGCATTTATGACTTTCGTTAACTAATCTTGTCTCCTTTCCATTTATGTTTTTTTTACTATATTGTTAACTTTGATTACGCACAAAAGAGGTCCGGACACCTTCGGCAGCATCCGATACTTCTGAAACAGATGTTTATTACACTAACACATTCAGCATTTGTTACCAGTTTTTTGGATCAATCAAGGATCAATGATTTTGCTTTTGTCTATCTATAAAAGTGAGGGAGTTGACAGGTTCGTAAGCCAATGTTTAACAATGATGTTATTCTATTTCTGCCGTTGAAATATGTTTCCAGACCATCAGCGATCTAAAACCTCTTTGATGAAATTGACCAACGGCTGGAAAAATATGCACCAAACCAAAACTGAAAACTATCGTGACTAAATTATGGTCGAATCTGTCTACTTATTGGTCAAATTTCACAAAAAGAATGGTAAAATATTTTAAATATGACTAGAATTAAGTCAAAAATTTTGACCAAATTTGGTTCGGTGCATGGTTGAACCAGTCTTTGGTCAATTGGCCAAAGTGTATTTAGAGTGTTAGATGTAATATGTTATTTGGTGCAAGAAATTTGATCATATCAAATTTTTATCAGAAAATTAGGGAACTTTTAACGTTTTTCGTCGATGATTAAGAAGAAAACTTTTCTAAACTCTTAGTTTCTTTGTGAATGAGGAAAGTGTAATCCATAGTTTTGTCCACGTATCTATTTCACCAAGGCTATGTTATATACGTTTTTAATAAATCGTAAATTAAGGTTGAGATTTTGATTCTAAAACGATGATATATCTATCTATGTCTAATTAATTGGCAGTTAGAAGCCGTTATTCATCAGTATCAGACAGTTCTTACAGTCTCACGCTTATCTAATACTCGTTCCAACCAAACACTTTCCTTGGTTCATCGCTTCCAAGCATGCCCATGTTCGAGTACAGATCCCTGATATGTTATAAGAATAATGAGCATGAGTAATACAAAATATTTTGCTTATTTTGAATTTGGTAAAATTCAAAGAGCTGTGTCGATTGAGGACCTTCGTGGAATCCGGATGATGTTGTGTCCTTTAATGGAGTAGGTGGTATTTCGGCTAAGTTGTGTAAATCGGCGAATGAATATACATACAATTTCCAAAGCAGGAAAGCAAAGGACATCTGCAAATTATAATATTAATTTAGAAAGTTTTTAGGATGAGTTCAGGGGAAGAAATTGATGTCGGAAGGCAAAATGCTATACGTAGGGTAAACGTTATACGCTTGTGTGCGATTCATACATACTGTGCTTGAATACGTCTGATTTCACAAAAAAGGGGTATCAGCTAAAATGTTCACTTCATTTTTTTTTTAATTTTGACTGAACAGCACTAATGCATCCTGCCACAATAATAATTAAAGAGAACAGTCACTATAGGATGCGATTCCGCCTGAATAAAGGTTTAACTAAAGTATAGAGCAACCTTTGTAACTACAGCATCACTTCCATGGAAACAAAACAGAAAGGAATACCAAGTACACCAAGGGCTATAGTTGCCAACGACTTACGAACAATACTTTTGAAAGTAAACTGAAATCTACAAGGCCAAAAATCCTCACGCCCAAGTCTCCTAGTATGTGTAGCCCTTTTTGATTCAAGTAAACTGATAAAACAAAATTAGAAGCACAACGTGCTTTGGATGTAAACCACGTGTTTATCCTTTTGAGCTCATTATTCACACGTTTATTAATTGATCGAAAGGAAAACTGTCAGACTTGTTTGTTCATTTCAAAGGTTTCAAGGTAATTTGTTTTCTTCTAACTATTTATTCACCGAAACACTCCTGCAAAATTTAAGGTTCTGACAATAAAATCCCCGCCATTCTTTATAACTTATATTCTTTGACTTAGCGCCATTCAGACATTTACTAAGATCATACTATTGGTTTCTGTTTTCCTTCAATATCGCACGATCTCGACACACGCGTATACCTTTAAAGTTCTGAACTCACTGTATCAAAACAATAAATGATTCAGTTTAGATTGAGAGAAGAAAGAGTACATCTATATAGAGGGTTCATCTCCACCAACCCAACAAAATACAATTATTTACTTTAAATTCCCTGCCAAAAACCAAATGACTCTTGAATATCTGGTACTATTTGAATCTTTGATCACGTGACTACACCCATCACCTGCCGAACTTTGTCGGTTGGATGAAAACAAACACGGCACACCGTCACGGATGCTGAAGTATAGTACATTAAGGCAGGTTGTGGGGTGTGAACAACAGGATTTTTGAAATTTTATCCCTCTTTTTTATTTTGGGGGGTTTTCTTCTTTTTTAAAGAGTGTTCATAGTCTAAAATGTGATATGATAGCATTAGGCATCCGGTGTGCGAGAAAGTACGAGGAAATAATGTCAAGAAATGAATCATTCCAATAACTGACCCGGAAAATAGTGCAGACATTTAATTCTCGTAAATTCAGTTTGCGTACCCTAATTTTTCGTCTTGTTCTCGAGCTTTGACTAGGTGTTTGAATGCTTTTTGCACAAGTAGGGCGGGACAGACTTAAAGGCTTCTTCTACCGACAAGTTTATGAATTGCCCAATACATTTAACATTAGCAGTTCAATGCGGGTTCCGTATGCGTTACTCCATATTGGATAGTTCTGAACATTATTGGGGCCATATGGAAATTGATAGTCTTAACTAGGCAAATCACGTTACGGTACCCAAACAAACCAGCCCAGTAAACTCTCACATATGGCAGTGGACTGGAGTCTTACCAAATGGTTGAACTTCACTAACTCATTAGTGTTTTTATTGTAGTGTTTGGGTTTTTCCTTTGAAAATGACTACCTGTATGGGGGTAAAGGTTGGATGATACCCAAGTCGGCCAATTTGCATTTGAAGTACAGCCTTTTGATCAAAATTTATGCTGTGTATTTCATTGAAATTTGATCATCTTGGTTGAATGTATGAATTAATTCAAAATGTTCTATATATTCATGTTTTTTATATCAAAATGAATCATTCGCATAGCTTTTTCCAGTAGTATTTAAATTTCAGTATGGTCCATAGTCCACATAATACCTGATCTGCCATTGTTGTTCACATATGTGGACCACATATGTTTGCTATAGACGCATCCGGACAGCAAGTATTGGTCTGATTTTAGGCCACGACTGGGGTATATCACCTTTTAATCTTTCAGTTCCCTTGCTTACCTGTATCGCGGATGGATGTTCACAAAATTTTATCATGATTCCTTCAATTTCACTGAAAAAGAGGGTTTAAAATCCATTTTTACAATAAATGAAGACAATTTAAGGCTGATTGAACCCACTAGTGACTGACTGCCTACAGTCACTAAAAACAAGCGCTAATCGGTTTCGTCTATACCTTCTTGTTCAACAGCCTTCCATCCGAAATTCGTTTTTTTTTTCATCTTCTTCTTTTTACTTTTATACATAAAATCGATTCTGTCTAGGTTAATTCCGTTAACAGGAATCGAGGGTCGAGAGTCTAGTTGGAGATGTCTCGAACGAACTAATGTCGGATGAAGATCTGGTCAGTCGAGAAAACTTTCCAATCGAACACACATGCTAAGCTCAGTTGGCCAATCATGGACTCACAAATTCACCAAAGCATGACCGTTTAGGTTTGAGCTACATGGGGAAGAAGTTTTTGGGCTCCGCACCCAGCCCTCTTAATCAGCAAAGTGACGGAAATTACCCCTTTTTCACACCCAATACTGAAATAGTCTAAATTACCTTCAATCCATTCCAATTTCACATCACTTACATATTGACATCTCCTGTTTCATATCCACGAAAATTCAGCAGAAACTGATTGTTGTAATGTGAGCAGTTTACACTCAAAGGGGTGGTGTGCTCTCTTAGGCCAGTCTGTTGAAATTAGCATATGCAGTCTTTAATTAGATAGCCACATCCGAACCATGAAACTTATAAAGTTAACTTGAACTTTGATATTTTTAGTGTTTTTGTACATATGTATATGGGATAGTTAGTTATATGAGATTTAACGACACACCAACACGAATGTGTTTAATAGTGTCAGTAAACTCGATAAAATGTTCCAAGTTCAAATTTATGTTCAAGTATTGTTGAAGTTCACGTTTGGTATTCCTTTGGTCGCCTTCTACTGCGGGCGTGAAATATATTCTACTACCCCAGCCCACAGGGGCACATATGTATATGGGATACAAATCAGTTTCCATAACTACACGTAGGCAACTATACAACCTCTCGTGCATAGTTTGAACGCAGTTCGTTGGTACTACCATAAAACATCACCTGGATATTTTGATTGCTATTTGAATACCTACCACCATTTGGAATTGTGGTAGTTTCTTCAAAGGCGACCCATCTGTTAAACATTACTAATAGAAGACAGGCGCGGATCCAAGAGGGGGGGGGGGGGCTTTTACGGCCTCAGCCCCCCTCCCCCCTTTTCGTCAAATCAACAATAACAAATACACTAAATGTTTACCTACGAGAATATTCAATGGACTATTTCAGGCTCATCCTTCCCCTCACAACAAAATCCAAATACACGAACCTCGTATGATATTAAGCCCGGGTGGATAGGCTATCTAATACTTTCCGCCGCCTTGCCTTCTCCATAACAGGGAGTTGCAACTCCCTAGTCACAACAAGATTTGAATAATGCGAATAGCAGAATGACAGCAAACTTTTGGACCAATTCATGTTGCTGTGGCCATCTGGGTGGCCCCAGTGGAGCAGGTGTAGGTTATACTCAGAATCCAAAGCTTTATGCGTTACAAGCTCCATATATTTGATTAAAAGGGACATAATTTAGGCACGATTCACGCGCCGCAATACGTCCCTGATACAGTGGTATTCACACAAAAGAAAATTCGGAAAATTTAGCTACTACTTACAAGCCCGAAGGGTTCGCGATTTATGCTCTCATAGACACCTATCATCAGATACCTTTCCACACTGTCAGTTAAGTAGTCTGTGTAGACCTATTCTAAAGTTATTTAAGAGTGAAAATGTTATCAATGATCAATGTTGCAGAGCAGTGACGTAGCTACACGAAGGAGGCGCGATAGCCCATGGCTCGAAAAAGCGGAAAAAGCAGGAAATTCGAAAATTTCCCATTTGAGACACCAGTCAAATACAGAACGGTTTTCCCAACTTTTCTTTCATAAAATTCCGAACTGTTCCTCATAAAAGCTTCATATTCGTTATTAATAGTTTTAAAAAGGCAAATTTTCCCCCGTGCTCCGCGCGCCCTAACCTCCTGGTACCCTTACGCAGAAAGTGGTCGCTCATAAAACAGTCAGTGGTAAACTTTTCCGAACAACAACAGTGCCTTTTCCCTTAAATTTTCATCAATAAAGGCTTTTAATATTTAAATATTTTGTTTAAAAAAGATAAAGGTTTCGAGAGCTTTTTGAATGTCGTCGAGGAGCCTCATTTCGCACTCCTTAGATAACGTTGTGTAACAACAACGATCTTCAGTCGACATGCTATCTCATATATATGCTAACAGGAAACGTAGATTCTTCGATGGTCCCCCAAATATTCAAATATCCTTACAGGAAACCCTGATTCTAAACAATTTTTCCAATACAAGCTCCATAGCTAGAAATGTGTAAAAGAACCCAACTTTTCGACGTGAGCAGTACAGTCAGGTGTTCGAACTTAAGAAAAAAATCAGATTTTTTTTATTTAAAAAATGTTCTTGAATCTTGCTCGTTTATCAATGGGGTAGAGAGAGGTACATGATCCAAAATTGTTCCGCTCCCATCCCCCCTCCCCCACTTTAATATTGCTTCCTACGCCACCGAGATATTCAGACAGAGAATCACCGTACGTCCCTATTACCCTCTTTCTCTAAGTTCAGCCCCCCTTTTAAAATGTCTGGATCCGCACCTGGAAGACATTTGCCTATATTCCTGCTGCAGCTTTGGTACGTGCGTACACTCTAAAAAAGGTTGGTCAAAATTCTGACCATTGTAAGGGGTCAGCCGCAATTTCCTGCAGTCTGACCACATTGTAGTGAAATATCCTATTTCATAACCACATTCTCTTGACAAACCCGTTTGGTCAGCGATTTACCGGTCACTTAACGAATCCTATTGGCTAATACCGCTGAGCTCCGTTAATTTTATTCATAGCCCGTCGAGTCGAGTCTGCAATCGTAACGTTAGAGTGGTTTCCATCGCCATTTTGTACACTGCCAAACTGAAGTAAACACCATGGATTTTGCTGAAACAAAGCTCGAAGAATGGGGATTAAGTGCCCTAAAAGAAACGTTTGCAGGTGAGTACCAGCAAGGTGTGAAATTTCAACCCTCCATGCACTGAATTTGCGACAAGTCGCTACTGACGTCTCTACATGTACTCTAAGGCCTAACTTTAGGCCTTACTGCATAACGTTAGACCAGCCTAGCCAAGGTTTAACGTTATTCCTACACAGCCTAACGAATAACGTACCAGGCGCTAAGCCTAATTCAGTAGTTGCTATGTTCCCGCTATGGTACCTACTACTACTAGTAGTAGGCATACTGCCGGTAGTGTTGTGCAGTATTTTCATACGTTCGTGTTGCCTAGCCTAGGCCTAGGTCTATATGCCTAAGTTAAACCTAACGTAAAGTAACTTTAATAGTCCTAACGAGTAACGATACTGTGCAGTGCTTTCAAAAGTTACAACATTCCTTTCTCATGTGTTTTAATTAAGGCCTATTGAAGAAAATGCTATCATATTGACTGATAAAACAAAGATTGAAATAGGAGCCTAAGGGTTATGTACGGTAGCTATAGCCTAGACCAAGGCTACAGTAAGTTGTTCGAAATTTGGCCCTACCAAGCAGGAGGCCTACCGCTATACCCATAGGCTTGGCTTTCTTACTGTGCAACTTTTGGCAAGCCCTTAGTTTGATGTAGGTCTAGGCTTGGCCTATACACTGAATATAAGTGCATGACAGTTAATACTTGACATTTAGGAAGAAGGTCATACAATTCATTCTCATTTGATGAGGACGCTGAAAAATTTTTAGACCTATCCACAAATTTCATTGTTGTCTTGTAATTGGATTTGACATTTGAAATTAAGTTATTTTTGACACATGCAAATTCAAATGATACTTTCCGCCCCAAGATTTTTAGGGGCAGACAGTAATGGGCGCAAACTACCGAGGACAATAACTAACAGACCCCACTAGGTATAGCACTTGATTAGCCTACTTCAGCCTTATTGTAGGTCTGTAAAAAATGGGGACTTTCTTTGCAAATAGCGATTCACCAACAAGCCTTAACCCTTTGTTGGGTTTATTGGGATGAGTTATTTATATGTTCTTCTCTTGTGTTGTTGTTTTTTTCTCGGGGGGGGGGGGGGAGACGGGTGGGTTAGGGTCAGGGGGAGAGGTTGTAACTTGATATTTGGAGCCAAAGACCCCGAATTTGTTCTTTTCTGTTGTGTATGTTACATAACTAAAGAAGTGCTCTGCAACATTCACCATTTCCTTTAAATTTATTTCATATTTGCTCTGTTTTTAATTTTTGTCTTTTTTTTTTTTTTTGCAACTCAGTCTGAAGCTACAGTACATGCAAATTTATACTGTCTTACAGTAGCATTTGAAAACTGTGATGTTCATGTACAGCTCTGACAACTGCATTTGGTTTCGGTTTCAGTCATGTCAAATGGGGATGAAACCACTTTCACTTTGGGGGCCAAAAAGTGAGGCTTACTGGTTTGGGTGAACAACTGGGAACCTTTGGACTGGTAAACTATAACCTTCTCAAAAGGTCATGTGGCAACATGATCACAATGAATCCAATGTAATTTTCTGTCATTTGAAAAAGAGACAGGATTTAAAAATTTAAAAAAAAAAGGATCTTTTCAATACAATTGATAAACAAATTTGAATTTTTAAGAACAAAGTGATATGTTACAAAGAATTAAAAACTGAACAAAAGCAATTTATATTTCCATGGTTCATCTGAGGTGAACTTAGAACTACAGCAAATGTATATATATATTTTTTTTGAAGGGGGGAGGGGGGGGGGGTAAAATGATCAGAGGGTGGAACACTGCAGGTTCCCAAAAATGAATAAGTCCTTGTAACAGTTGGTTGACAACTGGGCATGCAAATCCAAATTTTTAAGGTGACCAATCTCTGAAGCAGGGTTGTTTGATTTTAATCACACTGATTAAAATCAGGGATATTTAAACTGAGTTTGAATCCCTGATTTAAATCATCCATTTGGAAAAATTGTATTTATGGTCATAAAAAGTTACTTAAAGTAAGATTTTTCACTGAATTCTATTGAAATTGAACAAACATCACAGTTTTGAATGATTAAAAGCAATGCACACCCCTTACTTAAGATGCATCAGTATTTTTACTCCATATTGTAGACTGTCAATATTAATTACAGTAAGTCGATGGAAAAAATGGATGCAGGTCATGTGCAATAATGGAGCTCTTACATGCTCACTGGACAGTACACTGAGTTTACAGTAAGGTTACTTTGTACTTAGTCCTTGCCTGTTGTAATTAACCAATTAAACATGCCTCCATTGGGATTTTTCTCAATCCACCAAGTACTCACTTATTGTAGACCTGGTCAAAGGTATGAAAAGGAAACCACTAAAACAGGTACTGGAAAGTCATGGAATGCAATGTGACCAAGAATTCTTATAGAGAGTAGCCTAAAATTAGTCTCTAGATGGCAATGAATTTCTAATGGTTACAGTGGTGTAGGCCTTCAATTTAGGCCAAGTTAGCAATTTCTGTATTCCCACTTACAAATATGTATTATTTCACAATGCAGGTAAGGAATTTTCATCTAGGATGAAGAAAAAAAGGCAAAGTTTTAAGAAATCCTGAAATTTGTCTCAGGAAGTATGATTTCAAAATGTGGAATCAGTGCAAAGTTTGAGCAATATGGCTGTCATTTGAGAACAATGTGATATCTGTTAGCTTTTCAGAATCAAAACTCACATGTTAGGTTTGAGAAACCCATATTTTTCAGTATTGTAAAGATAATACCTCACAATGCATTGTTTAACATGTGCAAAAATAAATGGATCTCTCACTTTCAGCCTCACTATGGTCAATTTACTCGTTAACTTTTAGTGACCATTTTTGGCATACCGTACAGTAGTAGTGAGTTAGAGCCTACAATACTGTAGCTGAGGGCTCTAACGTTAGTGTAGAGTGAAATAAAGTTTTTGTAGCACAGCCCCGTTCTAGAAATACTCTTAGCATTGGTAAAGATTACTATAGACTGAGGCATGATGTACTGTACACTGGGGTTATATGTAGTAAAAGTTAAGGTCCAGTTACAGCATGTATATGGGGGGGGGGGGTTCACATGATATAGTTAGATTTATGCACTTAAGTGTTACTAAGAGCAGTTTAGAAAGGAAAAGAAATGAGCAGTTTGTGTCTTTGTGATAAAATGTGTGAAAATCATCATTTTCTGTTTTTTTTTTTTTTTTTTTTTTGTAGGCCTGCTTTAATGTACTGTACAGTACACATGCCCACACTACTGTACCTGTGTGTTTCTACCATATATACTGTATATTGGTGGTAGTTCAAATGATAATGGGTTCAATTCCTGACTGTAATTATTTTTAACATTAGACAGTTATCTCTTTCATCTAGGCATTTGTGAAAAGAAATCAGGGCCCAATGTAGCATGCTGGGTTTTTTTCTTTTCCTTTTTTTTTTTTGGTGTAAATACTTATAAAAGTTGAAAGCCAAGGAAAATTTTCCATAAGCTACATACAGCACAGTACTGTATGTTGCCACTTTTGTGTTCATAACATTGTCTTTCAATGGTATCCCTACTCCTTTCCATAAATGTTTGGGGATAAAACACAAGTTGCTTCACTGTGGATGAGGAATAGTGTTGATAATTGGACTATAGCACTGAACTTAAATTTGATAGACATGCAGGCCTTGGGGAATATAAAAGCCAAAAACCAAAATTAACTTTTGTGTTACTGTATACATGTGTATATTTCACAAAGTGAAGTTTCAGACAGACAAGAGATGCAAACTTAAATGAATGTACAGGAGGTGTAGTCAATTAATCATATAGTAGCCTGCACAGTTTTTAGTTTGGACATTCTGGTGTTGGTTTGAAGAGTCAGTCACAGGTGTTCAAATTATGTTAAAATTACTAAACAAATAGGACTTACAGTAAAGGGCCAAACCTCTCACCCCAAACTGCAATTTTGGTACTCGGGTACGAAATTATCAATTGGCTCAGCTCTTTGATTGACATCTAATTCAAACAATGCAGAGTACCAAAGCTTATATTACACAGCAGGAACGCTACTGAGAGTGTTTTGATTATATAAATTGAGTTTTTCTATACCCATCTAGAAGCAATAAACTGAGATTGTATCTGGATGAGGATGAATTTCAGACAATTGTGGGAGGGGCGTAAGTAAGAAGGTTAGGAGAATTGGTACTGTTTGGGGTGAGAGAACTGGTCCTTTAATTATCCAGCATACAAAAATTATATGCAGTACGTACCATTGATTGGGCATTGTAGGAGACTTCAGTGTTTTTGTCAAGAGGAGGTAATGTAGGATTTGCCCCTCTTTCTAGAGGGAGGGTAAACTTCCCCCAACCCTATTCATTTCAAGATAAATAAAAATTCAGTATCCTGGTTTCAAGAAGGAGAGCTACTGTATCATTGCAGCAATGTTTGAACCTGCATGATTCAGATTGCTCATTACAAAGGCATTGAGGCAAGCATTGCCATTCTGTACCCACATGTAACTTGGCCAAGAGCACCATCAATTTGGACGTGGGGTTTGCAGTAATAAATCCACCTTGAGAATTTCTCACAGAGGCCTGCAGGTTTTTCTGTTCCAAGTACCTCTTTTTTTTACCCTTTGCTGAAATGAAAATGGCTGGAAACATGAAATACCTGTATAGAGTACGTCGAGAGATGATTAAATGACAAATTGCACTATGTAATTCCATCAATGTTACGTAATAGGAAATCACAGATTTAGTATGGCCATTACAAAACACTTCCCATGATGTCACATACTGTGTGGGTTAAGCTAGCTCTGTATTCAGTATACTTGTGCACTTGATTGAGGTGCTTTTGAGAGCAACTAAGTGTTAAAAAATATTTTTTTTTATATTGGATTATTTTATTATATATTTCTTTTTTATTTTATATTTTTTATTTTTTATTTTATTTACTTATTTATTTATTTATTATAAACAGTCCTTTCAATTGCTTTTCTTACAGATAACTGTATTGATGACCAAACCGCATTTGAGCTGTTAACTGAGGAAGCCCTCCGGGAAATGGTTCCCAAAGTAGGACTAAGACTAAAATTCTTGGCCAAATTCAAGCAGTATATGTCAACGGTATTGTTTTTTTAGAGGTCTTTGTTCACTGTAAAAGATGGGTTTTAACTGTTTTAAATGCCAACGCATCATTGCGGGTAATGTGAATAATCTCTACCACCATTTTAGGACCTTTCACAATTTAATAAGTGGTGGATCCTTCGTTAGCGTTATCACTTGTGGGCAAGAAGGATGCCTCAGGACCTTTCACCATACCTGGAGCTTTAAAAGGCATCTTAAGTCACAACATAGAAATCTTGAAGATGTCAATGATAATATTGTTGGTGAGAGAGTTGCTTATGTGCCTGAGATAGCTGCAGATGATGATGATGATGGTGATGTTAATAATGACAATGCTGGAGTTAATGATCCAGAAATTGATCAATGGGATGGTTTTGCAGTTGAAGAGGTGCAAAAGCGAGCACTTAATTGGCTTGATTTGTGCAATGAAAGCTTCAACAAGTGTGGTTCAGAGCACTGTTAACATCGTTGTTGATCATGTAACTGACATTTTTTCAGATGTTGTTGGTTATCTTAAGCATAGAACTACCTGTGTAGCTACTCAAATGGGAATTGATCAAGCAGATGACACATTTCAAAATTTGGTAAAAGAAATGGAGACAATGAGAAATCCATTTAGAAACATAGATACAGCATATAATTTCCTTTACTTTTTTATTGAACAGTTAAGCAGTCAAAATTAACCCCTTCATCATTATAAAAGTAAGGAATTGGATGCCAGCAGGATAAATGTTTCTTCATGGTATGTATTTTCTCTCTCAGATATACCAAACAGGTCAATTGTGGCAGCCCAGATGCTTCCCTGCATTCTCCCAACAGGGCTGGTGAAGAATGCACAAGGCAAGACTGTGAGAGCTACTACCACTGAAGCTGTTGCAGCTTTCATTGATGCACAACCTGTAAGTAGCCAAGTTTTCACAAGGTATTGGGTTTTTAGCTTGGCAACAAACTGTGATGGATCTCATACATGCAGTACATGTTGCATCATTCCTTTTACCCATGTTGGGAAGGCCATCTCTATTGTTTTTGGTCTTTTAATGGTCATGTACATGGCATAACAATAAAAAAAAGGGCATTTGATGTAAAAAGCACCAAAAACCAAGAAAATAGCCACCAGTTGCATCAAAATCTGTCACAAATTGACCATTTTACAGGGCAATTTAATATAATCACTTAATCATTAACAAATATGAGCTCAATATGCAAATATGCTAATGTCATGGGAGGGACATGCCATATATAATTGTCTTTACAGTCTTCATTTTGAGGACAGTTGTAAAATTAATATTTCCTGAGGGTTTTACTTTGGAAGGTTAAATTGTTTCCTTGAAATCTCATCAGTATCATTTACCAAAACATAACCTATCTGATGAGTGATAAAGAGGTTATTAATATAGGGTTAACAAAAGAAATGTCGACATGGTGCAATACTCCACATCATTATTTATACATGAGCAACAAGTTCCTTCAGAATCATTCAAACATTGATGTGGAATATCTTGAGAACCATGCAGGATTTTGAAATGGTTCCAATAGATTTTTCCTTTGAAATGTTCATTCCCTAACAGCCAAGTGAAGTCATGACATTTTGCTGACATGTCAGACTACCTTTAATATATTATATGTGCCAACCAAAGCTTGTTAACTGTTTATCTTTAAAATACTGGGAGCCAGGGGCATCTATCCTGGGGGGGGGGGGCAAGAGGCAATTGCCCCACCAATGAAAATATTGGGGGGAAAGCATATCAGTTTGCCCCCAGTAATTCAGACTGATTAAAAATAGGAGGCAGAATAAGGAAAATCTGATATACAGGTGACTAAAGGGCTTTCATAAAATTTCAATTTGAGGCTATTAAGGTAAAACAACAAAAATTAATGCATTTATGATGTTCCGCCTGTGTATGTTTTGTGTATATATATGCTGTCAATGTGAATGAATGTTCCTTTTTACTGCTTATAGACAAATGCAGTCCCAGTCATGATCTAGGGATCCAGCTTTTTGAAAAGTATTGCCCCTTCCCCCAATCCATTAAGCAGATCCATGCCCCAGCTGGAAGCATGCACCTTAATTATCTCTTTCCTGTCAAATTTTATTGCCTGTCATACTTTTGTTTTTTATTTTAACAGGTAGGAACCAACATTCCTCACTATTTGCAGCAGATTCAGGCAGATGGGAAGAAGCGGCAACCCTTCCTGTTGCTTCTTGGATCGCGTCTTTCCCCAAATCAGGTCTTTCTTATTATTGACGGATTAGCTATAGAACAGCCCATTCTCTGTAAAGCCATTGATGCATGTTTTAAAGCTTTTTATGTGTTTGACTTGCATTACCCAAAGCAGTGTCATACAACATGGGAATTTCTTCAAAAGTTTTTTTTTTTCAACTAGCAGATGGTAAGGGAAAAGAAGTAATCTCAGCGGCTGTATGGTCTCTTCGTACCTGCCTTGAACAGGTTTGACTTTATAGTTGTTGTTATTAATTAATATTAAAGTATACATACAAGTTTGTAGAATGTTGGGCCTATTTGCTCTTCAACTTAAAAATGTTGAAGTGTCATGTTGCACCCTTAATAATCAATCTTTTTGTGTGTAATTTTTTGATTGGACGTGAGGGGGCTGTATCTCACTGGTTCCCCCTGGTTCTGTTTACAATTAATGTCTTTGTTCTATTTACAATTAATGAAATAGGTACTCACTTGTTGAATATTTCCTTTTAGTAAAATTTCAACTCATTTGATCTCATGGACAAATTTTGCCACCTTGCCACACTCACCTTTAACCTGATTGTGAGAAGCATTTATAAATTTTTAGCATTCAATGATGACAAAAGAGTACAATACGAGTGCTTTGTCTGCAAGCTTTGCTGTTTTTGTAGTAAAGGAGAACTGTTTCAATTAACAATATCTTGAACATAAACATTCTCTTGAACTGGTGCATACTGCATTCATTTGATGTCATTTTGAAGGAATCTTTCAATGATTCTAATTTAAGTTTAAACTATGTAATAGATAAGTTCACACTTGTTACACTTACGTACTGTGATAGAAGAACAGTTACTATCTGCATGTCACGTTTTAAAAAGTACATTTGAATCACCATTAAAGGGGCATTAAAGCAAAACATTTATTTTCATATGTGAAAGAGAAACCAAATCTACATAGTGTTGTAAAACTCTGATCTAAATGGGACATGTATTTCTCGAGATATCAGTTAATACAGTTACTAGATTTGTGTTCCAAAGTGATTTGAGGGCAACAAAGGTCATATCACTTCCTCACATTGACAAGGAATACTATGTTTCCTTTTGTTATTTTAGACTGTTGTGTTGACCTTGAAGTTAATGGGAATAAGACCTCTTTGTGAGAAATGCGAAGTTTGAAAATTCTTATGCCACTTATGCAACCATATTCTGATAATACTGGATTGCTGAGGAGAAAATTTGCTGTAAATTTAAAAAAAAAAAAAAAACAATAAACTGTCCATTAATGTGGGGATATGATGTCATATATGCTTGCTTCAAGTTCACTTTTTGTTGAAAATGTGATAACTTTACCTCCTCATATCTGAAGAACCCCACTCGGATTTCAATGCAAATTTCACTGAAATGTTTAGAACAAGTATCCCTCTAATATATCAAAACTTGCTGGACCTTGAACCTTTCTTTTAAGGATTAAAGAGTATTGTTTTGCTGACTTTGATTAATGAAATTTGTATTCATATTATTCATTCCATGCCAAAGGTAGTCAAAGAATCTATGCAATGGTGATTTGAAATGTGTCTGTTTGGTGCTCTGTTTTTTACATGCACCAGAGGTTTGCAACCTTTTGTTGGGGAGGGTCAACTAACTATTTGGTGAATCACTGTGGCAGAGGGCCAAATGGGTTGTTGAAAAAGCATTGTTACGAATTCAATAAGTGATGGAGGCCAAAGCAGACTGTGAAAGTGGTCATTTTAAAATACAAAAGCTGTACCCCCTTGTCTGTATATAGTGTGTATTTACTGACACAGTGTTTTACACCCACCTTTAGTTATGTATAGCTTTAGGGAAAATTTAGGCTACAGCTTCTCTGGAGGCGAGACATGGGAATTTGATTGTTGAAATAAGTATTACAGACTTGAGCAGGATTCTTGACACCAGCTGACCAGACTTGGCCTGATGCGAGGTAGCAGCAGATTGTTTACACAGTATTTCAAAAAGAGTAACTTCAATGGACCTCACATTTAGCATGTAAATGGCTTATACTGAGTAGTTATTCTTGGGTGTTTTTGGATGAGAAGCTTGTTGCCTTGTTTTCACAATATCTCAAGGTAGGGAACTTGCACATGTTGTAGATTTAGCCTAGTCATGGAGTTACTGGTTTCATCAAGTTTAGAAGGCTAAAACTTTGCAAATACAACACCAGGCATGGAAAATTAGAATTTTATCATAGTTAAAATCCAATTGTAATCTGTTCAAGTGTTTTAGAATAGCAATAGTAAGCAATTTCTTAACTGTGAAGTTCAAAACAGCCTGAACTATTAACATTATGCTCAAATTATGGTCATGACTTGCAAGTTCTTGGTGATTTAAAGGTCGTTTATGTGTGCTTACTTTCCTTTCATTCTTTTTTTATATTTTTTACTTCATTTGACATTCCATGTTGTCATATATTTCTAACATTTATACTATTTACTAACTTTTACATAGGTTTTTAAGTTGTTTTGATTTTCTTGGGCCTGGTGCAAAAGTTGCATATTTTATGTAACAGCACATTTTAATTATAGACTTTAGAGATATTAAGACGTATATGTGTCTTATGAAACATTTCAGCTTAGAAATTTATTAAGTCATCACCTTGTATTCCAAAGTCGATGTTCCGTCCAAATGTTGGTCTTCCAGCGTGTTTTAAGAAGTTAAATTTCAGTAAAGCATATTTTAGTGCATCTCATTCATAACATCCGTTATCTCTTGTTTTACATTGAGAGAGAAAGAGTTAAAGTTTAATAAAAGGGAGATTAAAACTGAAATTTTGCTCTTCTGTGGTGATTTTATTCTGAGAATATTCTCCTACTTCTTTATAAGTCAAAGCTGTTACTATTTTTCTTCTTGCTTTTCAAATTTACCTTTATTTTAGGGTGTCTTTAGGGAAATCGACCATTGAATGTGGTCAACGATTAACCGAGTTGAATAGTTTTCAAGCATCTGACCACTTAAGGATGGTCAAATTTGACCAGAATTGGTTCAGAATGTGATTACCACACAGTTGGTCAGTTTGACCAAGTTGACTTGGTCAAATGACCTGACCAAGTTTGGATGGTCAAATTTGACCAAATATGGATCGGTGCATAATTCACTCCCCACTTGGTCAAAATTTGACCACATTGTGGTCAATTTTGACCATTCTTTTTTTAGAGTGTAAGATGTTAGATGTTTTATATCGTTTTGTTACGGCTGTGTGGTCTAAACACAAAACAGAACGTTTGCAGTAAATCCTTTATTTGAGAAATGTAGTTGAAGCCTGTTCTCAAAATGTGAAATAACTTTATCGTCTACATAAAAATTGTATCTTTCTGCTAGTTATCAAAAAGCAGCAGCTCGAAAGATATTAAAGGACCTTCACATGTCCTATTACCTCCCCTTGCAAATATCCATACAATGGGGAGACAAAAATGAAAAACTTCAGGGGCTATATATAAGTTGAAGTGAGTTAACATTATGAAAGGGCTGAAGATTTAAAAGGGCAGTATGTAAACAAAAAATACACTGGGCAGTAAAGTCGAGCCGGCAACGTGTGGAGGGTGTGGAGGGAACAGGTCAGTAGTAGAAATCCAGGTTCTCTATGAACTCCTTGCGACTTGCAGCTAAATGATTTCGCCAATGATTATTTGTAAATTCATTTTGACACAGTATTTTAAAGGGCTTTTCGATCACTGCACTGCGGCAGGTGCATTGCATACAGTAGAATCTTCCTGTAGTAAAGTGAAAGTGTATTCATAGCGAAATATCTTTCATTTAAAAAGTGTGACTCAATCCGTTTTACTTTGATCATACCTCTTGGCCGGTCTGTCCAAAAAGGGAGCTGAGAGAGAGAGCAGTTCTCTGGTTCATACAATTCTAATAGTTTCGGATTGCTGTTGTTCATACAACTAAAATACATTTTTTTTTAATTATAGGCATGAGTTATAAGGCAATTTCTGTGTTCTACGAAAATAATGACATGTATTTTCATTTGACGACTTGTATACATGATGCATATTTGCTCTCAGGTCTAATGCGTTACATTTGAATTCCTATCAACGATTATCTAAAAAGCGAATCTGCTACAGGGACAGAGGGTATTTTTTTATTTCCATTTCTATTGTTAGACTGTGTAAGATCTGGCATGGCTTTTACTTCTGAAAATCTCGAAAGTCGTAATTTAGTCTTAACATACTTGAAAATTATTTGTTAAAAATGCAGCTCTGAGAGCAGCGTTTGTAATCAGTTCGGTTAAATAGATGTTATTTATGTTAGACGATTGATTAAGCGTAACACTTCATTTGAAATTGTTTGGTTCATGGTTTGGCAATAAAGACAAGTATACACTAATTCATTACATCAGAATGAAAAAAATGCATATTACACAATATGTTCAGGCGCCGATCCCGACATTTCACAAAGGCGGGAGGGGCTAAACTTAGAGAAAGAGGTTAATGGGGGCATATGGTGATTCTCTGTCTCAAGTATCTAATTCTGCATGAAAGACCGAGCGGAGCGCCACCATCTATTGACGCGTAGCGTACAGAAAGTTTTGAAAAATCACGACTACTCATTAATAACAACGCATTTCCCATTTTTATATAAATATAGCTCATGTCTCTTAAGGGTTCAAGGTCCATCACTTTATCTTAATTTGCATATTTAGTGGTTTTTATTATTCAAGAGGCAGATTAGAAACAATTCTCTGAAATGACATTTTTCATGATTTGTGTTGGAAACGGAATAGCATTTGGTTGGATGAAAAAGTATACAGTTTTGAAATTTATTTCATCATTTAGAAAGAATCTTCTGAAACCGGCTTTATTTTCACATAATTTCAGGACTAATCTTTAATTATATTTATAAAAGAAAATTATATTTAAAAAAATAAATAAGGAATGCATGTGTGTAATGGAGTCTCTTATCGCAATTGCGAGTGAGCAACAACTGGGAAGAAGGCCGTGACAGGTTCAACTCATACTAATTGGTAAAAATCTGGACTAAAAAACTAACTGCACAGTGCATTTTTAGACATTTCACCTTTGAACATGAATTGTTAAACAAATTGATCAAATAGATTAAGAAAAGTGGTTTGTTGTCCCTAATGTAAAACGCCAGCCCGAAGTCTGTACACTCTAAAATCAAAAGAGTGAACTTAGTCACTCTTTGATAGAGTGAAAAGTGTAAATTCACTCCATTAGAGTGATAATTCACTCCAAGGGGCGTGAAACTCACTCCAAAAAGGGTGAAATTCACTAGAGGAAGAGGGAAAATCCACTCTTCCACGAGTGCCTGCAACGATCACTCTTTTTTAAGAGTGATCACTGTAGGCACTCCATCAAGAGCGAAACTTCGCTCGTTCTAAGGGATTTTTTTTAAGGTATAATCATATATATATATGGTTAAAGGGATGTAAACACATAGATTTCTTACCTGAATATTTTTTTATCGTTTTATTGTGTAAGATTTTTAAATGCACTAACTAACTCTTAGAGAGACTGATCGGGGTGCAGATTATATACCATGTCTTAAAAAAATTTGATTTTGAAATGTACCTTTTTTAATTCGGTTATTTTGCGTTTACATATTTTTACATCCAAGTGACTGTTGACTATCTCACTCAAGAACAGTGTGAACTTTCTCTCGTTATACTCAAGCTAAAATTAGTTTGTCGATTTAAATAATAGAGGGATAAATACTGTAGCCTCATTTGTCGATTTTCTTTTATTTCAAAATTTGATGAAGACCTTATTCCAACAAAATGTTCCAATTAAGCTACCGTTTATGGTATCTTCTTTTTTCTCTTTTGAAATAAGAGTAAGGCATTGGAATCAGACTAATCCAAAAGAGATGAAATTATTCACAATCCAAATATCAATGAAAGTATGAAAGCTAAGCATATATTGTTATTTTAATCACAATTACATAAATTTTACGCTTTTTTAATTTAATGTAAGCTTGTTTGTGTTGTGCTTAATAAAAAATAAAAAAACAAGTATATTGTATTTGTAAACAGGTAGCACAGGGGTAATCTTGGAAGCAGTTTTATATGGGTACTGGCTTTATTCCATTTTTCGGTCAAAACGTTACCGAAAGGAAGCTTTTTTTTCTCCATTAATCCTGGCTAGTAATTTTATCTGAACTGTACTCCTCTCAAAGGCCACCCTTCAAGGGAACAAAGTACAAAGAGGTAAATCAGTGCACCATGGAATAACTATTTGAAACCTGCCTTAAAATAAAGTTTTTTTTTTTGTTAGAAAGGGTTCATTGGGCTAATTAATAGCAGAGTTTGAAAAGTATTTTTTACCAGTCAATTAGAATCTTAACAACAGTAATGGATAATCTTGTGCCCTTAAGATCAGGCAAATGTAGCTTACCTTACTCAATTTAGGATATTGTCATTAAAATATTGCTAAACTGTATCGCATAACAACTGAACCATCTTTATGTCATTTCCTGTCATCTTGGACCACTCTTTATGTTTTACTATGAATATTGTCTGGAACTGAGAAAATATTATAAAAAATTATCCCCAAAACTGCACCAGAATGTCAAAATTGGGAGAGCAAAGAAAAAAGGACAATGTTGGGCAAAAAAATTCGGACGCAGCCCAAAACCGAGCTCAAAGAAGGGATGTGGGTCCAGGGGGCAAAGCCCGCGGGAGCTGTGAGGTTTTAGCACATCTCTAGATGAAAAATTACGTCTGTGGAGAGGCAATATTATTTATTTTTCCATTTAGCTTAACTCCTTACTGACGTAAGTAGGGTGGGGGAAGGGGGTGCAAAGCCAAAATTTGCCCCCGTAGCCCCGCCATTGCCTGGAAGGATTTTAAAAATGCCTTTATCGGTTCCACCAAAATCCTACACAGTACCTGTTGTTACAAATGTCGCCTTATATTGGGAAAAAACCTTGTGTTTTAAGCTATCATAATACTAATCCTATACCTTAGTCAATTCGTAAGTCCAAAGCAAACATTTCCTTCATAATTTCTGCAATTTATTTGCCGGTAAGATATCTTTAAGTGTTTACTGACGACTTGGCAGTTTAACAAACCTGACACTGGCTTTGAGTATGTCCAAAGAGGCAATTTAAGTCTCTTTTTTCTACCATAACCCACAATCTAAAGTTTTATCTTATAATTTTTTTTTTTTATTTTTGAACCTCATGTGCAACTTTTTTCTGGTGCTAACACTAACCTTCAACGTATATGTAGTATCTGGAGAGAAATGACGAGTCAAGGATGCATCCATAAATTCCCTCATTGTAAAATGAAATATGCTGTATATACAGGGAGCCGTTTTGAAGTATCTTCAAGCCTAGTCCCAACTTCTTACCTACGTACTTTGTGTTAATAAAAACAGTCATATCTTGAAAGGTCCAGGTAAAAAAATCTCCAGATTTATTGTAGCAACTTTCAAGGTAAACAGATTCGTATAAAGCCACACTTCGATAAGAAAGTAGTTGTTCGTTACTGCGAGTAAATGTCACATACAGGAGAATGCTGATCAAGCAGCATAGACGAAGGAAATCCATCAGTAATTACTTTCAAAACAAACTTAAAACGCGTCACCAAAGTTAGCCTTCGGTTACAGCTACTGTTCGTTAGTCGTCTATGACAACATATAATTTAACGACTTAACTTAAGAAGACTCATATCTAATATTATTTTTTACGGATACTTTGAGGGTTCACATGAGATATGTCGTGTCGTTGAAATAGTATCATTTTCGACGCAAGTAATAATGGCAAATACAGCTGTACGGGTTGAGTTGTGGACGATATATAGTAAAGTGGGGGTAGGCGGTTCACTATCTGACGTTACCAAGTCGGTGAAATGCTTTATTTTTCGGGAATAGCACCCATCATGTCAATATATGCATGATTTAAGCAAAAGCTTTAAATTCCACTCTTTTGGAGGAATATGAGTCGTTCTCAAATTGACATTTAAGCGGTTTATAAACCAAGCGATATAGTTAGTTACGTGGAGGAGATTTTCCAGTTCCAGTCAGTTGCTATTAAATTGTTTAAGTCGGGCTGGTCAAAATCTCTCTCTCTTTTTTTTTTTTTTTTAATTTTTGCCTCACCTGCTGCTTCCACTCCATTATTTTTTTCATTACATTGCTTATGCACCAAGTACAATAACAACAGGTTTCATTTCAGAGGTCTTCGGAAAGATTTGCACTCCACACCTCCCTAATACAAATCGGATGTTTCAACCTCTTGACCATGCAGTGGACATGGCGATCGATGAAAATTTCAAATTTGTTTCAATCATTTATTTTTAGGTAGTAACCTTTTCGTTGAGGACACGAGTCAATTCTCTCCACTGGCATTTGCAATTGTATAAATATTCATATTAAATGAGCGCTTTTTCCCCTGATTGGCCCACCTGTTTTTTTTTTTTTTTTTTTTTGTTCTTGAAATCGCTTCTGTCGCTATCAGCTCCCTTACATTGAGTTAGGAGAGCCCAAATAAATTATACTTTCGACAAATAGGTTACCATGACTTACTTTTAGAATGACTTTGATCATTTGCTTAAAAACATAGCAGAGTATGGCACATGATGTTGTTTTGTGTTAAATTGCCACTTGCAAATAATGAAAGCCCCTTTAATGTCTCCACGTATTGGTTGTGTGACTGCTTACTTTTTTAATTGATGAACTTCTTATCACGTTTCATATATCTAAAGTTCAGCTTTCCAGGAAGTACTATCCTATTTCACGTGATGGGACTGTACACTTTCTTTTACGCTGCACATGTGTTTCGCTTCTCAACTGAAATACTGTCCATACGATACTTAAATACAAGAGAAGATTTTAACTTTCCTGAAAAATTTGTTGAAGTTTGGAAAATTGTTTCATTCAATTTGTGTATGTGAGAAGCTAATTTCACTCTGGTTCATTGACCATTTTGATTTGGTCTGGCGCTGAAATTCATCACGTTGTTTGTACTCTGAACGTTCGGTGTTGATCTATTATCTCGTGGCATTGAGTCATACCCCAAGACTCACGGTATACATCGCAGGTGGCAAATCCGGCGGAACTACCATTTTCCATATCCATATCTTAGTCTAAAACATCAAAATCGACTCCCTTTTTAACTTGGACAAAATTATCCTTTCCTTGAAGTCCTTACTTATTACGTTACTAACTAAAAGCAACATTGTTACAGACATCATTTTCCAGTGAGCACCTTTTGTACTTTTTGTTCCCCGAGGTTTTTTTTCGAAAAATCGACCAAGTTGTTGAGCTATTGGCCAAGTCATGAAGCCCACCTTCAATGGGCTGAATTCTCTGATGAACAATGGGAAGATGTCCTCAGTAATATCAATAATTACAGTTTAATGTGTAAGCTATGCTTAAAAATTTATTATATTAATATTTTGAACTATAAAGTCGATCTTCATGGCGTATGAGAGACATCTTAATAGAATGTGTGGAGGGCGTCTATTAGCTTCCCGCCAACTCTATGGCAACGTTCGATGACAATGCCAGGATTTTTGAGCAAAGGGACGATTTCCTCTTTAACATGTCGATGTTTTCTCCATTAGTCTGAGGCACACCAACAATGCGAAATTTATTCCGCCTGGACATTTTCTCCAGATTGTTAATTTCTTCGTCCTTTTTTAACAGGGCGTCTTCTAACTGTGCAATTTTGGCACTAACGTTAGCGTGATCTCTTTGAATGGTCGCCATCTTTGATGACCTTAGATCATCAGTTCCTTTACTCTAAAATTCGATGGCTTGGCCAAGATCTAAGTGTTATTGCTTTATTGCATCTTGGACAGAGGCGATTGACTGTTCAACTATAGTCTTGAAAGAATCAAGGGCAGTCTGCCAGGATGGAATACCTACATTCTCCTGTGAATTGGTGACCAATGCGATATTGTACCAGTCGATGATGTAGGCCTATGCGCTGATGCGGCGTGGCGAGTTCCTCTGGAATTTTCCGTCCTAAAGGTGAGTGGTTGTCTACCTCTGCCCCTTTGCCGCATTATCATTTAGTGTCAGACTTGGTACTTGCTGATAACGCCGAAAACAGGGAGAAAATTGCGTTTGGACTCGTAAATTTGTATTTTAACAAGTGCGGTATTTAAAAGTGATTCTACTCCGCCATTTCAGGCTTGTACTCCTGTAAAAGTGTAGAACTGTTTCGAGCGGAAAATCTTTCTTCATTGTCTAAGACTTGACGAAGACGGACCTAGCCGAAAGAAAGAAATGGGCACCGCCAGTGAAGCAGTTGTATGAGAATGAAACTAAACTTCGTTTTTCTGGAGGGAAATGGAGAGACAGCGTCGGGAAGCCCTATACTTTTGAATCCAGTACAACATTGTTTAACCCACTAGGAAAACAAATTTGTTTGCTGGAATAGTCGCTCATGACTGTCACATATTTTTTGCGGTTTGTCATTTCAGGCTTATCTGGGTCGATTCTTGACCTTTTTCAGCATTACGAATTGATTTTGTTGTTGTTGTAGCTATTGTTGTTTATTAATGGCCAAAAGAAACTTGAAATTTGTAAGTTACAACTGTAGAGGGCTTCGTGATGATAATAAAAGGCGTATGGTTTTTGCCTATCTACATAGGCACAAATTAGATTTAATTTTAATGCAAAAAACTCACAGTGTCCTAAGAGATGAGCGCCGCTGGAGCACAGAGTGGAGGAACGACATTATTTTCTCTCATGGAACAAATACTAGTAAAGGGGTGGCTGTTTTTTTCAGATCAGGTCATGCACCAAATGTTTCGAAAAAAATTACAGATATCCATGGGCGATTCATTATTCTAGACATTACTGTGAATAACGATATTGTAACTCTAGTTTGTCTATATGGACCTAACACCGATGACGCCACGTTTTTTCATACCGTTTATAACCATGTCGAAATGTTTCAGTGTGACTACATCATTTGTAGTGTTGATTTCAACGTTGTTTTTAATTCAACGTTAGACAAGCAGGGTGGTGCCCCAAATACCAGTTTCAAAGCACGTGACGATTGCCTCTCTTATGTAGATAAATTTAGCCTCGATGATATTTGGAGAACTAGGAACCCGTTATTGAGCGGTTTCACTTGGACTTCAAATGTTGATATTATACGTTGCAGACTTGTTTTTTTTTTTCTTATTTCAAAAAATCTAGTGAACAAAGTTATTGATTGTTATTTCCAACCTCCCCTTCAGTCCGATCATCATATCGTTGTTCTGTACTGTGACATCTCGGTAGAACCCAGAGGTCCTGGGTATCGAAAATTTAACAACTCGTTACTTTCAGACCCCGTTTATATAGATTTAGTGAATTTGTTAATTTCTAATTATTCATCAGATCCCAACAACAGGAACCGAGACCCAGCGAGCTTTTGGGAGGGACTAAAATATACTATTCGAAATAACACTATCAGTTTCAGTAAATTGAAAGAAAACGATTCTCGTATTTATGAAAAGAATCTCATTAAGAAAAATTTCTCAGATAGAACCCGATTCTGTTAGTGATGGAAGCTTGCTTAATGGGTTGAAAGATACGAGAAACAATCCGCACCTACTTTACAAGAACAAACTTGAGGGTATAATGATCCGATCTAAAGCAAGGTGGGTTGAAGTGAGAAAAAAAATCAAAATACTTTCTCTTGAAAAGACAAATAAGCAGAATAACGCTATGATAAACGAGATCTGCCACTTACTAATAATGCAGATATTTTATGTCATATTAGTAAGTTTTAGACTGAGCTCTATTCTTCTCATTAAAGTAATCCTGCAATTTGCATTTCTTTACTTCCTGAATTTCATGGCATGTTCGATAGTGATGTATGCGAAGGGCCTTTGACTCGTACTGAATGCTCCTCTGCCATCTCCTCTATGCCAAATGGCAAATCACCCGGAAACGATGGATTTTCCACCGACTTCTATAAAAAATTTTGGTCCCTTACTGGTACCTTTGTTTTGAACTCCTTAAATCATGCATTTGATCATCAAATGCTCTCTTGTGAACAGAGAAGGAGGGTTATTACTTTAATCCCGAAACCCGACAAAGATCCCCACAACATCGCAAATTATAGACCTGTCGCTCTTTTAAATACCGATTACAAGGTTGCCGCAAAAGCCATCGTCTCTAGACTTAAAAAAGTACTCCCTGTATTGATTGGTAACACCCGGACTGGTTTCATGATTAATAGATTTATAGGCGAGAATGTCAGATTTATTTTAGACCTTCTTAATCCTCGAATCATAACAATACACCTGTTTTTTTTTTTTTATTCTTTGTGGATTTCGTAAAGCATTTGATACCCTAGAATGGAACTTTATTCATGCTACGCTTCATTATTTTAAGTTAGGTAATAATTTTAAATCCTGGGTGCGTACATTTTTCAATAATGAGAATTCATGTATTTTTAATAATAACTTTGCTACAGGTTATTCCCCGATTAATAGAGGCGTCCCTTAAGCCCTTAACTTTTTGGTTTCGATGGTAAGAGAAACCTATGCAGTCACGATGGCGTGTGTATGTATGTGTGTATGTGTGTGTATGTGTGTGTGTGTTTGTGACGCTTTGCTTGTTAGCACGATATCTCAAGATAGGAATGTGTGACAGTTTTCAAACTTGGTACATGGATGCGCCATATTAAGAGGGAGAACCCTAATTTTTTTGGTGGAGGTCAAAGGTCATCTGGGGTCACCGGGGGTCAATTTCTCAAAACTTTGTAAGCATGATATCTCAAGTTAGAAAACTTGGATAGATTTCATATTGGTATGTGGATGCGTTATGGTCAGAAGATGGTCCCTGTCATTTTTGATGGAGGTCAAAGGTCAGCTGGGGTCACCGGGGTCAAAAGCTGAAAATCTTGTTATCACGATATCTCAAGTTTGGAAGCTTGGATATATTTCATATTTGGCATGTGGATGCTTTATGGTCAGAAGATGGGTCCTTTTGTTTTTTGTGGAGGTCAAAGTTCATCTGGAGTCACCAGGCCTAAAAAGTCTGAAAATCTTGTTAGCACGTTATCTCAAGATAGGAAACTTGGATAGATTTCATATTTGGTTTGTGGACGCATTATTGTCAGAAGATGGTCCCTATTTTTTGGAGGAGGTCAAAGGTCATCTGGGGTCACCAGGGGTCACAGTCTGGAAATCTGGTTAACATGATATCTCAAGATAGGAAACTTGGACAGATTTCATATTTGGCATGTGGATGTGTTATAGTCAGGAGATGGTCCCTATTGTTTTTTGCAGAGGTCAAAGGTCATCTGGGGTCACAGGTTTCAAAGTCTGAAAATCCGGTAAACACAATATCTCAGGGTAGGGAACTCGAATAGATGCCATATTTGGTATGTGGTTCGGTTAAAGTCTGAAGATGGTCCCTACAAAGATGCCAATTATCCAGATTTAGGTAGAGTAATTACCATTCCGCCCTCTAATCCGCAATTACAAAAATCCTCCAAAAATTCCCCTTTTCACATGTTAAGGACCTTTGTCGAACACTCAACATTGTGAAAAGTTTAAAAGATTTTAACAGATTCATGCTGAAACATGGCCTGCTTGGGGAATGTATTTTGCGCAAGTACTTGCGCTGTGCTTGTATATTTCGCATTACCTAATAACAAAGGATAGGACACACTTGATACCTGCTAAGAAGACTAGGTGAACTTCAACAGAAAATCTCTTTTAAAACCTTGTGATTGGTTCCATGCACCAATGATTACATACTTTCAGCCAATCACACCTCGGGACACATTCAGTTTAAGTGTGTATTGCTTGCTCAGAGGATCCCCCAAATTTCCACAATGGAACATCGTAAAAAAGTTTACCGTATGATTTGTATATGGGTGGAAAAGTAAATAAATTGATGGTATTCTACAGTGACAATTCTTGACTTTGGGGAGAATTGAAAACTCAAAGTGTCTAGCTCCATAAACTGAGAAGTTTGTGTTGTGTTGCGTTATCACATCTTAATTATTTCTTGATCATGTTAGAATAACATTTGAATGGGAAGATAATGGTACATGATGGGATTATTTGAAATGGAACATTTGTGTATCATCGAAACCTCAATGCAGTTTTGCATTCTGGTTATCCTTTGTACTGAAATTTTGGCTAAGATCGTACTCAATAATGTTCAGTTTCAATCCATCACCATTTAAAACCGTGAAACTAAACTACTAAAATACGCTGATGATACGGTACTTGTCTTAAACGGAGACCCTATGTCTGAAAAGTCGTCTATCCAACTTCTTCACGACTTTCGTGGAGCCTTTGGGCTAAAAATTAACCTTCAACAATCCCATTTGTTTCCGTTAGGTCCCTTTGTTACCAACCACCCAACTTTTATCTTCAGTCTAGGTCTTTCACTTCACCTTGGTCCAATTAAATTTCTAGGAGTAAAATTCACGCATAATGGTGATGATTTGTACCGTCTAAATTATGTCATCAAGCTATCTCACCTCCAAAACATTTTAAACATTTGGTCAAATAGAAACCTGACCCCAGTAGGTAGAAATGTTATTGTTAAATATTTTGCTCTGTCTCAATTATTTTATTCATTTCCAGTTCTTCTGGATCCACCAGAGTCTTTCATTAATGAGGTACAAACTACAATTTTTGATTTTATGTGGTCTAATAATCCCGATAAGGTCAGAAGAAAAACAAAGTATGATGGATTATAGGAACGGTGAATTAAAAATAACTCATGTGAAAATTTTTATTTCTTCTTTAAAAATCTCTTTGGTAAAAAGATAATTAGACAGTGAAGACTGTATACGAAAGATTTTCTTCGATTACCACTTAAATTCCTTTGGAAAGTGTTATATTTTTCAGTGTAATTTGCCTCTGAGGATATTTCATCAGTTAATAATATTTCCATTCGACAAGTTTGCCAAGCGTGGAGCCATGTACATTTTCATAAACCTGTAACAATTACGGTAATCAAATTGTATGAAATAACCATTTTATAAAGACCGGTGATACAATTGTCTACAATGATAAGCTTTGCAGAGCCGGTGATCTGTACGCTAAAGACTTGTTTGATGTTAATGGTAATGTCATCTCTTACGTCGATTTTTGTAACACGTTTCGTATCAAGCAGTACCCGTTTAAAATTTATTTCGGGCTTTTGGCCTCAGTTCCAGCCGAGTGGAAAGAAGACCCCATTGAACAATGAAAACTATGTGTCACCATTTACTGCTACACTTAATCATGCCCGTACAACGAATTTTGCCTACCGCAAGCTCATTGAAAAAAATAGTTTTACCGCCTAGATGTATTGTAAAATGGAACGCCACATCCAGCTTCTCTCAGGAAGAGTAGCAGTCAATTTTCCTGGTACCTGGATCACCCTTCCTGACAGTAAGCTTATCTATTTTCAATTCCAATTTCTGCACCGAAACCTTGCCACCAACAAGCTGCTTTTCGCTATAGGTAAAACTGAGTCCCCTAACTGTGTATCTGAACTGAAAATGAAACTATCGACCACTTATCCTGGAGCTGCCCGTACGCGTCCTCTTTCCTTTTAGACACTGAACAATATCTATTTGGTAGACAGTTCATTTTAAGTAAGTCCGACTTTTTCTTTGGCTACAAACTTCTTTTGCAACATTAATACCATTTTTTTCTTTGTATTTTAAACACTTCATCTAATGGTGTAAACTAAGTGCGACAATTCCCGATGTCAATAGTTTTTATCATAAACTTCTTCTTATTCTGAAGGTCGAAAACCACATTTGCTCTAAACCCAACTGTTCCCCGAAAAGAACCCACAGATTTAACGATGTTGCTAATGCCCTTTTTTCGAGACCTAATGTCTTTTAGGTCTCTATTTTTTTTTCTTTTTTTCTTGCTTTCCTCCTTCGTGTAATAAATTGTTATATTGACTGATGTCCTTTCAGTAACGCGTGTTCAATACAATGGTTTGTGAGTGTCTCTGCACACCGAAATCAATGATGAGCTATATAGTTAATTGCTCTGTAATGAAAGTACAGCCATGAAGTTCAACTTTTCTTTCTTTTCAAACTACTTCCCTAGCTTCTATCTGTTATTTAAATCTCTCCTGTAAATTTTGTACATATGTTCTTAAACGAATGCTAAACTCTAATTGTATATCAATGTGTTTAAGACATTGAATTGACAATTCTTTATTTAAAAATATTGTAAAAATTTAAGAAATGAACGATTGCTAAATAAACAGGAGGAAAAAATGAATTATTAAGTCAACGTAATGCTAAAATAATATGTCATATGAACATTAAGATTGTTGCATACAATGAAAAAAGACAAGAAATATTATCTTGTAGTAATCTCAAAAGTTAAAACTTTAAACCCATTTGCCATTACATAACACGTTTGAATAAATTGGTAAAATTATTGAACACGGTTACCCTTTTATTCATGTGCAAACTTTAAAAAGCAAGGAGGCATAAAAAGCTTTTGTTACGTTCCAAACGTTTAAATTGTTGAAAAAGAATATTCTCGTAGTTCTGTAGTTGCTCAGGAAGAGGTAAAAAGGGAAACGAAACCATTGAAATGAAGAAAGAACGCATTATATCAACCGGAAACCAGGAAGGAGAGACGATTATAGTTTAATGTTGGCATGCCATTAACATTCTTCTTCAAGGTGTCAGTAACTGTGATAATATTTTTCTTATTCTTTATCACCAGATACTTTTAAATTTTAATTGTAGACCGACTCGACCATGGATCTGCTGACGTGTGCCTGTTTAATCTACATCTTCGTCATTATGACTTTGCAAGAAGGTGAGTCCTCTTCTAAATACTTGTAAATATTTTCAATATTTTTTAACTTTTGTTCTGGGTGTGAGTATGTTGAAGACGTAAACGAAGTTCAAATATATGAAAGATGTTTATGCAGGAAAGCATCTATTTTATGAAGGGTTGTGCTCTGTCTAACAGGATTGGCTTTTGGGGTACAAGCTGTGTTGCATCTTCGACATTAGTGTGGTGTCTGGTTCTGTAGTCATTTTTTCTTCTAATGACCTTATCAATTCAAGTAGATTGTGCATGGAATTCAGATAGAGGGCGTACTTGTTAAACGGAGCTTTTCCCCCCAAAATCAGAGCTCTTTTCGTTTCGTCTCCTCTCCTGGTGAACTGCGTAGCAATCACAATGTTTGCTACTCAGTTCGTTCTCTGGGCTGTGGGTATGGTCTACTTGGACATTTTGACATGAATGGTCTGTTCCATTACGGTATGTTGTCTTCAGTAAACTTGCATGGTAACAGTATGCTCCCTTTTTTCTTGGAGTTTTGCATCCAAATGTACAAACGAGTAGGCAGGAGTACATCCAGGTGGGAAGGCACCTAAGGGGTTCATACTTTGCACAGGAGGAATAGCCAGTAAATGAGCCTAAAACGTGCCTAGGATGTTTACAGTGATCTAAAAGGCGTTTATGGGCCACATGTTTTGTGCTCCACACGGGCCGACAATGGCGCGCATCACTGAAAGCATCTCTGGTCTATGCCCCTTAATTATTGGTGCATGACAAAAGATCATAAAGGCTTCCAAGATAACTGCATTGCAGTTTCCAAGAAGTTTCCTTTATCTTTTTCAACAAGTTCCTGATGTAAAAGAACAAAAAAAAAATATATATATAAAAAAAAGGTCTGCGATCCTCACTTTATCGCCTAAGATATCATTATATATACGCAAAACAAACTGTCAGCAGCTGCCTGGCGGTGGGGTAGCTACGGGGCGGGGCAGGGAGAGATTGCCTTCTGACAAGAAAAAGTGAAAAATTCGGAAATTTGCCTTTTGACACAATAGTCAAATGAAGTGGTTTTCCCAACTGTTTGTCCATACAATTCCCTTGTAAAGTTCCCAATTCCTTACAATAAAAGTTCAATATAATATTCCGTGTGCCTCGAGCGCTCCAAATAGCAATCTCTAATGCAGTAAGTGGTAGCCTAGTAGATCAGTCTGGTGGTAAACTTTTCCAAGCCACTACGCTGCCGCTTTTCTTAATTTCCGTTAATACAAAGTAAAAAATAAAGGTACATTTCAAAAGCAACAATATTAAGAGACATATTAGGATTACAGGAAAGCTCTGGAAACTTATTGCCAAAACGTTTCTGTAATCTTAATGTATCTCTTTATTATTTGTTCTGCAAATTTGCAGCGATTTTAAGCTATTTTTAGAATGTATAGGCTTTTAATCTTTAAACATCTTGTCTAAAAAGGCAATTTTCAGTCGACATGCTATCTCAGAAATATGCTAATAGGAATGAATTCTTCCATAGTCCCCCAAATTTACAAGTTCTCTAACAGGACACTCAGAATCTAAATTATTTTTTTCAATACAAGTTCCATATTTACAAACACTTGTTAAAAGAACCAAAATTTTCTGCGGGCTCATCGCCTCGCAAATAACGCTCCTGATAGAATACTGTTTACACAGAAGAATCCCCTTGGAAAAAAGTCTGGCTACGCTACTGTAAAAAGGAAGGGCAGATTACTCAATATTATTCAAATTTCATATTCCTATACAAGAAACTTATTTTTTCGGACATATTCCAGAATTCTTATTAATACAAGCTAGCCCATGTTTTAAAATATATTGTTTAATGTTGTTCCCTTACACAGAAATGCTTACCTATAAGAGGAGTCCAAAAACAGTAAAGGAAAGGTCGGAAACTGGGCCGTAAAACTCCATCTAACCAACCAACCAACCAACCAACCAACCAACCAACCAACCAACCAACCAACCAACCAACCAACCAACCAACCAACCAACCAACCAACCAACCAACCAACCAACCAACCAACCAACCAACCAACCAACCAACCAACCAACCAACCAACCAACCAACCAACCAACCAACCAACCAACCAACCAACCAACCAACCAACCAACCAACCAACCAACCAACCAACCAACCAACCAACCAACCAACCAACCAACCAACCAACCAACCAACCAACCAACCAACCAACCAACCAACCAACCAACCAACCAACCAACCAACCAACCAACCAACCAACCAACCAACCAACCAACCAACCAACCAACCAACCAACCAACCAACCAACCAACCAACCAACCAACCAACCAACCAACCAACCAACCAACCAACCAACCAACCAACCAACCAACCAACCAACCAACCAACCAACCAACCAACCAACCAACCAACCAACCAACCAACCAACCAACCAACCAACCAACCAACCAACCAACCAACCAACCAACCAACCAACCAACCAACCAACCAACCAACCAACCAACCAACCAACCAACCAACCAACCAACCAACCAACCAACCAACCAACCAACCAACCAACCAACCAACCAACCAACCAACCAACCAACCAACCAACCAACCAACCAACCAACCTACCTCCTCGAAAGAGAAAAACGCAGGAAATCGGGAACAGAACCAGATTAACACATGAACTTCGACATTTCATTATGCCTGCGGTCATTTACAGTAGCTTGACATTTCGTAATAAAGATTCTCACCTCAGCTTCTTTCACTGTGTTTGAAACCATTGGGTGTGGAATTACCCAGGCTTCAATTCTCAGCTAAACCAAGAACAAATTGACTGTCAGTTATCTTGTCTGGACCAATCTCTTTTTGTATTTGCAGTTAACTCATTTGTGAAGTTTCATTTCCAGTTAACCGAGAGACGTTTATGGCGCAAAGTTTTTTTTGTGCCGAACAACATGAAGTGTTTCTCCGATTTTGTACTTTTTCCAATTTCAAAAGAAGTAGACAAATTGGGATTGCAAATGTGATGTTTCAGCATATCTTTCAGCTCTAAATAATAAAATCTCTGAAATGCCTGTAAAATGATGTTTCCCCGCCACTTCCATGCAGCGTGTTGTACCGTATTTTTTGCAAGAAATTCCCGCATGGTAACGTGGATGGTGTTGCTCTACGTTGATCATTTTTTTTAACCCAAGAGCAGTTTCATTTTACAAAACATTGACTGTTCATAAAAGTTGATTTGTTTTTTACTTACATTAAAGTTAAGACTGGTCAAATTTTTAATATTTTTGCGTTTTTTGTAAAAGAAGGGTTGAAGGTGACAAAAAAAAACTTTTAATGTTAGAGGGGCACTTATTTTAAGCATTTTGGTAAAATTTGCATTGAAATCTGATGTGCGGTTCTCAAGATTTGAGTAAGTAAATTTTTTGCATTTTCAACAAAAAAGTAAACTTGAAGCAAGTACATATTACACCATATCCCTATAAAGTGCACATTCTTTTGTTTTTCTTTAAACATAAGAGTTTTTTTCCTCCTCAACGATCCCATATTATTAAAATATGATTGCATAAGTGACATTCAAATTTTTTAAATTTTGTATCCTCCACATAGAGGTCCTATTAACTTCAAAGTCAACACAACAGTCTGATAAAACAGAGGAAAACAAAACTTTCCTAGTCAATGTAAGGAAGTGATATAACCTATGCTGCCCTCAAATTCACTTTGGAACACAAATCTTCTGACTTCTTTTACTGATATCTCAAGAAATACATATCCGATTTACATGGAGCTTTCACCTCACAAATTTATGTTGTAACTTCCGATTTAAGGCGTATTTGAAGTTGTTTATAATCCTTTTGCTTGTAAATCTAGCGTTGGTAAGTCATTCTTCTTCTCTATTTTACTCAGTCGTCCACAGTGAAGAGTGTTCATCTCCTCAGTACGTCACCATGGGTTCTCAAGGGATAATCCAATGTGCGTTCAGTAAGGATGTTGAAAGCGTTCTTTGGTACAACACACCGAACTACTTAGAATTCGACACAATAATTTCTTTGCAAGATAGCATCAAAAGCGGATCAGGACTTGACAGTGGAGAGTTTGACATTGAACTCAATGGTTCACTCATCATAAACAACGTTTCCCTAAAACACGAAGGGACATATAAAGTTATTAAGCTGGACTCGCTTACCAGTAGACCAGTGACATATGTGATCAGTGTGCTAGTCCTTGGTATGTGTTTTGAATACAAAGAAAATTAATTAATGTTACATAACTAATTTAGAGCATTGCTGGATACCTCACTCTGCTGTTCGAATGTCAATCTTACAAGCTTTCGCGATGTTCCTTGTTTTGAATATGATTCTCACAAAAGTCAGCCAACCCGACCCCTGATACGAATATTTACGCTTTGGTTGGACTGGCTTTCTTAAAAAGTGATTTGTTTGAAATTTTGTTGCACATATATAAAGTACGGCTAATGATAATATTATTTGTTGAATACTTTTTAAACGAAAAGAAAACTAATTCCCTACTTCCCATTACATGAGTTCCATATATGAGAGGGAAGTCTTAATTAAACATGTCTCTTCAGTAGTTTAATGTTTTTATACAAGATAACAATTAAATTGAGCCAAAAATTCAAAATTCCTGGTATACATATAATTAGAAAAATATGCATTGTTGTATTACTTCTTACTTTTGGTCCACTTTAATCACAGTCAGGGGTCAGTCACATGTGATTATCAACGAGTAAATATGTGCCCTATTATTTCATTATTTTTTATTTCACAGCGGAAACATTCAATCGCCATCCTACTATAAAAGCATGTGGCATTGATACAGACGTATGCTTTCAAACATTTCAACCAAACGTGGAAAAAACATGTTTAATTGAAGATGCCCGTCAAGCGATTCCTTTGAACTGGGTGGTCAGGACAGTTGACGGAGACCAAAATATATCATCTACATTAGTTATTACCAACGAAACACATGGATATTTTACGTCACTTGTTACGGTGACCTACCCTTTTGTTTACTCCAAGATATTAACGTTGCTTGTATGTAAGGCCGATGGACAACCAGGTTTACTGCAGAATAATAAATCACTAGTTCTTTTACAAAACAGTGATAAAACTCTCGTAGATGTTAAACAAAAACGAATGTTCGTGGAAAAAGATTCCAGGGTGTTATTAAATTGTAGTAACAACAAATTGCTATATATTGTCTGGCAAGTAAATCACTCTCTTACGGATGCTTTCGAGACCATAGTGTACATGATTGAGAAAAACTTGAAATACATGACTGAAATCGGTTTCAGGTTGCACCAAACATCGCTTATCATTGATGGAATCACAGTAGATGATGCAGGCACATATAGATGTATCAGTGGAGACGGTTATGAAGATGAGGTTATAGCGTATGATTTACAAGTATTCGGTACGTACATTGAAAGAAGAAAGAATACGACCAACTTTAAGGTTGCAACTCCCAAACAATCTTTTATTCAAATTAATAACTTGCCTTACTTAGGTTTACACCTATCAGGAAAATTTTTTCATTGCGCAAATTTGTATGATATGAATTGATTATCTAATCAGGTCTTTGGTTCACGAATAGATTCGCGAGCATTGTAATTGAAGCTTACATTTGCAACTGTTCGAAAGTAAACAAATGTCCCAAAGTGGCGTAGTTACGATACATTTATGAAAAGGTCTGGGTAAAAGTGCGGTTTCGATTGATTAAGGGTTCATTGATTGGAATATTTCGACTTAAAAGGTTTGAAATCTTCCTAAAATTTTGGGAATCCTTATCCAATCACCAAAATTATTGTGTTCGTTTCTATTGACAAAGGTTATTACCATTAAAGTAATCGAATCATACTTCAGCGCAATGTTCAACTCATTGTTTACGTCGACTGATACTAGGTGTGATCATAAACGCACAACATTAAAAAATGGAAAGAAGAGGAAATATTGTTGCCCTCTTTTAAACCAAGGAATTCGTGTTTGAAATATTTTATTAGATGACATGGTAGCAGGTTAGCCGTGTATAACAGGCAAACGTCGTTTGAAGAAAAAAGGCTGAAATGTCTCGATAACGTTTCTGCCTTTAAATAAAGAATTATTAATCACCATTTGGTTTTGACGCATTCTTCACGACTCTTTATGGGTAGATGCCCACTGTTCAAGATTGCGCTTCGCCCCATTCTATTCATATCTTTTGACCACTCTTTGGAAGTACCATTTATGACTAGGGAACTGAGCCGTGAAATTTAAAGGAGTACATCCATTATCTGCCTGCAGGTCAGGTGGTTTCGTTCAAAAGATTGTTGAACGGATCTTATAAGCAAAAAATAAACAATAAATAAATAAAAAGAAAAAAGGAAAATAAAAACAAAATCACTCTTAAAAAGGGGAACTCATAGGAGGTATTTTAGGAAGAATTTTGTTGCATTTGAAAAAGTGAATGCCTACTTATCATTATTGAAAGTTATCCATCAAACTATTTAAATGATTCATCTGCTCTTTTGATGACCCCTTTCTTAGTGTAATGAATTTCATATCTAGAGACTTCCCGAACTACAAATCTTCTGTTCACTCTTTCCTGAGATATTGTATCAAACGGGTTGTGGTTGCTCAATATTGTGTTTGCATGCATGCTTCTCGCAAACATGAATTACTGGACATAATGGACGAATTTCAGTTAGGGCGTCTGCATGGTCCCTCAAAGCCATTGTATGCTTTGTAGTCCAAACCTTCCCTACTAACAATCCTGGTGAACGCTATCCTTAACCGTTGTACGATGTTAGTGTATGACATCATTCCGGAGACTCTGCTGTTAATCTGGCAGTAAATAATTTGGTTTTTTCCTTTCTCAGTTTATCCTGAACCAGGATATGTAGCAGTCGAAGGGTGCGATCACCAACAGTATTGTGTTCTCCAAGTTAAGCATCAGGGGAGTTTAACGTGCTCTCTAAAGAAGATTTATCCTCAGGTCGATCTACACATCAGCCAGGTGAACAAGGATGCTTCAAATTACCTGACCTTTTATGACAAAACCGTTACCCGAACAACGAACAGAGACACGTTTGATGTAATTGTTGAAACAAAATATCGTTATAGTGGTGCTGCCTGGTACCGACAAACCGTGAAATGTGAGGTGGTTGGAGTGGACATTGAGACATTGCATTTGTCAACTACATTCGAGTTACTATTTGTACATGGTGAGTTATATTCACATATTCTGGATTCCTCGTGACACCAATGGACGGTTTCCCACTGGTTTCGGCTTGCTCTCGGTGAACACTTCTCCTTCCAACAAAATTCAGCGGGTGTCCACAATTCGCAATGGGGAAATAGTGAAAGAAGATTTAAGAAATGTGATTAGTAAAGCTCTCATTTACGACCAAGTTCTGATAATTTGCATATATCATGAAATTTTATATTTAAACCTGGTATGCATAATTTTTATGCTCTCCTAACATTAACAGCCACCTTTCATTTTTTGACTTAAAAAGAGTAAATACTCTTTCTGCATGACCTTCAAACAAGTGTGCTTTTAGGTAAAAAAGTTCTGCGATTTAGTACACCTTAAAATTTAGGTTGAAAACATACTGGGAATGACTTATAATATATTCTATTGATATTAAGTTCTAATCTTAACGAAATTAAAATATAATGAGCAAAATAGTCTACATTGTTATGACAATGTGTATTGTCTTAGCATAGTAGTCAGTGTCACAAATGCCGACACCTCTAGAGCCAATTTTTTTCATGTAACTTGTCCCTAGTTAATTCCACCGATTCTTCCACAGCAACTCCCAATTCCCTCTCCTCGTTTTTGCTCTAATCTAACGAAAAACATGGTTCTTCATTTCAATTGTGTGATGAGACATTCTGATTCCTACCCTATGCCTGCTCCGTTATCAAGAAAACTCATCAGTGTTAACAGACCAATGATCTGTGACTCTTGTTCAAAATAAAAAGTCCAATGAACTGAATGAATGCGAAAGCCGAAGTTCTCATTTACAATTCTTATTTATAAATAAATAAACAGCGGATTTTCTTAAGCAAAAACAATATTTCAACATGTACTTGTATGGTGTTTCAGGCCGACGTTAAGATTTAGCTCACACTGAATTTAAATATGTGATTTAAAAAATGCTACCACCAAATTTTAGCAATAATGATTTTGTTAAGTTTCGAACATGTTCAGTGAATAATTTTTAAAACTGTCAAATTAAACGTAATAACACGCAGCTGCTCTTCTTTTTCCAGACTTCCATTCTTCTGCTGACAATAGGGAAGTCATGAAATGATATTTTGCTCAACTATTTATTTAAAGACAATTACGATCCTTCACAAACAAGCCAAAATGAATGGGTTTCCCGTGGCTAAATATGATACAATATTACACATAGGTATAAAGGGTGTGTAAATGTAGGTTTGAATATACACTGTGCATTATAAAATTATCTTTGAACTTTTAGAACCAGAAAAAGAAGAAGTACAAAGAGATTACAAAAAGTTGCAAGAAATGTTTGAAGTTTAGTTGCATCTTTTTCGTAATTTTTGATGTACCTCTTCATCTTTTTCTCTGTAAAATTGCAGTGATTTTTAATGAAGTCCCTCTCTTCGGAAGTATCAGTTATAAGTAACATGACACTGGGAAATTTAATTTAAGTCAAGAACCGTTACACGTGTTTAGTGTAACGGTAAGAGCATCCGCCTCTCACGCGAAAGGCCTAAGTTCTATCCCCAAGTCGAGTCATACCAAAGACTAAAAATGGGACCAACTGCCGTTGTGCGTGATGCTCCACATAAGCAATGGAGTAGGGAAAACAAGCCAGTGAGCCATAACTGGAAAAAAGGCTGTGGTGGGCTCGACTTGAACCAAACTGCCAAAAGGTTGGAAACTGGGCCGTAAATCTCCATCTAACTAACAAATTAAACAAAGCGTTTTTAAAATTGGCAATGTGGTGTTCATTGTCCTGATGGGATTTGTCCGGTCACGGTTATGAAACGTTTTATAACACATGACACATTTTTAAAGGCTTGGTGTTACTCACAAAGTGACACACTAAATACTTCAAACAACCTGGAATTATACTCCAGGCCCCACATGAAAACAAATCACTGCTAACATTGAAGTATTACGTGATACTTCCATGCTGCTAGTAACGACTTTTACTACTAACAGGGCCCTGATTGGTGTGTTTTTAAAATAGCTCATGGACGTCATTAACATGCGTTTCTATTTTTTGGTTTAAATTAACTTAAGTGGTTCGGATAATGTGTAAAGTAGTTTTCAAGAGAAGCATTACGTTCTTTTCTTACAGCCAAATTATTACTTTATTTATTGATTTTTGGCATGTACTCTTGTGAAACTCAAGTCCTAGACCATAAATCCGTATCTTAAAGCTATGGCGTTTTCTGTCGGTATCCCTTTTCGCAATTCAGGTTTTTCCCTGATTTAATGTTTTTTTTTTCTTTGAAACGCTAATTCAGATGCTGAGCCAACTACTGATACATACATCCCAGCTGATAATCCTACGTACTGGGTTATTGCCGTTGTGCTAGGGTGTGGTCTTGTTTTCTTTGCTATAATCGGGTTTTTACTTATCAAAGGTAAGCTTGTTAATAACTGTGGCATATGCTTTACGTAATTGCAATTTCAGTGTCCATATACATAAGTTTCCTGGTCGTCAGAGGCATTATCCCAAAGGATGTACAAAAATAAATGAAAATATAGATACATCTAGGTTTACCATAGAATTATAAATATAAAAGAGATCTTGAAGTATGACCATTTTACACATCAGCAATGTGATGTTTTATCTGTAGGCGATATTTGATCCTACCTTGATTGTTTTAGTTTCTGTCTCTTTTATAGCACTGAATTTGCAAAATACAATTTAAATCACACCATTACTGAAACAGGAAAAGAGAAGGATATTATCTACTGCATAGTATTTTATGGACAGATCTGACAAATCTGTATATGAGTCCATCAAACTTACTTATATGCCGATTCCGAGTTCAACTAGCAGGCGCGGATCAAAAAGGAGGGAGTGTGAGGGAGTTGCACTGCTAATATTGCGTATGTTTTATAATTTATGTTACGAGAAGGGGAGGGCTGGGGCCGTCAAAGCCCCCACCTCGCCTGAGTAGTCACCACTGCAAATCTTTTTTCAGTCTGATAAATTATGCACTCGGAGGTTGGACTCTGTTTTAGACGTTACAGACTTAAAACTGTAAAAACGAGTAGCCCCCAATTAGAGAGAGGGTGTATCTGTTTATATGTCTTTAGGCTATCACGTTAATTTATGCCATATGGTATACATGGGAGTTATGATCAAAATATTAAAATACTTTTGTTCATTTGACTGCTTGCAGTTTCTAAATATGAAAATGAGAGTTGTGGAAACTTAATAAGGTTTGGACTGCAACTTCCAACTACGTACATCTTGACAAAATTTCCACCTGAAATTATAGCTGAAGAGCTGCGTTACATAAACTGTGGCTAAAGATTTTTTTTTTTAAAGTTGAACATTGACATAATCCTTTTACGATACAAGTATGAAACTTCGATTGAACAGTTACTTCTTTCGATCAGTAAATATATACAAAATGTTTTCCAGGAGTCAGATTTCACACGCCATACTTCAATTATATTCACAGTGCGTGGTAGAAATGTTTTCCTACGGACAAGGGGCTGTAAAGAGCCGGAAGTGACGTATGCTGTGGTAAGAATTAGTCTATTGCTAAGATAATAGCTTTGTTAACCATTTGGCTAAAACTTAAAATACATATACTAAGAAACCATAAATTTTTGGCATGAATGAATCATTTGCACACTCGGGGAATGTCTCAAGTTAAAATGCGACCACAACTTTTAAAGGAAACGAATATTGTTTTTATTTGAAGAGAGACTTACAGGTAATAGAAATGTTGGGTAATTTTCACGTCGACGGGCGTTATGCCTTACAGTTAGAAATGCAGACACTGAAACCTGAACTATTTAGTACGAAGACGAAGTGGTTGAGTCACTCAAACTTAAGGTCAATTTTACAGTTTAAGGAAATAAAAAATCACTTTTGAGCCACACAGCATCATAATACTGCTTTAATTCAGCCATCTTAGAAAAAAAGTCAAATAATTATGGTACACATCGCTATTTTCCTATTGTGGTTTTTCACAACATATCAATGATATGAATATTAGTTAACCCTGAAACAGTTGCTCCGCAAATGCCCCAAAATGGGCCACAGTGAGCAACAAATCACAAGGGATAGCTAGGAATGGTTCATTTAACCCAGGGACGTCGATTTGACTTTCAAAGTGGGGGGGGGGGCATTTGTTCTAAATTTTTTTCTCCTTTCCTGGTAAGGTTTCCACTAGCGGCGTAGCTACACATTTTTGCGGGGAAGGAGGGGGGGGGGTTGGGCAGCATTCGGATTTTACAACTTTTAAGTGTGAACACCACTGTAGTAGGGAAATGTAATTTGTGGGGCGCAAAGTGCGCTGAAACTTTTGTCCTTTTTCGAATATTTGAAAATATTGAGCTTGTATTGCAGAAAAGTTCCGATTCTGCATTTCCTGTAAGGAAATTAAAAAAGTTGGGGGATTACTGAAGAATTTGTATATCCTGTTGGCAAATCTGTAATTGAGCGGCGACCAAAGAGCGTTGTTGCTACTGTTAGATAGTAGGGCCAATCGTATAGACGAAGGCGTGGTAGGGGATCTTGCTGAATATGACGATGCGAGCTGAGATAGAGATTTCAGTTCTATTTCAACTTGATTGGTGTTTTTTATTCAGTTCAACTTCAATCAACGGCCGGAAAAAAGGAATTACTAAAACCAGATTTGTACACGGTGACTACATGCTACCGCTGTGAGGCCTGTTGCACGAGTGTCAGCTGGCAAAACTTGCAAGTTCGCAGAGCTTTTATGTCTCGGGGAGATCGGGACACATGCAGTCCCCTGATTGGTTAAAAGTTGTGACGCACTAAATTAGGTTGACTGTCACGTTCACCGGAAACACGTGAGGGGGAACAGGAAGAGCCCTGGGAATCTTGGAAAAAAAGAACGGAGAGTTGCTTGTAAACAACAAGATGGCGTTCCTGTTAAAGGTCGTAGAGGGTGCACCATACTACATAACACTACAAAATGTTATCCAACGCGTACGAAATGAGGCTCTCCGGCGAAATTTTTCAGTTAAGAGCAAATATTGGAGAAAATTCGGAATTTATGAAAGAAAAATAGCACTGTAGTTACCGTTGTCACTTGATGATCTGGTGCCACATGTAACAAATTTGCGAAATTGCTACCTCCAGAACCCGGAAAAGGTTACCAAATTGAAGGTATAAACAAGCACCTCGGCTAAGGAAAAGCAATTTCCTTTTTTTGAAACAGCTAATGACGAATATGGAGCCCTTATTGGAGACAACTTGGTATTTCGGAATTTCATGAGTTGTCAAAACCACATTGGTTTCACATTTGGCAAATTTCCGAATTTTTCATTTCGTTACAACGGCCTGCCCCCTGTAGCTACGCCACTGGGTGTCTGAAAAAAGGGGAGCCAAATGCAAAATGGTGATAAATGTTCAATATTTGAGTGACTATAAAACTACAAAGTTTTCAAAACATGATCTTAAAAGTGTGGGTAATTACTTCTACGGACTATAGGGTCAATGTGAATTTAAATACCGGGTATACTCTATTAGTAAATAGAATCACAACGAAAATTGTGATAGTTTGCGAAGGATTTGTACAAAAGTTCTAATAGTAAGGAACAATTTTTTTTTATGGAAGTAGGTAAAATCCATAAACTGATCAAAGCACACTTCAATCTACTGCAGGAAAATCACAGATCGAGGGGGGTGGTACCCACTGGTGTTCCTGAGACACCTTTGCATAGGCCTACCGGTGTAAGATTATTGATACAAAAAACACATTAAAATATGTCCATTTGAAGTTTAAAACGAGACCTCATCATACAGTATTTGCATACAGAAAATAAAGGTGTACCTCTAATTCCAGACTGAAGTCTCTAATCTAGCAAAATTGAGTGTGATATTACCCCTCTAATTATGTTCTAATGATCGAAATGGTCGAATGACTTTACGAATGTGTGATGTGCTCGTGTCGAAATTTTGCCTTTGAAACAATTTATTTTGCTGAAAAAAGTTGCATGCAGACTGTGCACCGAGACATTTTGCTTAAAATGTTTTAAACCTGCAAGGCTGGTCACTCACTAAAGATTATAAATTTCATTCAAACATAGTAGGGGACGATTCCTCTTCTTCAAATTCCTAAATGTTGTGTTCCTTCATAACCACACCTGCTGTCCTTTGCACTCGAACAATCGACATAATCATAGAGACAGATAAATAAAGTATGTTTGATATTGAAGTAAAAAAAGAATATCAATGAGACTGCAAGCGCGCAGAGCACGCGAAAATTTTAGAGATTTACAAAGTGTGAACGTGTAATTATTGATACAGAAATCGATCTTAATCGATAGCACATCCTTCATAACCTATATGTATAGTATTTTTGGTAGTACGTAACTTTAAAAAAGTGGGGGGACTTTTACGCTAGTGTCCCCTCAAGTGGGGGAGGGGGCATGTGTCCCTGTCTAACAATAATCGACGCCCATTATTTAATCTGTTTCTCAGTCTGTTTTTAGTAACCTTGGAAATTTCTCAACAAAAATAATTAAAGGTCACAATAAGTTTCAATTTCGAGATGTCTAATCATAACTCCTCGGCTATCGGTCCATTCCGGTAAAAGGTTCCGATTCTTACCCAGAACCAAGATACAAATCTTTGGTATATTCTAATCTATGAATTAACGCAAGCCTTCTTTGAATACTCGTTGACATTTCATTATTTTCTATTTGATTTTGCCTTCCAGGATCATTTAAACAGAATTGGAACTGAAGGTAATTGCATATGGAGCTTTAGACGTTTGGTTAACGTTTTCCAATGAATAATTAGAGTAATGTAATAAGAATGTGTTAAAACATTGTATCAACTAAAGTTACTTCAATTTTAATTCACTAATTTTAATTGCCATTGTGAAAACCAAAATCAAATATGATTAAAAAGAAAAAAAAACTTTACGCTGGATGAGATTTTAATTTGTTCCTTTGACACCAGTTCGAAGGATTTTGCTGCGGCTTTAGCCTAACAATTGACCTGGCTATAGGTCCAATTTTGCACAAGACTGTCGGTCAATTTTTGCCGTGTCTAGGGACAACATTAAATACCGTCCAATAGGAAATACTAGCGAAATTTTATCTATGGCATTTAATTATTTTCTAATTTAGGTACTTTAAATTGAAATAGTGTAAGTAATCCTTATCAAACTTAGTTTTAGGCTATCAGTTAAGGCTTGACACCTGCGTGGTTCAGTAAGGTATTTAATGTAAATATCCCAAGACTGTGGAAAAATATTCGTTGCATGGCATGCAAAATTCATTCATGAAATGTTCCATTACTCTAATTCAAGTCGAAGTGGCCGTGTTTGACATTTAAATTAACAAACAAAGAAAAAAAACAGAAATAACAGTACAGGTAGAGCAGATTTAACATTGAAAGAGGAATATTGCGTCAACTTGGTTAATTTAGAATAATAATTTTTAAAAAATATTTCAGGAACATGAAAATCGATTGTTCAGAATTAAGAATAACGTTTGCCCTATCCCCACGAAAAAGTAAATATCAAATAAAAATGAGATATACATTGCAGCCCAAGAACAATTTGATCTCCCTCAATTTTCATGTTGAAATGATGAGACTTCGTAATTTTTGTAATGCGTAACAGCTCAAGAAGAATCGACTATTACGCTCTGGTCGTTGCTGAGATTCACTGGTTTAATCAGGGAGGCGGTAATAGTAACACCTCACTGGTTTAATAAGGGAGTTGTTAGGGAAAGAGATGCAACGGGCAAATTGTGAAAGGCAATGTGTAGAAGAAAACGATTTAAAGTGTACCTCAAGTCAAAAATTTCAAAAATATATGTTAAAGACCATGAAAAATAAATTTAAAGAGTCCAACTCCCATCTTCATAGGACATTCCTGAGCTGAGAATAATTGTTGAAATTAATTCACTCAACTTAAAATGGTACATTGTGCAATAATTTGTGATGTCATTGTTGTACTATTCAAATTGCAATCTTTGTATTTCTTTGTTTTTCTGAAAGTTACTGCACCTTGTACTAAGGCGTGATAGCACTCTGGCCCTTATGTGGTGATGTAATTAATTGAGCCCTCTCTGTGCAGCATTCTATGCAAGCAAACAGGAAGTGTTCAAGGTCATTAAAACATGTTCAATTTTTAAGAGAAACAAAGAAAATGTGAATTGTACAACAAGATGGTCATAAACTATTGCGCAATGGAACAATTTGTTTTAAGTAAATATACTTCAACATTTTATATATCAGCTCAGGAATGTCCTATGAAGATGGAAGTTAGACTGTTAGAATTCAACTTTTATGATCTTTAATGTATATTTTATATATATGTATATATATATTTTTTTACTTTTTATCTCGAGGTACACTTTAACCTTGTGTCACTATCTGATTGAGGTCTGTTGTTGAATCTTCCGTCCGTTTGTTAAATCTTTTTCATTTGAAACCTTTGAATGGCGATCTTCTCTCTTCTTAACTAAGTAGCCCCAAAACACAGGCCATCGTATGTATAATTACGATTTAAGGCGAGGTTTGTTCTTCCCATACTTATCAAGGATTTCCAAACAATGATTTCAAACAAACGTCTAAACAATACAATTAGGTTTTTCAGATATGTTTGTTTTAATTACGTCATCGGATTAAAATCTTGTTCAAGGGCATTAAAGCAAGATAGCTGTCAAAAATGAACATTTCATCAAATAAACTATAGCATGTCGAATCTCCTAACAAACAACTCTTTGCTTTAAAAACGAATAAAGGAATTTGTTCCACTAATCTAAGAAAGCGCGATGTAGCTTGTCAATGGGTGTTAAATTTTCTGTTGCCGTGCGCTTATTTTGGATACACTAAATTACGATCAAGAAGAGAAAGTTTACGCCAATTAAATTAGATCTGATGAAAAGTTGATAAATGATACGCAGTAGATTTATATTTTCATAGCATCCTGTCTAATGAACAAAATATGTTTAAACTGTAAAGTTAATGTTTTATTTCAGAACGATTCAAGACGAGAGAACTGATTGATCGACAGGAGGTAACATTTTATTTAATCTAGTCTTGATTAATGTGTTTGCGAGAAAGGATTCCTTCAATTACACATTTCATGAAAAGCTTTCCTTTTCAAGTGGTAGAAATTTTAGAAAACGTTGATGTAAAGCCTTTAGTTAGTCCTAACGGCATGTGCGTTACACCGAAAAGTTTAAGGTTTAATAGACATATTACACCGTTATGTATGTTTCAGATTCTGTTGCGCACATTTTCTTTACAACCACCTCTAATTAATAGAATCAATTTCCCACTTTTTACGCACAGGTTTTTCCACTGGTGTCAAATTTGCCCCCCTCAGGTAACTCATCATCGATTTATCTTTTCATTTTTTTTACCTTTATGGGGAATAATAGTTGTCCCAATCATCTTGTTCTGTAAAAATGCATTAAGCACTACTTTGTTATTAAATGATAACAATGTCTTAAATATGATTATTTTGAACAATAACAACCAATAATCGACTATGATATGATCAAAGTGATACTGGATAGCTGTATAGCGAGAATTGTGATACTTTGAAATACTTTTGCATGTTGCTATTCACTGTTCTATTTCTTTCTTTAGCAAAGAAAGGCATTTTTATTTCGGAGTTGAAAACCAAGTACCAAGACTTATATGATGCCGTCCAGCCAATTCCGTACATACGAGACAGACTGTTTTGTGTAGACAGGGTTTTTGTAGAAGGCGGAATTGAATATTTAGTTTCAAAGGACACAGTAGAAGGTCAAGGGACGTGGGGAAAGCTATCTTCATATCACAACATACTAGATGATGACCGAGTGAAATCAATACGACGCATTATCGAAGGGGAGCCTGGTTATGGTAAATCTACATTAACTCTACAGCTGAGCTATGATTGGTGTAATAACATCGCCTTATCGTACTTGAAGGACATCGATATATTGATCCTTTTACGATTACGTCAGTTAGGTGGTGTTACGTCAGTTTATAGAGCAATAAAACAGTTTCTGCTACCAAAAGATTCAAAGCTGACAGAAACAGATATTGCAGATATCATTAGTGAGTGTTCTTCAGTGTTAGTAATATTAGATGGCTATGACGAGTATCCACACCAAAATGGCGATGTTGATTCTGACGTCATCAGTATTATAATGAGAAAAATGTTTCAGCAGTTTCAAGTCATTCTAACAACACGTTCTTCGTATTTACCGAAGAAATATCCAGCGATAACGAAACGATTAAAGTTGACAGGATTTGACCATGATGCTCGAAATCAATACATTCGCAAAGCTGTTGTAGGTGATGACGCCAAAGCTGCTGAAAAAATAAAACAAAGACTCAAAGAAAACCCGGTTCTTGGTGACCTTTGCCAGGTCCCTTTATTCTTTGTTATGTTTGCACACATGAGTCACGAGAGCAAACGATTCCAAAAATTCAATTCTGTAACAAGTTTCTTCCGTTATATGATCTCATGCTTCCATAGTCACATGAAAAATAAAATGGAGGACGAAAATGTACAAAAATATGACTTGTTTGAAAGCGAGCATAGAGAACTTGACAATTTAGCTTTTGAAGGATTGAGTCGAAAGGATCAACAAATTGTGTGGAATAAGCATATTATGCGTGAAAGGCTTGGGGAGGACTTTTATGATCAGTATGTGCGCATTGGGATTTTAGTTGAAGAAGAGGTCCTTGACATTCCTGATGATTTAAATGCAATCATTACTGAAAACATTCATTATAAAACTGAGGTTAGATTTTATCACAAACTATTTTGTGAATGGTACGCCGCACATCATTTGTCGGAGTACGCATCAAGAGATGATGTAACATTTGACCCACGGAAAATATCAGAATCAGAAAGCCAAAAAGATCATTATCTGAAATATCTTGATCCATTTGACCTTCAATATGTCTACCGCTCTGCATGCGGCTTGAATCCTGTCGCAGCTGGTAAGATTATTGAAAACTTAAAAACCAGGAGGGGAGGAGAAAAATTTGCCGTTTTATGCATTCTTGAAAAAAAAGGAAAAGCGAAGGATGTCCTGAAAGATGTAAAAGACTTGTGTTCAAGTAACATTTTCATCCGAATTGATGACACCCTACTGCTGCAGAGATCGACAATTCAGCTTTTAGAGATCGCTGTAGCTCATAAGGTAAGTAACAGGGTGCGACGATTTTCATCATATGGGCCTATAGTAGCAAAGGCCAGTCTCCATAATCGGCTGTTACGAAAAAAGTAACTTTACAGAAGATTGTGTTCGAAATAAATTTCTTCTTTATTGTAGTTGTTATGATGTCCTACATGCAAAAAGGAAAGGGGGTAGAAGCCCCTTAAATCTTGGAAGGTTTTTTCGTGGTACATTATTCTCTGATAATGCAAAAGAGCTTCTTCAGACTGTATAAATCTCATCAGTTTGATTTTTTTCTCAAAATCGTAGTGTTGAAGGAATAAATAAAGAGCACCTTGCAACAAAATTACCCATTGAATTTAAATGTTTTCATATAAACACAGAAATGGTTATATAAGAAACAACACTCTTTCGTTTGGAATATGGGTTATTGCTTGGGTGGTGGTGGGGGGGGGGGGGGTAGAGAATGTACGGACTGCATGTGTGCCTTGACAGTAGCCCACATAGCTGCGGAGCGAATAACTTAAGTAAATCCTCACAAAAAAATTTTCAGACTTCTCAGGGTACTTTATTTGGAGATTATAAACTGCTTTTGCAAGTGGGATGTTATTAGACGTCCCTGGTTTTACTTTTACTTTTCTTTGCATTCCTTCCTAAAATATAATTTCTAAACTCTGATTACTTTTTTCTGTTTCTAAAAAAGAGTATTCAAGCATGCTGCTTTCTAACGTTTGTATCGGAGCACAAATACTCCTTCAGTCTAGGCATATTAAAGTCTGCTTGTATACTGTTCGACAATGATACATTTGATAATTGAAGATAAAATAATTGAAAAAGGACATTAACCCAGTAACAAAATGTAAAGTGAATAAATAATTTTCACCATCTTTGCAACTCCTTCAACTCAATCAAGTCGGTGATGAAGAAGAAATAGGATTGGGAGGTATTAAATGTAACAGGGAAGCCTTGGGTCAATTATTTTTAATTTCCCTTACTGTTTATTTTCTATAATTTGAAAGTGGTCTATTGGACCACTCGCTGTGTTTAAATTGTTGGAATGATATTGAGATACGATTGATTGTGCCGGTTAAGTAGAATATCATTTAGTCTTAACAAATTCGATCTCATCATTGTAAGCACTCGCCATTACAGCTGTTGACCCCAGAAAGAAAAAACAAATCATAATTTCGCTGGAAACGTTAAATGTAAGAGCTCGGAATATATCTGGCTAAGAAATTCCGATCGACAAGATACATAAGTTCTGCTTCTTCGCTAGTGCATCTTAAATTAAGATTTAATCCTTATTGCTAGGTGCATATCGGCAATATGCATCATTCACTTTGCGCTTAATCGTGGTCGTTACAAGACATCTGAGTTTTAGTATTGACGGGTTTAGTACTTATCTTCGTAATACAATTATATTGAGGTTCGCCGTTTTAGAATGAACCGCAATTTTTAAGTAAAACCATATTCGGCAACCAAATATAATTTATAAAATATGACCAAATGTATTCATGGCAAAATTAATACAACTTTTAGTAACATTAAAGAGTGGTTGCCTTATTGCAACTATTGTACAAAATAAGGTTTTTAATTTTTATTTTTTATATTTTCATTACTACACATCAAGTAACGGTCGCTTAGTTGCTGTTATTCCCTTTTTAGTTCAGTGGAAAGGACCAGGGTATTCCGCCAAAACAGAATAGATTCTCGGACCCGTGCTCAAGTCACATTCGGTTATGTTCCTTGGTTTATAGGTTCGATCCGATGCCATACTTGCCGAAGACATGCATAAAGTGTGTCTGGTGTAGTGGCAGGCCTACACGTTTTGTGTTGTTGTTAACAGTGCTAACGTTAGTCTGACGTTATCTAGCGTTAGGGCCTAGCCTCGGTCTGCCACTAAAACCAAACTCATCGATCAAGAAACGGTTTCAATCTGTAAATAGGTACCGCAATTATGAAGAGGATCTTTCATTTGCATAATGTAGGTTACAAGAAGCAGAGCTTGTAGTAAAGTAAGATAAACTGAAGGTTTATCAATGGATCAAGGTCAGAATTACCTTGAAGTGACGTGCCTCAAAATGTGCTAAGAATTACCCTGTCTACATTTCATTCACTTTTAACTGTATAGCTACAACATATATACATCGTTAAGTTGTTACATGTCTTTTATAAAAAGATTGTTTTAACATCAATTCAAACTTTCGGAAAAGATACATTTGAAGAATTAAAAAAATTACAAATTAAAGATTGCCAAAAGAAGCCCGAAATAAAAATGGTCGTTCCTACTAACACGATTGCAACGATTTTCAAAAAATTGCAATCTGTAAATCTTAAAAAATTTTGCCGAAATTTCAAAAAGTTTAACTTATTTTGAATTATTTCAATAAAAAATACAGCTTCGGCGAAATGGCCATTAATTTTCTATTAAACGTTAAAATTTCATGTAAAGTACGACGGTAATTGCTTCGATTTAGATAGAAAAAAACCAAAAGGAAAAATTAAAGTTATGTCTCTAATTTTTTCTTCAAATTTTATTGAGCTACGAGCATTTTATCAACAATTTTACAAAATTTTAAACTGAGCAATATTTCTTCCGAAATATCTCACAAAAAGTTCATTTATATTCAGAAATATTCAAAATAAGAAGCACCCTCATCACCTATTCAAGAAAACGCAATATTTACACGTTATTTTTATTTTACCGAACCAAAAACGTCCATTTTGTTAGAATAAATTGAAAACAGCAAAAAGAATTCGAAAAAATGACTTTTTAGATACCTTTTTTGAAAGTCATCGCTGCAGCAAGGCCTTCAAAGTCAAAATATATTTTCATGCAAAGAATTTGGCAAATATGGATATTAATGGTCATCCGTATGCTCAATTGACTGATTTTAACCTTAAATGTACATGTGCGGGAGGAATTTGATTTAAATTTCATGGGGGTAAAATCAAGATCTCTCATACTTCATTCAACTTGTATGAAGGACAAAACTGTGGAGCCTTTATAAGATAATTCAAGCACAAAAGACACTTTTTTTCTCATATTTTCAAGACGTCCTATTGTAATTGCACACGTCCTATATAGGCTAAAGTATTGAGGATAAAACTCGGTACCCTTCATACACATCAGTTCCCATGTGCGCGAGGAATTTGATTCAAATTTCATGGGGGGGGGGGTAAAATTCAAGATCTCTCATACTTCATTCAACTTATATGAAGGACAAAACTGAGGAACCGTTATACATGTGCGGGAGGAATTTGATTTAAATTTCATGGAGGAAAAATTCAAGATCTCTCATACTTCATTCAACTTGTATGAAGGACAAAACTGAGGAACCTTTATAAGATAATTCAACCACAAAAGACACCTTTTTTCTCATATTTTCAAGACGTCCTATTGTAATTGCATACGTCCTACATGTAGGCTAAAGTATTGAGGATAAAACTCGGTACCCTTCATACACATCAGTTCCGCATGCAATGAAAGTTTTTCATGTTAAGAATTTATTACACGTATATAACGTAGCAGGTTAAAGGTGAGTCTTCGAGGGGCAATTAAAAGCCAAGTCCTCTATCAGTATGAAGGATCTTGGCTTTTGGCCCTCCTACCCTAAAACACAAAATAAACCAACGAATGGGTCAACTGCGCACCAAACCAAAATTGGTCAAATAGTGTAACTATAGCCTTTGGTCAAATCTGACCATTACATGGTCAAATTTGATCAATAAGTGGTCACATTTGACCAATAAGTGGTCAAATTTGACAACAGTTTAGTCACACTATTTGACCACTCTTGATTCGGTGCGTACAGTAGCTGGTCCAGTCATTGGTTAATTTAACCAAAGTGTTTCCTAGTGGGAGGGTTAAAAGCCAAGATCCAACTTAGGCACAACAAAAAAGATTAATCAAGTTCCAGGTATTGCAAGCAAACAACACTACAAACCCTATGAGGGATAAAAGTCGATGCCCTTCATACACATTTCCATAATGATCACAGCTACCTCTTTTTGCAACTAAGAATAAACTAAGAAATCCCCATCTAGAGGCTTAAGTACGTCCAATGTTTTGTTATAAAATTACGGAGACTTCAGCTTCGCGGGACAAAAGCCAAGATCCCTCATTAAACGTTTAAGTCCATCATGTATCCGTTTCAATGCAAGAGGTCAAGAATAATCATTTCCACAACGATCGTTAATTTTTACTTACAGCTTTACCACGGGGGGAGGGGGGGGGGGGGGCTTGAAACTATATGTACTGTTTATATATCAGGATAAAACTGTTAAGATGTCAGCAATGAAAACGTAGCTTTATACACTGAATACATGGAGTTAGGTGCAACGCTACAGCTTTTCAATCTTGAAGGGCAAGAACAGTCACCTAAACTTGAAGTACGTATTGTAGTGCAGTACACTGTCCTGTTTCATGATTGGCTGTTCAGGATCATGAAATAGTATTGTAACGCTCCGCCCTGTACTGCTGGTGTAGGACTTAATAGTAGAATAGAGAACGACCGCTCCAATCCAATAAAAGATACGAGAAAAATCAGCACAGACAATTTCTAAAGGTTCAGTATCTGTAATTCACGGTCAACTTTCATTACACAGGTGCACAACAGGTGCCAACTATTTACATCGTTAGGTAAAACTTACTGCACAACTGCTTTCCTACTGCGTAATTGGCAACGCACTGCGTAAGGGGTGACGCACGGCGTAAGGGGTAACGCACGGCGTAAGGGGTAACGCACGGCGTAAGGGGTGACGCACGGCGTAAGAGGTAACGCACGGCGTAAGGGGTGACGCACGGCGTAAGGAATAACGCACTTACACAGCTTGCGCTAACTATACAAACTTTCTCTCCAAAATATTCTAAGTCCTACGTCGCTTAAACCCAACCCACGTAGCAATGCCCAACCCTTTCGTAATTCTCTAGTCCCAGCTAACCTAATTTCCTTCCACGTGTCTTTGCTTTTAAACAACGGAAACACGCCTACTCGGCTGCTGACTGCTACATCAGAACCAATCCTCTTTCAAGAATACGCGGTCCGATCGACTGCCAGAGAGGTGAAAAGGTCTATTTACATATAGTACAACGTTACTCTGAATGAAATAGATATACTATGGTACAAAAATGCAAAATGTAACCCCTTTCAAAAAATAATCGCATAACCCAGCACTTGTTATCAAGCAGCTACTAAGCAACTCCCTGATCTAAGCTTTTCATGCGCTTCACCGCACAAGGCCGTGTACGGAAATCTTGGAGGCGAATTTAGCCTAGGAGAAAGATCAAACACTTTCCCGAAACAAAGAACCAGTCTATTCAAAGCAGGTGGGTGAAACATTTAAAACAAGCAAAGATGATATGAGCACTGAGCGCATTAATTTGTCAAAACACATTTCGTTACACTCTTCCCACGCGAGAAAGAAATATGTCCTCATATTAACGACTCTTTGAAAAAAAAAAAGTTTCCCACTGCATGCAACAATTCTAAATAAATATCTTATGTTTTTACACGTTAAGATTGATAAACAATGAAGAATGTAAACACTTACTGCGATACAAAATTGAATATTTCCACCACAAATACATGAAAGTGAAATGGAAGGATCATCCAACAAAACATTGCATTGCTTACAAATCATAAAACGTGAAGTGTCCGTTTCCAAAGAAACAAAATATTAACAAGCAAAGTAGCAATTTGAACACGTGAAATCATTGTCCAACACAAAATGAAGATAATGTACAAGTAACACATAGATGATAAAATGATCAGCTAAAGCGTCCATCAAAAATAGCACATATCACACTGTTCGTGTCAACGGAAAAGAAGTAATAAAAAAAGTCCAATCGAAAATAGCACATCTTCTCACCAGTAAACATAAGAAAACGCTTCCCCGCTAACAAGTTAGCCAAGTCCAATGTATGGAAACACAGGAAACAGAGAAAGAAAAATAGTCAGTCACTTTTAATCCACAGACAATCAATACAGGTAGTAAGTCTCATGAATAACAGTAAACGCGAGGATGTAACGATATTTTGTTCAGTTTTTCCATGTTGTAATGTAAGATGATAAAAAACTAGTTTTGTTCGGTAAAGTTTTCTTGGCAAAATCCCTTCCTCTATTTCACTTAACAATGGCCCCTGGAGGAGTTAAATCTTCTTCCATAATTTCTAGAGTTTTGCCTTGATAAAAAGTTAAGAGATTTTTTTTTTTTCGAACTTTTGGCCCTCGGTTATGGATACCAAAGTAATGGCCCTCCGGTTAATAGGGGGAGCCGATGTAAAAGTCATTCGTTCCCTTCCTCCTTTCCAAAGTTTTCCATGGTCACGAAGACACGCCCATCCGGAAACACTACAGTTGATAATCGCTTCTGTAAAGGTCCAGCGTTACCGCTCTGCTCTTCTAGCCCTCTCCCTCTGGTAGCCTCTTCCCTTACTAAGCTGATGACCCCTGCCGGGTTTTCTGTTGCTCCGTCCCGGTCCCGGTCCCGGTTCTCTGTCACGACCTTATTTTGTGCTTGTTGCTCTGACAGGGGTTTACTGGGGAGCCTCGAAGTCGGGCGTTCCGGTATCGGTGATACATTGGGGGTTGGTGGTGACTTCCTTTCAGTCAGATCGTCTGCTGAGCGAGGTGGCCCCACTATATCTGTTAGACTGGGCCAATCATTGTCGAGGCGTTGTGGCCTTGGAGGTGGGAGATCCGACTTTGAGCTGCTTGGCAGTTGGCTCGAAGCCTTCGCATGTCTTCTTGAGGTGTGTCTCTCCACGTCCGACTTTCTGTCCGATGAATACTCGCACCGAGTACAGTTGAAAAGTTTACCTCCGCTGCTATGGGCTTTGGTGTAGTGATTCTTCATTTCTAATATTGTCAAAAATCGTCTTTTGCAAGCCTTACACCGGTACTCTGCATCGTAAAGGGTTGCCATATTGCTAGCCTGATGTTGAACAATACGGTTATTCGGTCAAGATGAACCTCGAATTATATTGAAATAATATGGTATGGAGACGCTAGCCAACTGGACAGAAAAGTTAGAGTGATGAAGTTTTTTGGTCTTCTCTGCTTTTCGGAAGCTTGCAGAAAGTTGGGGTTAGTGAGCTTAATTGATAGTTGATAAATAAATCCCTGTTTGAATAGCGTTTATTGTTTCTGTCTGGGATTCCTTCATGCAACCTGACACTGCTGCATAAGGCCTCAGGCGGTAGTTGTTTGCGTGCGCGTGGTCTGTCCATGGAGCTAATTAACTTCATAGTCCGTTTGTTTACATCTTACTGGGGTAACTTTTATGCGGCCACGGTAGGACTATCAATAACTAATTGTTTTCTTTCTTTCCTTCTTAGTCATAAAAGTGAAGAGCTTGGCACGTAGAAAGCTGGGTACTTAAGGTACCGTAATAATGGTTAATGAACCGCTCCAAGTTAACTCTTAAAAGACTACTTCCTCTCTCGTGGCTACTAGGGTGGGATCTGTTACACGCTTGTTCGGCATTGCTTTTGGTAACCAAAGCGGTGGGTCACCTCCAACTAAGTAATACCCCTAGGATTAACAGAACTTCAATTATTTCGCTGAATTGGAAACTGTCTCCAGTTTTTCTAAACCGGTGATTAGGTGAAGAAAGGCGAAAAGCAATTCCTGGTTTAACCATGGAGCTCCTGACATAACCATGGAAGTAATATCCCGATAACACTAAGCAGTAATTTCTGGGTGATATTTAAGCCGATTGGGAAGTTGTTGGAGATGATGCAGATGAGCCCTCCGCGGCAGGCATTGCTTTTGGTGGTCTGACTAACCAAAGTGGCGGGTCCTCTCCTTCATAAAGCTTTAGGCGGTGGCAGTGAACAACCTGAGGTCGTTTTCTCTGCCCCATCTTCACTCGGTATATTACATCCGTTATCCTTTTCAAAATTCTGCCCGGCCCAATCCATTTCCTTTGTAGTTTGGGTGAGATTCCCTTCTTGCGGCAGGAATTCAATAACCAAACTAAATCTCCTTGGTTTAGATCCACCCCGCCGGCCCTCCGATCATGGAACTTCTTCTGCTTTGTGCCGGCTATTTGGAGGTTTTCGCGAGCCATCTCATGAATTCTGTACAGAGTAGTCTCGAGTTGAATCACGTATTTTGGGACTGTATCACTGGGTGGGGAACTAGGGTCGTCGGGAAGACTGGGCAGTTGAGCGCACAATGGCAAATTTACTTTACGTCCGAACATGATCTCCGCCGGTGAGAATTTGGTACTCTCATGCTCCGCAGACCTGTAGGCCATCATCAGGTACGGTAGCCAGGCATCCCAGTCTCCTTGATTTTCTGCAACTACTAGGGAAAGCATGTCTTCCAGGGTTCGATTAAATCTTTCAACCATTCCGTCGGACTGGGGGTGAAAGGGGCCGGTCCTAGTCTTTTTAATATCCAGGAGGCGGCACATGTGTTGAAATAGTCCGGATTCAAACTGGCGCCCTTGGTCAGTGTGAATTTCGTCGGGCACCCCATAACGGCAAACAAACTCTTCTACCAAAATCCTGGCTACTGTTTCCGATTCCATATCGGCCATGGCGTAGGCTTCCGTCCACTTGGTAAAGTAGTCGGCAATTACCAAAACGTACCGATTTCCCCTCCTGGATGTTGGTAATGGACCCATAATATCCAGTGCACATCTCTGCATCGGGTGACCGGTTCCGTACAGCTTTAGTGTGGATTTTATTTTCTTCGACGGTCCCTTCCTGGATGCGCAATCATCACAACTTTTACACCAGTTCTCCACATGCTTCCGATACCCGCTCCAGTAAAACCCTTCTCGTATTCTGGCAAGCGTTTTCTTTGTCATGAGATGCCCTGATAACCTATGATTGTGTGCCTGGTCCACTATCTGTTCTTGTAATTTATTTGGCACCAAAAGCTGCAAAAATGCGCTTTTGCCAGTGTCAGATTCAAATCGTCTGTATAAAACGCCTTCCTTTACTACCAATCTCTCCCATTGACCCCAATAATTCTTTGTAGCCGCACTTTTCGTGGTTATCTGTTCCCAGTTAGGCCTTGAGTTTTGCAACTCCTTCCACAAAAGAATTGGTCCTATGTCTCTGTCATTAATTTGAAGAGTCCGTAACTCGGAGCTGGTCCACTTCTGAAACCATGTTGTAGCCCCACTTGACTGGTCAGATGGGTCCTCTATGTTCTGCTGAGCTTTATTTGTTTCTGGGGTGGGATGTTCGCCCCCTAAGGCAAAAACCTGTCTGTGTATGGTGCTGACGGTGGCTCGATCAGTATATTTCTCTTCGGCATTGTCACAGTGTTTACATTCTATGCAAGGCCTTCTTGACATTGCATCCGCGTTCCCGTGGAGTCTACCGGGCCGGTGTTGAAGCTCGAAATTGTAAGTAGACAACGTTTCCAACCATCGGGCCAGCTGTCCTTCCGGGTTTCTAACGTTCGTTAGCCATCTCAAGGCTCCATGATCGCTTCGTACAATAAATTTAGCCCCATACAGATAGTGGTGAAAATGCTTCACGGACAACACTACAGCTAGCAGTTCTTTGCGGGTCACGCAATAACTTCTTTCAGCCTTCGACAGGGCCTTGCTGAAATAAGCTACGACGACCTCGTGGGCTGAATTATTTTTCTTCTGAGATAGCACAGCCCCAATACCAAAGTCACTGGCATCAGTGTCTAGTATAAAAGTTCCCTTTTCGTCCGGGTAGGCGAGGATGGGTGCTGACGTCAGAGCTTCCTTTAACTTCCTAAAGGCTAGTTCACAATTATCGTCCCAGGCAAATTTCTTGCCCTTTTCTGTAAGTCGAAATAACGGTGTACAGATTTTTGAAAATCCCTCCACGAACCGCCGATAGTACGAACAGAGTCAAATAAACGTCCGCACTTCTGTAACAGAGTACGGCTTTGGCCAATTGGCAACATCCCTAATTTTATCGGGATCTGGGGCTATCCCTCTGCTGGAAACTACGTGTCCCAGGTAGCTGACTCGTTGTTGAAAAAGGTAACATTTCTTAGGGTTGAGTTTCAACTTTGCCTCTCGCAACCTCTGTAAAACCTCGCTGAGCCTGCTCAAAGTCGAATCTAGGGAATTCCCGTACACAATGACGTCATCTAGGTATAGTAAACATATTTGCCACTGCAGGCCCTTCAGAACACGCTCCATCAGCCTCTCAAAAGTGGCAGGGGCGTTGCACAGCCCGAAGGGAAGAACCTTGAACTGGTAGAGCCCACTATTTGTTACGAACGCTGTTTTAGGTCTATCACTTTCTTTTACTTCCACCTGCCAGTACCCGCTCGCTAGATCCAGGGTACAGAACCATTGCGCTCCGGCCAGGGTATCCAACGAGTCGTCTATCCGCGGTAAAGGGTAAGAATCTTTTTGAGTTACGTCATTGAGTTTGCGGTAGTCCACACAGAATCTGGTGGAGCCATCTTTCTTCTTGACGAGTACCACGGGCGATGCCCATGGACTCACAGAGTTCTCAATAACGTCATTTTCAAGCATTCGTTTTATTTCCCCCTCCGCCTCGCCTTTTTGGTGGATTGGTAGACTGCGTGGTGGTTGGCGTATTGGCTTTGCGGTTCCCGTGTCGATCGTGTGCTTGACCAAGTCTGTACGTCCAAGGTCCTCCTTAGATCTTGCAAACACGTCCGCGTTATCAACCAGCAGCTTTTTAACTTTTGCCCCCTCTGCATCGCTGAGATGCTCGCAACTCCTTTGAGCAAGCGCTTTAAGGTGGTCCTCTAACTCAGCCGTCGCCAATTTTGTACTCTGCCCCCCACTCACAGTTCGGCAGTTCAAAGTTGTAGGTTCGGCACTTTCTACAATTTCTGCAGAATGGCATTCCCCTACTACTGTCCCCTTATAAAGTGTTACAGGCCAATCAGACGGATTCATCAGTCTTAGAGGCACTACTTCTTTGGACGGGTCCACAAGAACCTTTGCGGCCATCAGGTGGTGATTTTCCATGACTTCTGGGTACATTCCACGATAACCGGATTTTCAGGCGACGGAAAATCCCTTATCCTTCCAGCCACCATCATCTCGCTTCCGGGGGGAACAACCACGGTCTCCGCCACCACAACCTTTCTAACATCAATCTCGTCGTTGACTGTTTCTCGTTGCGTGGCACCGATGGTAACCGTCCCTTTCCCCGCGTCGATGGTACAGCTATACTTCTGTAGGAAATCGTACCCCAGAATTGCTTCAATATCAATATCAGCCACCCAGATGCCATGTGATACTTCGAACCCATCCACCTTTAACAGGAACTTTCCACGCCCCTTAAACGGTATTGGTCTGCCATCGGCTACTGTCATATCTAAAGAAACGTCCTCTAGACCCATATCCCTTCCAACTGAAAATTTCTCAAATAAACTGGGTCTTATCACAGTAAGGTCGGCCCCGGTGTCAACAAGAAAATCCACTTCAACACCTTCTATCTCGCACCTCACATACAACCCCTTAGCCCCCACAGACCCCAACCTATCCCATGAAAATGATGGTTTGACGGGCATATCTTGTGAGTAAGCCGACCTCTGCCCTACGAAACCGACTTCCGGTCGTTTCCCTGCGTGTTTACTTCTGTCAGATTGGGTGATTCTTTCTTCGGATTAGGGAAATCCCTCTTAAAGTGCCCAACTTCTCCGCAATTGAAGCACTTCCCTAGATTTTGTTTGTTTTTGTTCCCCACTCTTAAATCCGGCTTTGATTCTTTCTTCAACAGGTTAGTTAAATGTTGCGTCAAATCAGCAAATCCTTTGACCATTGCAGCTGCTAAATCACCCTGGCCACCAGCTGATTCGGGGTCGGGTATCTTTCCTGATTCGGCCTTTACATCCGAAAGCGCCCTCACCCCTGGTCGCTTCTGGGTCCCCTTCTTCAGTTCTGCCAAACTGAAGGCCTCTAGCTCTACTCCAATGCTCACTGCATCCTTCAAGGTTTTAGGTCTTGACTGGTAAATTTTCCAGCGAGTACCGCTGTCTCCAATTGCATCAATAAACGCCTCTTTTGCCAGCGTTTCTTTCATCTCCGTTGTTGCCTTCGGGTACGCCCTTGACAGGAGGCGCTGAATGTCGTGGGCGAGTTCGGGAAGGGTTTCTCCAGGTTGTCTACTTCGATTCCGCAAGAGGGTGCGGAACAACTCAGTCTGATTAGCCCTCCCAAACCTTTGTTCAAGGCTTTCAGCTAAGGTTTGGAATTTGCGTCTCTTCCCCTCTTCTAAATCAGCAAGCACCGCTTGGGCCTTGCCCCTCAAACTAGCAGCTAGTTGTAATACCTTTGTCCTTTCATCCCAACTGTTCAGTTCGGCAATCAAATTAAACTGAACAACATAGTCCTCCCAGAGTGAAGTCCCATCAAAGGGCGGTACCTTCACTCTCTGCATACCTGTTGGGAAGTATCTCTCAGGAACGGGCGCCCCCATTTTAGATTGTTCCCCACCGGTCGGGTCGTGTGATTTCCCCCCCCCCTCCTTCTGGGAGAGCCTTCTCTTATATCGTCAGCCCAGGTTGTTGCTCGGCTATGGCTATGAACACCCCCTTGTGGTTTATATTCCACTCCTTCGTCCACCCGGTGCCCCTTGAATGGATTGCCATGTTTAAATTGATCCTCCCTGTTTACCCGTGCCCCGTAATTCTTAGAATCCGCTCTCATTTCATCTGCCTCGAGGTCAGTCTGCTTTTGAGTACATGTCCCCTCATTCACATCTTTGTATGTTTTCTCATCATGAAAGTACCCCGCGGGTACCTTTACACGCGCCCCGTACCTCCTGGGAGCTTCCCTTATCTCATCAGCCCAACTGTCGGCCTGATTGGGAAAACGTGACCCCCCGTTCACTTTATTCCACGGTTGTTTATCAGGAAAGTACCCCGTGGGTATCTCAAATGGGTTATTTGTTTCACACACAGGTCGCCTGTACCCCTCAGATTCGTACCGCTCCGTTCTACTGTAGTCTGCCTTAGGTACATACGTGTCATAAATTCCGTAAAGCCCGTAATCGTTCCCCCTACGGGCAGCCTGAATTCCAGCTAGGATCCCTTCCTGGCCTTCGGCTGAATTCTCAGTGGCTTCATTATACGATCGGTTGTTAGCATCTTCCGCCGGCCAGCGGCCTTCGGATATATCGGGTACAGTCCACTGTTGTAGACCGGTATTGACCCTCTGCTGCTCTCTCCCACTCTTTTGTTCGACAGTGGTGTCCTGCCGGTGCCCCCTGTAGTGTCCTTGTTGCCCATGTTGACCGCTGATCGGCGTCCGATGGTGGTCCTCACCTCTGTAGTTTTCGGGAGTCAAATCCTGTCCAGGGGAAATCCCCTGCAGTCTCTCCCCTCCGGATGTTTGGTGAGCCGCTGAATCTTCGGCCGTACTAAATTCTCCTTCCAACCGGTTTCTTGTGCCATCGTAGAAAGGGTCAAACTCCACCAGGTCCGAACGGGTCTCGTCTAGAGTAACTAGTCTGTCACTCCCTGATTCGTTGATGACCGAGTTAGTTCCAGACATCTTCCGCCGTGTCTCAATTCCACATCACCAACAGTCAGGCACCAGTATCCCAATCCGCTGCCACCAGTTGTAACGCTCCGCCCCGTACTGCTGGTGTAGGACTTAATAGTAGAATAGAGAACGACCGCTCCAATCCAATAAAAGAGACGAGAAAAATCAGCACAGACAATTTCTAAAGGTTCAGTATCTGTAATTCACGGTCAACTTTCATTACACAGGTGCACAACAGGTGCCAACTATTTACATCGTTAGGTAAAACTTACTGCACAACTGCTTTCCTACTGCGTAATTGGTAACGCACTGCGTAAGGGGTGACGCACGGCGTAAGGGGTAACGCACGGCGTAAGGGGTGACGCACGGCGTAAGGGGTAACGCACGGCGTAAGAGGTAACGCACGGCGTAAGGGGTGACGCACGGCGTAAGGAATAACGCACTTACACAGCTTGCGCTAACTATACAAACTTTCTCTCCAAAATATTCTAAGTCCTAAGTCGCTTAAACCCAACCCACATAGCAATGCCCAACCCTTTCGTAATTCTCTAGTCCCAGCTAACCTAATTTCCTTCCACGTGTCTTTGCTTTTAAACAACGGAAACACGCCTACTCGGCTGCTGACTGCTACATCAGAACCAATCCTCTTTCAAGAATACGCGGTCCGATCGACTGCCAGAGAGGTGAAAAGGTCTATTTACATATAGTACAACGTTACTCTGAATGAAATAGATATACTATGGTACAAAAATGCAAAATGTAACCCCTTTCAAAAAATAATCGCATAACCCAGCACTTGTTATCAAGCAGCTACTAAGCAACTCCCTGATCTAAGCTTTTCATGCGCTTCACCGCACAAGGCCGTGTACGGAAATCTTGGAGGCGAATTTAGCCTAGGAGAAAGATCAAACACTTTCCCGAAACAAAGAACCAGTCTATTCAAAGCAGGTGGGTGAAACATTTAAAACAAGCAAAGATGATATGAGCACTGAGCGCATTAATTTGTCAAAACACATTTCGTTACATTATTTTTGTTCTCCTCAAACATGAAATAGTTTTTGATTCACAGCTTGTTTTACGTTGAATGTGCATGCAGGTTGAAGTCCTAACATATTTTAAAAGATAAAGTTGAAGACCGTGAGAGCAAAATTGTGAGATTTAGCTGCTGCTTCCAAATAAATTAGGGCGACTGCTCTTGAATGTCATCCTTTTAAGTTCTGAAGACTTCAAACTAGAATAACTCAAATGAGATTTCACTATTTGGAAGAGCTACCCCCGGAACGTATCGTGATATTTTGTCTTGGGTTTAAAAAAAAAAAGTGACCGTGACTCCAACAACTGAAGTTATTTCGCTTGATTTTGTTCTTCCAGTTTCATTTACGCCTGTATTCAGAATATTCCGAATGTTGGCAGTTGCATAAATATACACGTTTGCATTGTCTAAAATCCTTTGATTTTTCTTGCTTGATGGGAAATTGTATGACTACGTAGAAAATGGTGTCCCAATAGGCGGAGCCTATTTTTGTAGCGACCAGTTGGCAAAAACTTTCTTTATGACCTCCGTCATAATGCAGACATTTTAAATCTCAGTTACCTGAATTATGCTGTTGAAAGGTTTTCATCAGCTTCAAATTGTGATGCCGAAATCTGGATCAATAGATCACATGCCTATCCGTGAAAGCTCCAACAAACGACAAAGTTGTACATATGGCAAGTTTAATTTCCATCAAAAACAAATAGAGAAAACAATTGGCCCTTTTTTATCTAAAGGCCTATAGCCTCGACGACAACCTATCATGTAAACATGTGTGAAACTCTATCCTCATATGCAATATACAACGTACCTGATGCAAGAGAAATACAGTTACAGTTAAAGGCAATCACTCTTGATAAAAACGCAGTGAGTTTGTAAAATACATCCCGGTCCATCCACGCTGCTGCTTTTTTTGCTTCTGGGTGCCCATTTCAGTCAATGTACGTTATAACACAAAGATTAACAGCCCACTTCTGCTCGAATGGTGCTTTGACAATATTCCGTGTATCTGTGCCCTTGACCATTGTGCTAATGTCCACCAGGCCTATATACGCGTCGGTTATTGTGTGGTGTGTGTACACTCTCTTTGTATTCATTGCATTGTGTAAAAGGTAATTAACACCAACGGAGTTTCCGCACCAATCAAATTTGTAAACTTCAATGTTACGCTCGTAATGGTTTAGAATTAGTAAGTTTGTGGTTTCTAAATTCCAGCGAGAGGAAATGGGTAGGCATACGTGCTTTTGACTTTGACCATAAGAACCGCCGTGTATCCCTGTGTTTTTCTCCGGCTACTCCGGCAGTCCGGCTTTCCTCCCACTCAGGGGTGGCGCCAGATTTGCCCGACAGGAGGGGGGGGGGGCAAGCTCCCCGACAGGAGGACAGAATTTCAAGGCCCCAACAAAGGCGATGTTATGTGCCAGTTGAACGTCACTTAGCAGAATTTGAGGCGCGCGGAGGGCGCCGAAGTTTTGGGCTTTCATTTTAATAAATACTTAAAATTCTGGAGTTTAATGAAGTAAAATTTAAACTTATGGAAAAAAAAATTGGCTTTCATTGGTACTTTTAAAAAATTTGGGTGTTTATTGAAGAATCTGTCCTTCATAAGGGAAAAATCAAAAACGTTACATGGGCGACAGCTGAAATTCTTTGGGGGTTACGCATTGAATCGTACAAGGCCTACTTACTAACTGACTAAGGCTTTGAGACGAGACTAGAAGTTCGCCCGGAAAGTTTTTCCCTTTTTTTGAACGAATATTTCAAAATTAAGAGCTTATCATCATGGAGAAATTTTGGATTTTAATGAAATAAAATTTGGTTTTTTAGTAAGGTTATAATGAAAATTTGGTTTCATTTAATAAGTGATATGCATTTCACGACAAAATTAGGTAGTATGCCGGGTGATCAAGAGAGTTGGCTTTGGTTATCTATTGTGCGGAGTATCCATCGAAATTGGAAAAATTTGGCTATTTTTAACAATCTTATATGCTAATATTGGAGAAAATGGAATTTTATGACAGTTTGGGGGTTTTATGGAGGAATCTGACGTTCTCATGGGGAAAATCAAGTAGGGGGTGGGCTGTAGTTTTGTTGGGGTTGCTGAATATCATTATGCAGATTTAGGCCCTCGGACCATATTGGAGCATTCTCCTGAGGAAAAATTTTGGCTTCGCAGATATTTGAAGCTTTATATTTTATTTATTGTCGTGGGCGTACGGGAGCGTGTCAGCTGAGTTTGGGCAGGGAGGTGTGAGTACACCTACTCACACCTCCCTGGTTTGGGAGGGGCAGAATTGTTCTTTTGTCCGAAAAATGTAATCCTGCCCTAAAGATTATCTAAGTCAAGCGCACAGATATTTTTGAAAAATGGAGAACCCCCGGTCAGCAGGAAATGGCATTTCCTGGGCTCGTAACTAGAATTAAAGAAGTCCTTACTTTTAGATTTCTTTCGCAATAAAAATATTTTCACTCATTCAAAATACTGCCTTAAACGAAGAATAATTTACATACATGCATTGTTTTGTTCAGTTATCTGTTCGACTAAAACACTACCTATGCGGAGCGCCACCATCAGTTAGCACGGAGCGTAAAGAAAATTGTTTAGAAATCTAACCCCTAAGATAGTCGGAATGGGGTTCCCCGGACATGTAACTAGAAATGAAGCAGTCGTTATTTTGAGCTTTCTTTTAAAATGAAAGTTTCACTTCAAAAGAGAAAAAACCCAACTTGCTAATGATCAGAAAAGTACCAGATAAAAGATACTGCTACAATTAGATGTAATGGTCTTGTCTCGTTTCGGCCGAGGGGGGGGGGGGGGGGACTATGCAACGGAATTGAAAACATACTTAAATGTTTTTGACTGCATTAAGAATACTCGTGGAATTCAATTGCAAGGTCCACTAAACAGATGAATTTTTTAACGTGACTGCCCGAACTCAAGACTACAAATTGTTTTTCCGCCAACGTATTTGAAAATATGGCACGTTACAAGATGCCTTCCAATAAATTTTCAGTCAGACTTATTATGGGGAGATTTTCTCACACCACTGTTTATCATTATTTGTAGCTGAAAACGACATGGCCGATATTCATTACCTTTGTGAGAATTCGGTTGTCCGGGCAGGCCAGATGGCAGACCAGTTGGGCACTGCACACACATGAACAACCCCTAGTCCGTTTTTATTTTTGTAAGGAGAATTCGGAATTGTGAGCTTCCTTGAGGAATATGGTCTTCTAGTTAGCAAGATCAAGAAGGTCGTCCGAGTGACAACAGACCCACATCTTTTATCTTGGGTCTGTAGATGAAGTTTCCCTGACGAAATTGGGTTTTTTCCACAACAGGGGGTGGGTAGCCCGTCCCCGACGAAGGCATGAACTTGCGCGCACGGATTGAAGATGGGATGAGGGATAGGCAAAAAAGTGATTAAAACCGGTTCAGATATGCATTAAGGTAGCGTTACAAAAAAAATAGTTCAAAAAGAAAAAATCATGGTCATCCATCCAGTAACTTCAGTCCTTTGCGTTAATCATGTGTCGGTCTTCCCGAAGAATTGCCGTCTCCCTCGACGGGGGAAGAGATAGGACATGGCACATAGAATGAGGTTTAACAGACTTACGAAGTGATTTAAAATCGATTCCGATATGTATTAAAATAGCATTTCAAAACAGAAAATCTGTTCAAGATCACCCATCCAGTAACTTCAGTTCTTGTGGGTTTTTATTATTTTTTTTTTTATTTTTAAGGCCTCCCCGACGAAACCGCCGACCGGGGGCAGTGTTACCCGGCGGGGGCATCCCCCCCCCCGCTTGCGCCACCCCTGCTCCCACTTGGCATAGGCTTGCCACTAAAATCGGTTGCCCATTTGACGATATCGGTTGCACGCCGGGCTGAAAGCACCTTGTCGTGGACCAGTTAACCAGCCGACTTTGCTTTTTGCTTGCCAAGAGCCTTTCCGACACACACCTTGCCAGCTGACTGACCAGGATGTTGCTGGTCTTCAGCAACACCCTGAGCTGACTGACCGTCGGCTCAACCCGAAGTCTGATTTATCTTAATAGTAGGATGGAGCGCAATAGGTAAATACATTATTGCACTTGACTCGGCATACTTTCCAGGACAGCTAACAATCAAACCTTGCAAAACCTCTATTAAAACGTGTTAGGCTAATTGCCGGTACTTCCCCTTTCTATCAGTAACACCAAACAAACACTGCAGCTACTCCTCACCGAGTGACCGGGAGCGTCACCCCTGTTGGCTGCCACGCGAGTTCAAAATGTTTCAAAGACAGCACCATTTTGCATCTTATTCCCATAAGAAAGCAAAACTTCCCCCAAATTTTTCTAAGCACCATACTGTGTTTAGTCAATTTCGTTGCCAAAAATTTGCGGTGACCCCTACACATGCCAGCCAGCCGGCCGGCCGGCCGGTCGGTCGGTCGGTCGGTCGGTCGGTCGGTCGGTCAGTCAGTCAGTTGGTTAGTTGTTGTTAGGTAAGTAGTAAGTTAGATGGAGTTTATGGCACAATTTCCAACGTACTGGTTCAAGGCGAGCCTACCACGGCCCTTTTTCCAGTTGTCCCTCACGATCGTATGGATGTTTCCTTTTTATAGGATAGGGGAAGTCAGATTATAAGGGTTTGGAATATGGTAATTGTATGAGACACTGTTAGGCCGAAATTGATAAGTTGACCCAATTTTTTTAAGCGAAGTACTATTTCAAAGGAACTTCACTAATTGACCTGTATTTTTACGGCATTAAAATGATTATATATTCTCTTCAAAGCTCAAAAGTTATATATATATTGATTGCATTCGCTATACAAACGGTCACCGTGATGACGTAAGTTCCTTTTGTCCTGTTTTGAGACCATTTCAGCGATGAGAAAGGCGATCATCACGACGAAACAAAAGTTGTAATTACGCCTTTCCTGTACTTATCAAAATCAGTGGTGATTTGACTTGATGAAAATCCGTCCCCTTTTTATTCCTTCCAGGCCCTCAAAATACCGTCAAATCGTCTGGGGATTATTTTGCACTAACTGTGTACGTTTCTCAACCCGCTCGCCAGCTGATCTGGTGCGCAATGCGTAGTGCTGGCAATTTCCACCGCCAAATCTCTGTTCCCCAGTAATCCCCCCTCCCCCACTAAAATTTTTGCGATGCTACAAGTCTACAGCCAAAAGTAAGTAGTATTATATTTTTGCCTGTTAACACGATTATGAGAAGAGTCCTTGATAGGCAAACTAGTTTTCGTCGTACCATAAATTGGATATCAACTTGAAGTGCTTTTATTTCCGAGTCTTCCAATTGTTTTTTTTTTTATTCCGACCCTGTAGGTACCCTTTCTATTTTTTAAAGTCAAGAAATAAGGGAAAGCCAATTGCAAGATATAGTGTAACCAAAAATTCTGCATTCTAGCTAACTGCTGCGTTAGCTCAGTTGTCCTGTTGATATTCTGCACAATTGAATCCACCGCTTGCTATGTAAAGATCAATGAGTTGCTATTTGGCAAATAACAGCTCTCTATAAAGACAAAGAAGGCAGTGTACTGCAGTGCCTTGCACTAGACTGTCTTGCAAAAGAAACGGCGGTCGGACTCTGTTAACAGATAAACCGTTAGAAATAAACAAATGCCGTAGAAAGATTCCTGAAAGGGCCATTGTTAAGTCCGGTGTATATATGATTGTGGAAAAATACTCGAAAGGCTTGTCTAGTCATATTTAATGATTGTGCTACGTACTTTTAAGTGACCAACTGTTCTTTTACCACCGTTGTTCCTTTTATCCGAATTTCGACCCTGATAACTCCACCAAAGAGGTGTTTGCATGTGTGCATGTGTGGGGGGAGGGGGGTCACGATAATTCACGAAACTCAATATATTGTACGTAATATGGCTCTTTAAAAAGCAGATTGTCCTTTTTTACATACGGTAGCATTCCACATCTTCTCCAGTGTAGAGTAACCCATTTCTTTCGAATATTTGCCTAAAAATTGCATCAACTTCTCGGGGAATTTCTTCAAGGTATATTTTCATCACCCAGACAGTTGCAATTCTCCTTACCTTTTAGCCCTTCCAACAGTTGTCTAAAACCATTATTCTGACACTTTCACGGTTAAATGCTTTAGAACATGCCCTGATGAGCAAAAAGCTATACTACCTACTTTGCAGTATGGAATTTAATGTCAATCAAAGGGCTGTGTCAAATGAGAATTTTGGTAGACCCACACGAAAATTTTAGTTTGGGGTGACGAATTTCGTCGGGCACGGCAATCGGATTGACTAGCTGCATCATATTTTTAGTCCTAAGGATTATCAATAGCATGCGTAGCACTGAAACATGATACAGCTACCGTGACCCTCAGTTGATTTGCCCATAGGAAGGGAGATTCTTCAATAGTCCCTAAATTTTGGGAAGTTTTTTGAATGACTTCAAAACGTCCTCTAATAATGAAGTTTACCATATTTTCAAACATTTCAGTTGTTTCAAGAAGGCAAAAGTATCGGCGGGCTTTTCTTGCAAATACGGCGTTCTTTGTCCCATTGGCAACTTATTACCATTGTCACGGTTGGGGCTTGGAGATGCCGTTCCTCACTTGGAATATTGGTCCATGTCATGCAAATCCTGGCGCGGGTCCTGATGAAGCTGGTATTAGTATTCTTGTAAACTACTTAAGTGTGGAAAATAATGCAAGCCTTTGGTGGGTGGAGGGCGGTCACTTGCTCATTGGTGCGGGGCGACTGACCAAGTGGTACCGTAACCCATTAACAACCTGAAGTTTCTGTACATTTATATATAAGCTGTCGGTACATTTGTGTCATAATTTATTCCCGCCCTCCCGCTTTTAACATCACCCAAGTTACTCTACAACCCCGAATCAAATATCCTGACCCAATTACTTTTGGAGACTGTTTTTCTGGTCCTTTTCAAGTGGATATCTTGAATTAAGTACATTCGGATGGAACCGTCTAACTATTCTTAATTGAGTTTGATTTGAGTGCAAGCAGCGTTGTTCCTAAAAATAATATTGTCCTTACGGTAGCGCGTCTGTAAACGGATGGGTCAGAGAACAGAGGGCAAGATCCCTCTGACGTTCTCAGCAGGAGAGACTAGCTCAAACCACCGGGTTGATAAAAAAGAAATTAGGGAATAAAGGGAGATGACGGAGCCAAACGGGAAAAGAACTAGACGAGTGAATGGGAGGGGGATGATTTAGTTTCAGATCAGATGCATGAAATGACAAATTAAGTTCTCCCCTTCACTTAAAATCTGTGAAGGTTTCAGGTGAACTCCATTTGATGAATGTCTCAATAATTCAGCGAAAAGTACTTCACATTTGTTCATTTAAGAAATTCCCATCTCTCTATCTGCATATCTTACAAACCCTACTGTAACATCACCGGGGGTCCCGGCTTGTTTTTATTTTTTGTTGTTCTTCAAAATAACATCATATTGTTCCGTGTCTAATGTAAATCCAACATTATTCATTGTCTCCACTCACCCAACGCCTATCACGGGAAGCGCTATGCGTCACTTCGACGACTTCCCCTGCAATCGGATCCGTATTTTGGTGTGTCCCTCTGGCGGAACCACCAAAAAATAATCATATTGATTCACGTTTTCAGTAGCTTAACTGGAGTTGCAACAGTGTGTGTGTGTGGGAAGGGGGGGGGGGGATAGACCAAAATTAGGTAAATCTACCGAGAACAAATGAGTCAATGTACCGACATTTTTTAAAAGGTTATCACTTAACAGTTTACTCGTCAATTTTCCAGCCAGGAGGTGGTGCTGGTGGGAGTTTACACGTGACTTCGTAATCCACCTCAGTTGACCGGGCAGCACTGTGTGAATTTGGTCTTTTTGATCTGTCTTTTGGGACTTGTATATTCACAAATGCATGCACTGTATGGGACCCTTTTTCACTTTATGGTGGGTAAAGGGTGGTGTCCCCTACCCTTTGGTCGTATAAGGTGTCTAAGATGCAAAATGATGTTATCTTTGGTAATTTTTTTGGACGTGATAGGGTTTGAAAATGTTCTTAATCTATTGAATTCTAATTTTGGGGGCGTGTGAAAGATGAGAGTACGTTCCTGCGAATAGGATATGCCGTTAGAAAATTCCTCAAGTCCCCGTTGTATTTATACTTTAATGCATTCTGTTCGGAGAAAGTATTTATCCGCAGAAATACCTGCATGGACTTCAAACTACGTTCAATACATAAGCGGGTTAAGCGCTCCAGAATTAATATCATTTTCCCACGAAATATGCATTGGGTCAGACTCTGCTTCATACACCGTTTTTGGTTACTGTCCAGAAAAACTTATCTGTCGACCTAAAACAGTTTAAGCAAGTCTTCTACCTCAGTCTGGTGATTTTTTTAAAAATCTTTGAAACTTTGCTTTATTGCTTACCCGAGACTTTGCGGTGACTCCTATCAAAATGTGTTGACAGATAGCACAACCTTTTACGGAATAGCGGGCGAAAATTTCGATATATGGATATGATAGTTTTAGAGCTATCTGTGATCAGGTGATAGAGGACAATTAAAATAGATCCACCATTAAAAACATACGATACGTCTGTTGGGTGTCAGTTCCACATCGGGTGGATGTACCGACGAGATCAGCAAATGTACCGACAGAACCTTCCTAGGACGTCAATTGGGGGAAGGGCACCGCCCCACCTGCGCCTTCAGTTACTAAGTTAACATTTATTGTTTCAGGTTTGTCACGAAGTCATCGCATACACGCACCGTGCCCGATTTGATGTCATTATTGTCACATTTGAGGCAAACGATACAAACTACAACGGTACATACTGTTGTCAGCTGTCATCACAATACGCCACTTGAAAATATGATCGTTAATTGACTCTGCATGGTAACAATTCCCATCATCGATGAAATTAGGAATATTTAGTGGCAACCTTTAAGATCAGAGACGGGTCATTCCCTAAAGTGGAGTGTGCTAACATGTTGCCAAATATTTTCAACGCTGTGTAGACTTATATGGACTGAGCACCGTTAGACTCAGTGGTTCGGGACCTACGGTCTCCAGGTATGATATATTTTTAGAGGGGATAAATCCCTGCCGCAATGGGCAGGACACGCGTGTTAGTGATAAGACTGCCCTACCAAAGCAATGTCCAGTCACCCTAGTGAAAAAACGCCAACTTTTTTCAAGATATATTTCTTCAGTGTCCAACCTATGATGTTTCATGTTCATGTGTAAGGGGAGGGTGTCCCTGCTACGATTTGGAATTTAAGGTTTTATATGGAAAGCCTCAAAAAAGAAATAGGCCTACATGTAAGCGAAACTTCTTAGTACAACTTTAGCCCAGCGACCCATCTTCAGCTTGCTTAGCTAGCATGAGCGTCCAAAATCGGGAGGGGACAGAAATTCTATGGGGGGCAAAACCTCCGAGTCACTACGAATTGATACGAAACGTGCGAAAATTTCGGCCCGAAATGCCTCCCAGATCGCTAGAAATGACATTTCTAAAGCCTATTTTCCGCATAGAAGCTTGGTAAACACGTTTTGTTCGGTCTTTGCTTTGATTTTTATACGTTTTTTCAATTTTTGGATTTTCGGGCGGGGGGGGGGGGCACTAGGAGGGCAAGTGCCCCCTTGCACATGCCTGCGGAAGCCCATGTTAGGTAGTTATTTAATTAGATCAGGATTTTACGGTCTAGTTTCGAATTGGTTTATGTCGGACCGGCCACGGCCCTTTTTCCAGAAATGGCTCATTGGCTTGTTTTCCCTACTTCATTGCTTATGCTGAGTACGAAGCACTAGAATAGGTCTGGCTCGGGTTGGTTTAAGTCGACCTGGCTAGTAGGCTGCTATAGAACCACATTCTGTTCAGATATTAGGCATCAAGTCTTCTTTTCTTGTTTTAACCCACATGACCGTCAGTTAAATCTTGTTTAGGTTTGGGTGTTGTCCGGGAAAATGTTTAGCGGCGACCCAGGAATCTCTTTATTATTCAGCTTAATATGAACTTAACAGTGAGGATATAGGTCTGGCCTACGCTCAAAAAAGCGACATATTTTCCATGCAGACGTTACGGCTGCGCTTGTTTCGTGCACCCGGTACCTCTATAAAGGTATGCTACCGGTACCCATATGAGAGCGCCCTCTATCAGTTTCCACTTGGACGGGCCAGCCCCTTTGATGACATTGTTAATAATGGTTGTCCACGCTCCCTCCCAGAAATAGTTTTTGCTACTAGCGCCATTTGAGAAAAGCCGGTATGCCACGTTGCAAAGTGAGTAGGCGTATGGGCTTCTCTGCTGGCCGGGGAAGGGGGGGGGGGTTGCAAGATCGAATCTACCCGAAAAATATTAACAGTCTGCCCAATTTCCCGGCAAATGATACCGCATTAACATATCTCCAAGTTTGAACGAAACCGAAGAAAACGGGATGAATGGATGTTTTCTCGTGGGTTTGATTTAACGACATACTAGATAAACTTCATTGTCAGCTTAAGGTAGAACAGCCTTCTCTGCACGAAATATGAAACCCTGAAAGAAAGACTATCTAATCTTTCCTCCAATATCGGTATCGGTTAGCGCGGAGCGTACAGAAAAGTTTGAAAAGTCGCAACACCACAACAGGCTGGAAGTAGCATTTGCTTGCAAGTAAAACTTAACTTGAAGCCAGTCGTTTGTTGAGTTTTCGTTTTGCAAAAGAGCTATCCGCTCTCCGAAAAACTGAACCGCTGCCCCGTCCCACTTCACCACCCACCCCGAAAAAAACCTCCGTGGGGACACTTACTCCGTGAAGGAGAATCTGCTTCTTGGTCGTTCGATTAAAGTGTTATTTTTTCATTTAACATTTCAAAAGGGGAAAGCAAAAATAATTCAACTGCTGTGCATCAAGTTCTTGAAAACTGTGCTTCTCCATAGCCACATCATGCTAATGCAAGCAGTGAACCATAGAAGCTGCTATGGGGTGAGAGATCAAGGAGTTGCTCTAGCAACTCCCTGGAGAGATCATGAGCAGGCACGGAGTACCATGGTTGTTGTTCATTATTCCGAAGTATCGTTTTCCGAATGAATATCTCTCCGAACAAGACAAGTTCCGGTTTTGTGATCGTGACACAGGGCCAAAAGGACTTAATTGACTCTGTCCCGAATTTGTCTAAAAAAATTATGGCAAAAGGACCCTTAAACCTGATTTTCCGGGTTCAAAGGGCATCAAATAATAATTTGGACAATAAAATGTGCAACCTTCCACTTTGTAGTGTTTATCTTTTCAAGGTCAAACTTGTATGAACAGGTTAAAAATCTAAGTGAGCAGTGGCTTCCTGCCTCCATGCATATCAGGACCCTGGTGAGTCTTTTGAGTCTAACCTGTGAGGTGAAGGTCTGTCCAAACGTCGTAATCACGATACTGACTTTGAGTTATTGGGTGATAATTCGGGAATAATTCAGAATATTTGAACATGATCCTCTAGTCGGAATAAAGGCCCTTCGGAATAACGAATCTTCGGAATGATAACGGTTCAAGTTTCACATTCCGGACATCGAACCTTAGGCATAACGGTCCTAATGTTAGATTCGTAATAACAGAATGACAAACGTTAGGAAAAATGGTCCTAATGTTTGATTCGGAATAACGGCCCTTCTGTCGGAATCACAACCCTTCGGGATACCGATTCATATGTTTAATTCGAAATAATGAACCTTTGGAATAATGCCCCGTGGGAATATTGATCAGACCCCGAGTGCCACATGGGTGAAACTTGAAATTTAATGTTTGGGCTAGTTCCCCTTTTCCCCGCGATCTTCGACTATGGTAATGGAGTAAAAGCTACCCGATTTAACCAGATTTTTTTTTCTTCCTCTCTACATTTACCCAAATTTCGGGTCAATGACAGTGTAAGCCAACCCTTTCAAGTTTCACACAATTTACTGTGGCTCAGATTGTAAGCTGCAAAGTAGTGACCACTTGTACATACCTGGGCCACCCGAATACATCCCCTTTCAGCCTCCTAATAACTATTAGGAACATAACTTTACATAAAAAAAATTACAGGTCAGAAGATGGTTTTCGGGTCAAGTTTGGGGCAATCTACACACCTGTACAACTTTCCGCAGCTAAATACACCTGTACAACTTTCCACCTGTCTAGTCGGCATAATCTGGCTTGCCTGCGAACTTTTGCCAATATTCTACAATTAGTCGTAACTGCAATTCTTAAGTTTACTCAAAATCTGAGAAGTTGAAACTTATTTGCTTGAGTTGCTTCCTCACCTACATTCTTGACTTCTACAAAAATGCACTTTGCCACAAGTTTTACACATCACGGCAAATAAGTCTTGAGTGTTAGGACTGTTTGAGTTCTAGTTAGCTTGAACTTTCCAACTCACCTTAGTGTTTACTTTGTAAAAAAAAAAAAAAAAAATATCCTGAGACTGGAATACCATGACACGTCCATAAAAGGAAAGAATTAATAAATTTTAACTGCGACCATTGCACAAAATATTAGGTCAATGGGAAGTTACATTGGACAAAAATAACAAAAGGCAGGTATCAACTCCGAGCGGTTTAGCTCTATCGAAAAAATAAATAAAAAAATAAAAAAAAATAACGAAATAGGTGCGATGTAACGGAATAATATCTCCCCGACGTAGTAAACAATATCTACAGACATAAAAATGAAATGCTTAGTTTATGCAATATGAACAATAGTACTTGTTCTATTTAGCTTTAAAGTACAAACCCAATCAAGGGCCGTAGCCTGGGCAAAACCTCTAGGGGGCAGTTCAAAAAATAAATAAAGCGCCACCTCCCTTAGCACGTGGTGTATTTTCCGAGGTAATTTTTTACCAAATGTTTCCAACAGATGGGGGAATAACTATTTCCAATCCCAAAAATTTGCTGTTTTCAAAACAGGGAAAGGGGAGTTAGAAAACTATTCTGTTAAAAGAAGGGCTTAAGGTCATTACAGGATTTGGTATGTCAGAGGGGTACTTATTCTAAGCATTTTGGTGAAATTTGCGTTGAAATCCGATGTGTAGTTCTCAAGATATGAGCACGTAAAGTTTTCACATTTTCAACTAAAAGTGACCTTGAAGCAAGCACATATGACATCATATCCCCACATTAGTGCATAGTCTTATGTTTTTTCTTTAAACTTTAAAGTTGGTTTTCTCCTCCCCCCCCAAAAAAAAAAAAAAATTAAAATGTGATTACCTAAGTGGCATGAGAACTACAAACTTTGCATCCCCCACAGGGAGGTCCTATTCCAGTTAACTCCAAGGTCAACACAACAGTCTAATAAAACAAAGGGAAACACAGCATTACTTGTCAATGTGAGAAAGTGATATAAGTTCTGCTGCCCTCAAACTCACTTTGGAACACAAATCTACTGACTTCATTTACTGATATCTCGAGAACTACATGTCAGATTTGAATGGAACTTTCACCACACTATGTAGTTTTGGTTCCTCTTTCACATATGAAAATTAAATTTTTGCTTAAACCTTCTATTTAAATCCCTTAGGAGAAAGCAGAACTTTCTTTATTGTTTAAACTTTTAAAAAGGTACTGTAATCACGAAAAATGGAAGCATTTAATGTTAATTGCTTCATGCATTGACGTTATCGTATCTTTTCCATACCAAAAATTAAAAATTGATACGGATTCTCATAAAAATGCATTAGAACGTATGCCGGATTTTCGATAACGTTACAGCAAGCAATTTATTGCCTGACCTTCGACTGCGAATCTACACGAAACACCGTCGAGAATGCGAAAGGATTTAATACACTTTCGACAATTTTATATAATCGATATAGTGATCGAATCATTTCGCAATCGAAGACATGACAGGGGTATGCTGTGAAGTCATCCAGAGGTCGGCATACCGTTTGATTGCCATATAATCTTTAAATTGTTTACACCTCAGGAAGCCGAATGAAATGGGCTAGCACTTTGTTTGGGGACTTACATAGTTCGATTGTAAAACGGCTGTGGGGAACAATCACAGAGATTTATCATTATTCCTAGAAAAATACTTGGAGCAAACTAGGCCTATTAATCAGGGTACATGAAAAAAGGTAGTCTTATAAATATGGGCTATTTAATGAAACGTAGCTTAATGTCATATGTTATTCCAACAGTGCCCTATAGTTAAACAAAAAACTTTCTATGCAGACAGCTGCCGCCAGTTACTTTTTTGTCGTAAATAACTTCAGGACTAGGAATTTGAATTAAGTCACTATTACGATGGATTAAGAGCAGCGCAAGGCCACTTAATCTATCCTGTGCCATGCTTGTTCTTGTCCAAAGTTTCAAACGGCGGAGCGAGGAGAATGATCGTTCACAGGAAACACTCCCTACAGGTGTGGTCAGGGAAATTGTTAGTTTGCGAGCAATCGCAGGAAAATACTCGAAACTTACTTTCTTCAGAGCTTCTAATGCAGTGCTTGGTTTTTCCTCCATATCTTGGTGAAGAATGATCCATCTTTCAATTTCAATGTCCAAATTTTGTATTTCGTTAACAGGAACAAACTTTCCATAGGAACTTTTAATGTCTGCAATATGATCAGATTTAATGTGCTCCAGATTGTTGAACTCATTGTTTTTTGGTGAGCGGTTCTTCGGCTGAAGTGCCACTGTTACTCGCCATTGTAACCGGTACGGTACAGGACAGGAAAACTCTGCTAATGACTTAAATTCAAGTGGCGCTGTGTACATACCGCACGCGTGCATTCCTTGTGATTTACCGCCCTTAAAGGTATCCAGAGCGCTGCGGCAACTGTATTGTGCACTTGCTAGACGAATCTGATCGGTTACGTACGCACAGTATTAAACGTGTGGTCTGAACGCTATTTCTGTCAAACAAGCCAGCATGTTTTTACACTTTACAGTCAACGCGGTGATCTAGGAAATCAGAAGAAATAATTCGGGCAAATTAAAAAAAAAAAAAAAAATGCACTGGGAAGAGAGCATATAATTTAATTTGTGTGCCCTTTATGTACGATATGGAAATCTCATCGAGGTGGAGGGCAGTTGTCCGCCTGCCGACCGGCGGGCTACGGCCCTGCAATAACGGAGAAACCTAAAGTACCCCCACAACCAAAGAAGAGCTTCGGAAAATTTCCCCCATTCCCACTGAAAGAAGGATTACCTCGGGAAATTTAGTATTCTTTAGAAAGAGGCCATGAACTAAAAATCTCAACTGGTCCCAAACTGGAACCATGTAGCAATGTGGTATGAACAACTTGTACTCAGAAGTTAGTTCAAGTACACACGACGGATATGTATGCAATCAATCTACATGATTTGGATCCCACGAAATGGTCATGGAACAAGCACGTGCTTGTACCATTTTCCACTGAAATAGATCCTCATAAGATGATCATGATTGTGACATTAAACAACATGATAATGTAATGACAAAAAGGAGACATGGCCCAAGTATCTCACGTACTCCTTCCTTCCATCCACCTTTCATTACAACATGTTCTCTATTGTGGTTGGTCGCATTTTCCGATGATCACCTGACCACATTTCTTTGGTTCAGTTTATCGGACGACTCCCATCAAGAAACAAACCGATCTTTTGGGAAAAGATTTGTACAGCGAAGGAGACGAGTATGTGACAAGATTGTGTGAAATATATGGCTAATTACGAAATACGGTACATTTTTCCCTAAATGCTCTACATTTTAACAGTAAGTAGGCTAATTACAACATTAAGTAGGCTAATTACAACATTAAGTAGGCTAAGTACAACATTAAGTAGGTTAATACGCCTGGTACTTTACATAAGACGTAGCCATGAACGAAGGATGCTGTCCTACGTGGACAGGGTTTCTTACTCTCTTTCCAGATCGTTGTTGTTTGCTATATATATTTGCAAAATCAATTTATTTAGAAACAATTGGTTACCCAATTTATTTAATAATCGATGTATGGAATGGTTATGAAGACAACTGCATAAACGTGAAAAAAATGATATGCTTTCTGGCAGTTTTGTGGAATTTCGGCGTAGTGGTATGCTACGATGAGTCCGTTCGTCGTTTGAACTGCATACAGTTCACGAACCTACAATATGTGTAGTGGTGGAATCTTACAGGCAGGTCACTTTAGTGCAAGTGCCGGGCCACGGTTGCGGAGAAGCGTTCAGTAGAAAGCCAGTATGTATACGGTCTATTGCAGTCAGTGTAAAAACGATGTGACCAATTGCACGAAGTTTTCTAACGTGTGTAAGGTAAATGTTCGTAATACGGAAGGCAAGTGCAATTAAACCTCGAGTCCGAATTTTCGATGCAAATCTCGTATTTCACCATAGGGATATCACTCTAAAAAATGTTGTGTAGAATTTACACAACATTGTGTGACTAGTCCACCAATCAACAAATGTGTAGAAGTTCACATGGTTGTGTAATAAATTTACACAACATGTGTATAAATTACACATGTTGTGTAAATTCACACAACATTTTTTAGAGTGTACGTTTGAGCTGAAGTCAAAATCAGAGTGCATTAACTGTAGGTACATTTGCAGGTTCACTACATTTCAGGCACTTATATTTTGAATATGAAATCCAACGTCTTATTAAAAAATTGCCGGACTCCTCTCTTGTCGGACAGGGGCGTTGCAATATCCTAGGTGGGGTGGCCAATTGCCACCCCATTGGAAATACTGGGGGAGGCAAACATACTGTTTTTACCAGGCTCCAATTATTCAGGCAAATTTAAAATAGAAACAACAAGCAGAATAAACAAAATATAGTAACATTTTGGGATACGGAGGGGTTCCAAACAAGTCACTTGGAGTGTATGTGCTCGTCAATGTGAGAGTGCATGTATGGGTGGTTGTGTGTGCGTAAGTGAGCTTTCGCTTTCGTAGGGTGGATTGATCATAGATGATTTGGGTCCTGGAAACGATCATGGGTTCGACAGGATGTTGAATTTTGGAAAATATTTCCCCCCCCCCCCCCAGTCCACATACCAGTTCTACGTCCCTGTTGTCGAATTAACCAGGCAGTTCATCCTCAAACTACAAAGGCAACCAGAGACTGGTACATGGTCATGTCTATTGTGGTTACGGTACGTAACCACATTCTCTAGTTTTGCGTCTGTTCCTATTCTTCACGGTGATTACATCGCATTGTGCTGCTATGCAACTTTTCAGATTACTTCTCACTGCACGGTGCTGCAACTTCCACGAGCTAGTGCTGTAACACCTGTTTACAACACTGATCTACATACCTAGATGTGGGGTGGTGCCGAGAAATTGAAGCAACAGAGTCGCCATATTGTGTGTGGCAAAAGCTTCGTGCAACAGCGCCACTCTCCACACAGTTGGATAGGCAATTTGATACGATAGCTTGAAAATTTGACGTTTTAGCTTGAACTAAGGCCAAATATATTGTGGAATGTGCTCGGTTTTAATAGAAATGTTAAATACTTTGAAAACTGAAAAAGATCTTGTTATATTGAGCTCAGTACTTTCACCCAGTGCATTTTGACTTAGTGGATAGGTCATTTCAGTCCTCTTTCACAGTGACAACTGAGTGCAAGTTCAATAAAAAGTGGGGAGGTGGGATGAAGGAGGTATCGAGTCTCAACCTGTAAATTCGAGTCCACAAAGTTGCTCACACAGAATTGCCCTTTAACAAAGTCTCCCCTGACAACTCCACCCCGCAGTACACTACTGGCCCTGTGACTTGAAAAATATTCCCTATATGAATGAAAAGTGCACTGATTCACTTCATATAGGAGCGTTGAATAATGAACTGAACTACGTAATCAACTCTTTCTCAGAAGTAGTGTTGGATATTTTACTGTCCAAGTGAATAGTACTTGCCGAATGCCGATGCTTCATTGTGGCCAATAAACCGTATATGGCACAGTGGGGGCAATACAGTCACTCAAGTGACCCTCTACAAAGTCACCCCTGACAAAGTCGCCCGCTTTGCCAACACAGTCCACCCCCCCCCCCCTCCTATGAAAGTTGTCACTAACAAAATTGCCTCCTGACAAGGTCGACGGTCCGTAAGAAATGTTACTCCGAGTAGTAAAAAACGTGCTACTAAATATAGGTAGTAAACCTTATGGGTCTCTTGTGGCTCCTGTGAGCTGGGGAGTTATAGAATATACTCACGGTATTCCCCTGTCGTAAGAGGCGACTAAACAGGGGGACTTATACCGCACCTGACCTATATGACAGTGTAGATATTCGTAATACATTCGTGTTTTTTGGTCACTTATTTAGCAAAAAAACATTTTTTATTGATAACGTATCAAAAGTAAACATGGGGGAGATGTTTAACTTCTGTCATGTTTTAAAGAGAATCCGTTAAACGTTTGGCTGAATTAGGTATCGGTTAAGCAGACGATCGGTCCTTAAGCGCTTAAGCGGTCAAATTTTAATGTTTTGCTGTTGTAAGTATGTAAAGTAATATTCCCGAGGTTAATCAAGAGTTGTAAAGTTGAAAATAAAGACAAGAAGACAGTCAGACATAATGCTCTATCTGTTATGATGATTTTTAATACCAGACAGGTAATGAATGAAACAGATGGGTTGGAATATCTTCCATACTATTACATATTGGAATCTTCTACGGGCTACTAAGACAAAATATTTGTCCGAAAAGATAAATCTAGGCCGACAAACAGACAATGTCACGTTTCGTGTTGTGTTTAATGGGGACTTATGAGAAGGAGACAATCAATTTATTAGGAAACCGAGCTATGGGGAAACCATCTTTAAGGGACGAACTTTAGGGTTGCAAACCACTAATTATTTTCCCCATTGACTTACACACTGGACATACAACCCCTCTGGTTGAAATTTAGCAAAATAAAGTATCTTATGACAATTTAAAATTTTCATAGGAAGAGACCCTTGAGTGATGTGTACATGTTTCCCGCCTTTGTCTATACACAAAAATGGCGTTTCACAAAGCGGAGTAATACAATGAAAATGGCATTTTGGATTGGTCAAATTGCCTTGATTTTTGCACCGTCTGTATTTCGACTTATTTTACACACAAACCACATAAAAAATACACATATATCATAAGTAACACAATCAGAAACAACATTCCATATAATGTTACCCACTTCATTTTTCAGTAAACATTTTCCCAGGTAAGGAAATTTGAGTTAGTGGTCCGCTACCATAAGGGGATGAACCTACAAGAAGACGAAATCTAACTTTAATGAGGCGAAATGAAAGGTAACAAACTGAATTTGAGAAAACTTGAATGCGACAACTTAATATGAGACGAACTTTTATGAACGAAGCTTGGATTGTAAACTAAAACAAGGCAATTTCCAGTGAGTCGGAATTAAAGAAGATATCAGTGATATTGAATGCAGCAATGAAAAAGAGAAAAAAAAGTTGAGAAAAACAATAAAGAGACAAGAAAATGCCGTTGCCGTTTTGCGTTAAAGGTTGTGAACAGAGCTCCTGGCAGGCAAATTTGTTTGCATTGAAAGTGTGGTCTATCTGGCAGTTATACTTGCCTAGATGCAATAAATGTTTTCAAATAATTTACAGCCGTCATTTTGGATGTATAAAGAGATAAAACGATACCAACTTATGTCAAGCTCACTACGGTGGCTTGGCCACAAATAATCGGAATGGACACTTTTTTAATCACTCCAGTACATTTATTTCTTTCTAAAAACATTTCATCATTTTTAAGGCGGTAATCGGCCGACAAATGCCATTTCGATTTGGGAAAAATGCTTACATTATAACAAACTTCATCCAGTGGATAAGCCACATTTAAAAATATTCGAAATGAACACCTGATTTATCATGATGTACATTTGACGACCCGACGGATATTTTGAAATTTATATTAAAAATCACTTTTTCCCTGGTGTGATTTAATATAATATTTTTTCCTGTTTAATCCCTGTATTTTAAGGGATAGGAAATCACTGACTTATCTTTTGTTGCATTAATTTATTTATTTTCGTTTTTTTTTTTTTTTTTTGGGGGGGGGGGGGGTGGATGTAAAACGTAAATCGACTGTTCGAGTTGTTTGGAAAATAGGGGATGCCAAAGGACTTTTTATTTTGTCCAATACAAAGGTTTTTTGATCTGTTTTTCACCTTATGTTTAAAAATCTGTTGAACATTAACTTTTGGGCAGCAAAAGTATTCTACCTTCTTTTAATTCTGTTTAATCGTTTATCTAGTATTGGGTAAGTTGGAGGGTACACAGAGTTTTAAAGCAGATTTAAAACTTACGGAAGCTGAGAAAACGACTTTACTTTTAGACGAAAAACGTACACATATGAGTACTTTAGATCTTTAGATTCAATTAACAGTTTTCGTTAACATGGACAACTATATGTCGTCTTCTTCTTTAAAAATATTAGGCCTATTGTTTAGAGTTTAACAAATAAAAAGATTTGATGAAGTTTTACCCATTTAATATTAATATCATCTGATTTTAGGTGATAGTTTCAAATTTGCAAAATGTTAACTTATGGCTAGAATAACATTTAGCCGTTTTAAAATTTACTGAGGGAGCCTTGATTCACGATATAGGCCTCTCTTGAATTTCAACGGAGAGTTGGTACTCTGACGAAAGCGTGGAAAAAGCTTTCAGGAAAACGCCGAAGTAGAAGTTGAACAAGATTTTCTTAGAAGTTATGAAATCAATCATCTTGTAAACATAACATGATTCAGTTTTGATTGGGAGATATTGTTGGCTGGATATTAAAGAGTCACATTTAGTGTGAATGGATTGGAAATGTTCGCCCGAAAATGGCGTATGGCAAATGACGCATGGATATCATTAGTCCCAAACGATTCGAATTATTTAACAAGGTTGCAATTATGAAACAAACTTTTAATAAAATAGGAGAGTTCATAGTCTCAAATTCTAAATAGGACTTCCAGCTACATTCCATGGGCGTTTTGAGAAACATTAATTGAATGAAGTTATTCAATTCAAAATTCGATATTTTTTTCAGAGGGGCCAGTTTTTTCAACAAAGTTCCATGCAAAAGCATACTTCCGCCGTCCTCCAGTTTGACTTAGGACCACGCCGCCACAACCCCGCGACCTCTCTATCGAATATGTCAGTGCTAAGTTAATAATTAATTCGGACTAGCTTGTCAATTATCACAGAATTTCAGATGCAATTGCAGTTTCCTTTATGTTACAAAAACACCGTCCAAGAATCTCATCCAGGGGCGGCTCCAAGTTTTTCCCGACTTTTAGTAAAATAAGTTAGTTACAAGGAGTTTTACGGCCCAGTTTCCGACCAATTGCCTCAAGTCGACCCGGCCAAGGTCTTTTTTCAGTTGTGGCTAACTGGCTTGTTTTCCCAACTCCATTGCTTATGCTGAGCACCAAACACAATGGCAGTGGGTTCCGGTTTAATCTTTGATATGACCAGGCCAGTCCTGGAACACCCAACCTCTCGACTGCAAGTCTGATATTCTAAGCAGTTGCCCATGCGGTAGGTTGATTCTCCCGGCGGATGAGGAGGGGGGGGGGCACATTTAAAAGCCCCAACCAAGGTGATGAGTTCCTAATGGGACGTAAATGGCAGAATTTTTTACGCGACAAATGTAAATATTTAACACTCCGGGGCTTATTGAAGAAAATTAGTATTTTTGAAAGGAATTTGTCTCTTTTAAAGACCATTAAAATAATCGGGGTGCTTGTCGACGAATCTGTTCTTCATATGACAAAAAAAAAAAAAAAAAATGGAGGTTACGGATTTTCGTTTTTGAAGAAGCATTTCATTTTAGGCATGCAGACTGTCCTCTCATAGGAAACCGCAACCTCAATTTGCCCAAAAAGTCTAACCTTGAACAAAGACTTGATAACTGAGAGCTTATATTGGAAAAAAAATTGGTATAACAAGAAAGAAAATGCTTTCTTTGTTGTGAGAAAAATTTTGAAAATTTTGGGGCTGTTAAATGTACCACCTATTAAGAGCAAAACTAAATAGAATGTTGGGGTGTTTGAATTGTCTTGATTTTTTTCATTGTAAGGAGTATCAGCTGAAATTGAAAAAAAAAAAATCGGTAATATTTTGACTGTTTTAAAAAAAAGATTGGAAAAACTGTAGCTCATTGAAGAAAGAATTGTGACGTTATGATGGTTTTTGGTTTATTTTTTATTGAAGAATCTTACCTTAATATCAGAAAGATCAAGTAGACGGAGCGACGTGTAGTTTGTTAGGTTTACTGAATATCATCATGCAGGTCAAAACCCTTGGACGATACCGATACATTTTCAGAAAAGGGGTGGCTTCCTCTCCGGCAGTAGCCGGGGGGAGGGGGTGTGAGTGTTTGAACGACCCACCCCGACTTGAAGGAGTCCATTTTTCCAGCCCTGTGTTTGAAGGGTCAGCTATGAAATATTTTCTATCTTGACATGTTAAGGACGAATTTCCGTTCACTTTTAGCAGGAAGATAAAACCTTTCAGATTACATGTATGTACGTCCTCTAAAATGCTCCAGATTGCAGAAGATCTGCAGATGTCAAACTTTTCATGGGAAGCATGCCCGGACCCCTAGTAACTGCATGCTTACGGCACGCTTCAGCCGCCCCGTATTTGGAAAAAGGTCCACATCTTGGAAAAAAGACCCACCCCTCCACATGGGCTGGCTACGGTCCTGCCTCTGACCATGTATTTGAAAATCTGGAGCTTACATGTTGAAGGAATTTTATGGCAGAAAACATAAGCGTAATGAAGCATTTTAAGTTTGTGGGTATGATGAATTTTTGCCTCAAAATTTGACCCTGTTTGAAAGACTATCTAGGCGGAGCGCCATCAGTAGTTGGTGCGGAGTGCCCAGAAAAGTTTGAAAGATCTCTACCCCTCTTACTGTCAGATAACCGGAGATGGCATTACCTAGGCTGGTAAGTAGGATTATTAGGAGACGCTCTTCCGAGCTTCCGTTTGCAAATAAATGTTTCACTTGAAATAAATTAGCAAACTGATAAAAAATAGTTCTTAATAATAATACAAAACGGAATAAGATGCACAAGCCTGCAATGCTCTGCTCAGTAAGCTGTTCTATTGTAACATTTGGCGGAGCGCCACGGTTGGTTTGGGCAGAGCGTAGAAGAAGTTTTGAAAACTTGAACCCCCCGCCCCCTCACTCAGACAGCCGGAAATGGCATTTTCAGAGGCTTGTAACCTGAAACGAAGTAGTCACTATTTTTTACTTTACTTTGAAATAAAATTTTCACCCATGACGAGAAAATCAGCAACTTTCTGAGTGATCAGAAAAGTATTAGATAAAATGTACTGTCACAGCCATGAGTGGAATTATCATCATAGTCATTATACACTCTAAAATCAAAAGAGTGAACTTAGTCACTCTTTGATCGAGTGAAAAGTGTAAATTCACTCCATTAGAGTGATAATTCACTCCAAGAGGAGTGAAGTTCCCTCCAAAAAGAGTGAAATTCACTAGAATTTCCATCGTTCAAAAGGGCGCTCTAAGATGGGTAGCGATCATCTGAGAGGGGTGGAATCAAGAGTTGCAAACTAAATCACCTGAAATGTACAATTTTAATATAATCAAGGTGTTGCGTTGACACAACGTTTTAGGCTTTCAACACACTCTTCATGTGAAAATCTAAATTGCAACATAAGTAGGTGTCTCACACAAACATGTGAGAGAGTTTCCGACTTCCATGGAACAGCGGAAACAAAACCTGAACAGTCGCCAGGGGCGAAAGGAGATGTGGCTGGGGACGGGATTTGAGATGAAAATTATCAAGAGTCGAAGAAACACCTCACATTGGGTACCAGTGTTGAACCTGTTTACCGCCTAACGATTTTTTTAAATAGAAATAATATCCAAGTATTTTGCACTGCAAACTGATTTTTAGAGATTGGGACTACACCCTTACCCACGTGATCCCCGGGATTGCAGCAAAACACATTGACATTTTTCTGGTTAATTTTACATTTTTTGAAGGAAAATGATCCACTCTTATGTTCGGCGCCTATAAGTTTAACGCCGCGATGAAGAATTCTTCCGATTTCTGATTGCCCATCGGCGTATGCCATTGAATGCAAACAGCAGTGTGTCAGTGCGATGGGCTAACCCCGTTAGTACACCATGCATGACGGTGCATTTCAGTTGTCGCATTGGGGTATCATATTGTACAAACTTCCAACTTTTGCTAGCACCGCACATTGTTTATTCATGCAAGTTGTCAACTTCACATTTGAAACGAATCAGAACTTTATCATTCCCCGACTTACAATGGCAAATCGTATCCCCATTATTCATGGTCCATAAGGCTGATGGGCTCGCAGCCCTCTGACAGCGAAGGGATAGAAGAAGGAATCTGCCCGCAAAATAACATTTGCCACAATTTCCGCATAAGGCTATGAAATCAATACAATACCTCTGGACAGTGGTGTAACCACGGAGGGGGGGGGGGTTGTGAGATAGAACAAGCCATGGCCCAACCTTGCAATGCAAAAGCACCTAAAGAGCGGTATTTCTCTCTATCCTGAAACTTTTCCCTGATGTCGTGCCCCCCCCCCCCCGCCGCCCAGACACACCCAACATGACATAATCCCGGCTAAGCCACTGCCCGTGGATAAACTCAGGAAAGCTAACACCTGAAAAATCCCAATTGAAAAAGTCTATTCTCTTCGAATTCTCCCACAAAAAGCGTCTTGAACTAGAACAACTACCTGGCAAATAGATTTCATTGAAAGAGTAAAAGGGTGCATTATTATTGTTATTATTATTGTTTGTCTGACAAGGTCAAATTTTTACAAATGAATCTGAAAACAAAAGGAGTTTGATGAAGGATTTGTGAGGTGTTATCTCTTCGGTTTAACTAGAAATTTTGAACTTGCCGGCAAGTACCTCAAATCCATTTGAAAAGTAATGGAATGTTGCTGGCCAACACTCAGTTTTGTACTCATAACAAAATGTACACATGGTTAAAACTAAAGGAAATAATAAATTACATTGAAAAAACTGACAGTCTAGACTAGGGGTGACACTTGGATATGCTGTTGCTGTCAATTGTGGCAATGAGGCTATTTAAAGTTTCTGATGCACACTCATAGAGTCATAGCTGAAATCATATGTTTCAGTTTCACTGCTGCTGTTTAGCCCCCAAACCAACAAACATGTACAACCTCCTAGCATCAGTGAAAAAAGGCATTGCGAAATGTAGCTGTACGACATACTGTACGTTCAAAGGGCTGTGCACCATCTGCCAAGATCCAGGTTTTAACTGTTAGACGGGTCCATTTATAGCCTGACCCCCAAAAATTGCAACAAAAGGTCTTTCAATTGTTTTCTATGCCATTGGATGTAGTTAAAAAGAGGAAAAAAATCTATCAAATTCGGAGCACGGAAAAGGTGGTTTTAACAGCAAATTCAAAATGGCCGTCGGCCGCCATTTTAAAAATGAGAAATGTAAAATAACTGTCGCCAGATGGACTGGAGTGATGCCGAAATTGTCGATCCCAACTATAATAGTTTGTTATGTTAGAAATAATTTCTAACATAACAAATGCACTGGAGTAGACTTGGTGTACCTTTGGCATCATTTTAACACCTAAATCCAAGATGGCGGCTGCCCGCCATTTTGAAAATGATAAAATGTTATATAACTGGCACTAGATGAGTTAGAGTTATAAATAATGTGTCGATTCTGACTATTTCATACATGACAAATTCACTGGAGTAAGCCTGATGTAGCTTTGGTATCACTCCAACCCCTTAATCCAAGATACATGCAACTGTCCGCCATTTTGAAAATGATAAAATGTTATATAACTTGCACCAGATGAACTGGAGTGATGAGAAAATGTCGATTCCAACTATACCTACATGAAAAAGGAGGAAACTTGATGTACCTTTGGTATTATTCCAACACCTACATCCATGATAGCAGCTGTCCGCCATTTAAAAAAAAAAATAGAGTGTGGTATCTGTATAGCTACAGTGTGCTGTGGTTAAACTCCACACCTAACAGTGTCAAATTTCTCAGATGATCAATTTGCTCGAGTGGGTTTCAAGAAGCAGCCCTCCTTATCTGCATCGATTACTGCGTTGGTTACTATAAACTGTAAGTTTAAAGACGCTGTCACCTTAAAGACATCAATAAATTGGATGCAATTAGCCAGGACCAGGTGCTCTGATATAGCCTCTTGATGCAAAATGTTGTTAAACCAACTTTGATTTGTTGTTTTCAGGCCATAGCAAATGATGAATAGCCTCATTGCATACCTTGAATAGTAAGTAACGCCCTTCAGATACAACATGGTGGACAATATTTGATCAGCAAGACTGATACAGTAGCTCTAGGTGACATCATGTCAACAACTGAAAGGCTTAACTAACATCTTGAAACTTACTAAGCTGTCACTGTTAAATCAGATAAACTTATTCTTCATTACTGTCATTAGGTTCATTATAGCCCAAGGGGAGATGATTGTCACAATATGTTAGTTGAAATGGGCCAACCGCCGAGGTGCAGGGGTGCCCATATAAAACATGCAAGGCAATGCCTCTACGAGATACCGAATAATTTCCACTGCATGCATCCCTCGGCAACCTCTTTATACTCATCTTAACAAGAAACTGGTTTGTAAAGGAAGATTTCATCTACAAAATTGGGGGCGCCATGGGGGATCGAGACAAGCCTCACCGGAAATATGAGACATTTTCATGTACTAACTTGAAAAACAAAATACTGACTGATCCTAGAAACATTCGCTGGTTTTGCTATTGAGACGACATTCTTTCGTTTTTTAACATCTCGGAACTCCTGCACTAGTCTAGTAAATAAAATTAATATAATTCATGACTCAATTTAATTTATATGGAGGCCTTCTACAAATCGGCTACATATTTAGACCTCACTATTGTGATATTCAAATTCAAGAACTTTCAAACCCAAGGGCGGCTGAACACCAAAGTCTACAAAAAGCCAAAAGAAACCTATCAAATTGATACGACTGCCGCTCACCCAATCACCACATTGAAAGGCATTTATATGACGTTGGCGCAATTCTGAGACAGTCCTCAGCCTAGTCCTATAGAGTGATTTCACATACGTCACAAGCCCCGCCCCTTTTGACGGGCATACCCATTTTCTGAAGCTAGCTGAGAAGCAGCTGACTACCCACTGTGAGAGTGTTGCACTAAGACAGTATTGAATTTTGTCCAGCAGTGGGGGGGGGGGGGGAGTTCCCAGCTGTGACGTAACGTGAAAGCACTCTATAAGACTTATCCCACCAGGCATTCATGCTTTATCAGTTCTCTTTCATCTCGAGTCTCTTTGTTCTTACTGCAGTGGCTAGTTCTTTTGTTAGCCTGATCAGTGAAGAAACATCCACACCTGCAGTCATGCATTATGTATTCATGCTTTCCGAAAGTGTCCTCGTGGCTCCTCAATTCAGTTGTAAAAACATCCAGTCAGTCGGAATTTCGGAGCATGACACTCCCTAAATATGAGACCCTATAGACACGACGGTCCTGTCTACTAATAAGCACTGGGAAATATTAATATTCAAATGAATATGCAAATTAGATAGGGTTAAAGGTCAAATCGTGTATCCGATACTTAAAAATATAGTTAAAAATGGTACTTCTCAAAAAGTTCCTGATTTATAAAGAGACCTAGGATTTTAAGATACACTATATCCTTGTTATTCAGGACAACCGAATGGGGTTCAGTAAAGAAAAACAACTTTGTGTTGCTATGGCAACTACGGCACATAGAGAAAAAAAATGAAAGTCACCAATGTCAATATTCTTCATCGAGGATCTGGTGTTAGTTAGTCAGGTTAAGTTTGATGTAATTTCCCATGACTCAAATCCTCGGCCTATTCTTCTTCTAACACTATAGTTTGTGTTTTGACCCTATCTTGGAAAGAGAATCTAAACAATCTTTATGTTTAGCTTTTGCTTGCAATAACAAAACAAATCAGCAACATGCTCAGTAGAAAAGATATAACCATATAAAATGCTATACCACTATTTTGTACCGTAAATGGTCTTGATTCTTTATTTTCGGGGAAACTACGAATTAATTGAAAATATGCTATTGCTTCTCTATTATGACTCTTGGCAAAATTCAAGATCCATTGAATTGATTAAATTGCTTGTGACTGCCCGAACTTTTAATGATTTTACTCCTAATATCTCTTCCAAGTTACGTGGCAAAATATTGCTCACCGCACCTGAACCCTCCGCTTCCATGCCCCCGTCACTAACGTCTATGCCGGCCGGGAAAGAACTGTAGGGAAGGACCCTCCCCTTTAAGAATGCTTATAAGGTAGATGTCCTCAGAGGCAATCGGTGTCATAAGGATGTTACAGAGTCTACCATTTTAAGTAAAATTTGGAATTTGGCAAAACTTGCCTATTTTATTTTAAGGAATTAAAAGAATGGCATCACTGAGGGGCCTTAGACAATCCTTCCCCTTTGTAAATTTTTGAGAAATTGGGTGTCCTTATATACAATCTGGTGCCGCATATACTACTCTGAGGTAAAATCTGTGTTAGTAACTTAGGCCTGCGAATTTTTAGGACCTAAAAAGAAAAAAGAAAGGCATCCGTGAGGGGGATCATGGCCCAATGCCCCCCCCCCCCACTTCGTGCGCCTTTGCCGTTACTATCTTGCATTGAGCTCTCGAGAAATTTGAAGAGTTGGTATACCGGTGGTTTCGCGAATAAGACTCAACCACCTTTGACCTTCGAAAAATTGGGCGAGAGGTGGGACTGGAAGGAGGGCTGGGGGATGAGACTATATATATGAATGTAGTAGATCTTCTCGCCTTTTTTTCAACATATAGAAATAGAGAATTGAGGTATACACCACCTCGCAGATATTTTTGGGGGGAGGGGCTTGAGCACATTTGGAGGGGTCTTGAGTCCCCAAAGCCCCTGCCTCCCCCCCCCCGTAAAGCCACCCCTGCTATAAAGTGCTTCCTTTCCAACATAAAAATATTGAGGGGAAGCATGGAAGAATAGTCCAGAAAATTTTGTAATTGTAAGGATTGAAATGAAAATATTCCACCAAGACGACACTGTCACCGTGTGTAATGTCCTCTCTTCTTGTCTTATAAGCTGACAAAACAAAATGATAAGATGGAATACAGGTTTACTTTAATCAAAATGCATTCAATATACTAAATGCCAAAGGTAAACCCCAACGACCTCACAGGAATTTATTAAACGTACGTAGCAGTCATTATTAATTTGAGGGAAATGTACACTATTGCACTGAATTTTGGTCATTGGTGTACAGTACGAGGTGAGGGAGTAGCAGGTTGTCCCTTCCAATATTTCTGAAAATGTTGATTTCGGGTAGGCCTAGGGGGTATGGGAAAAACGGGGTATTGTTTGATACTCAAAAAAATCTTGCATGTTATTAGTAACGCAGAATTCTTTCAAAGAAATAAAAGCGAAATTTTCAGAACAATTGAGAAATGCAACAAATTCGGGAAGATACAATCCCCAGCGTCACTCCAGAGACTTTCCCAACAGTGTGCCCGAAATGATAGAATAGGGCGAAAGTTAAGCCATTGTCATACTTCATCGAATTGGAATTGGGGAAGTCTTTGTTGAAATCTTCATCTCTGGTCGGAAAGAGCCAAAAATTTTTCCAGTCTGAGTAAATTTATCAGGAAAGTTTTACCGCAGGACTATGAAGATTAAATTTATGCTAATTATTTCTTAACGTCACATCGATAGATAGAATTTTTCAGACTACCCTGTTCAATAAAAAATATATGTTGCTGTGGCATTATGAAAAAATCAGTTGACATTTTATTTTCGTGGACATCAAATTCAAATCATATATATCCACCGGCTGACAGTTTTGTCGGTTCTTTTTTTTTTTCCATCTCCATTTATTTCTCGATATTTACAATCGGCTGAAATAGATGTAGCAGGCAAAAGATAGCAGTAGATTACAAAACATTGGTACAAATACAAACCAGTTTAACTTTGTTAAATAAGATATAACATCAAACAAGGCATCGAAAGAGACATCAATGTATAAAGTACTAAACACTTACTTATAATATAAACCCGAATTTGAATAAACATGACCTTCTTTAAGTTGACCGCAAATTGAATTGAACTCTTAAGCAATTAATTCAAAACTCGAGAAAATCATTACAGATTAATTTTCAAACAAAGAAGGTACGTGAACAGAAAACATTCTGTAATTCAGTAAATTTGCTTAATTTCTTTGGGGATGTATCAGGTTTTGATTTAATGTATGCTTCCACTTTCAACGCAAATTTCAATTTGTACCAAAACTCATTACAATTTGGTAACTTTTCGTTTAATTTACAAATATAGATGAAATATTTCAAATGCAAAATAAAATAATTTATCGTATGATCTAACAGTAAATTAAACCCAAAGAAATAATCTTGCTTTGTTAATATAAATTGATTCCCCCCCCCCCCCCCCCGAAAAAAAAAATGTTGTTCCGAATACAAAAATAAACTGGCCGTCATCGGACACTCACAAAACAAATGTTCTATGGTTTCAGGGTCCCTATGGCAAAAGGTGCAAATCTGATTATCCTTCTCTCACATTAAAAACAAAAGTCTATTAATGGCAAGTAAACGGTGACGGAATTTAAACTGAAAATACTGGATCTTAGTTTCACTAAGGAAAAGGAGATTTTTACAATAACACACCAGTTGTTTTTGTCAAAATTGAATAATCGGCTTTACTTGCTACATGCCAGAGGGGGATGGGTTAAAGGGGCTATTAATAAATGATAGGCCAACTTAGAAATACCTTTAATTTTTTGAAAGAAGTGACCGTCAGGAACACTTTCGTTTCACTTCGAAGTGAAGTTTTCTAGTTGCGAGGGATAGCAGAAATTATGCCAAAATATGAAGTAATAGTATTCCTCTTGCCCCAAATTTTTCGCAAAGCTGAATGCAAGATGTTGTGTTGGGGTCCCATTGACATGAAATATATCCTTAACATACATAAGACCCCCCCCCCCCTTCATTAATCGTTTTATTATAACAAATTGAATTATTAATCTTTACAAAATGGTTATTCCAAATAATCTGATGTGCAAACTTTTTTAACGGTATGACAAACGATACTCTAGTCCAAGCCATACAGACTTTAATTAAAATATTGTTAAAATTGTGAACATCACCTTCGCTATAGTTACAATTAAGCAGGAGTTCCTTCCCTGTTCTTTCCGACCAGAAATGGAGAAGACTTTAACAAAAACCCCAAAAGTCGGTCGGGATCCGACTCGAAAGTTGTTTTGGTGTGACAGCGACTGTATATGGAATGTATTCAATTACCAGAATACAAAACGGGCAAAAGGGACAGGGTACACTTGCATTAGGGGTGCAGAAGATTTGTCTGAAGAAATGGGAGTGGTGAAGTCCATCTTGTACTTTTCTGAAACTTTCGTACGCGTTGCTTTAATATTTTTATTTAGTTGAAAATTTCTCTGCAAAAGAAAGCTCAAACTACTTAGAGACTACGTAGATTTACTTTAAAAACAGGAAATTACCATTCCACAAAGGTACAGATCAGTAATGTTCACCATATGCCACCCACCTCCCTCCCCCCTAAAGTTGCCAGTGCATATTCCATTATCTAGCCGAAAACATCTTATGTCCTGGCCAAGTTACAATGATTCTTGTTCGCTCTGTTTTGTGACGTCTACGAACTATTGCTTGACAATATTATCATAATGGATGTTTATGTAGGCAATTTAGGCAATTTGGTTAAATTATTTATAGTTTCTGTTCTTTTCAGTGTTCACTTGTGTGAAGGCTAAATTCGTCGGTTAGTTTCAATGTTTTTCTTTGCTCCATGTGACTCTGAGAATATTCAAGCTAATCTTCAATTTAAAAGAATGCCTATCTACCGAGAATGCCGGTTTACCGAGAATGCCGGTCTACCGAGAATGCCCGTCTACCGAGAAAACCTGTCTCCTTTTGTAAATGCTGTCTTCCTCACAACACTTCTGCTTTTGAAAGTCGGAATTCCTTCTGACAAATTACAATTTTTAGTAAGACCAGATGCATGAAGTTTTCTTAATCTGAGAGCAATTACAGATAAATTATCTGACTCGCTTAAGGATTGAGATATATTACACTAAAACGGTGTGGGGAGGGGTGGTTATATATTTTCCATTTTTAGATACGACTCCCGGAATGGAATCTTGGTCAAAGCCAGCATCTTGTTTATTAGTCTATTTTGGTCACTTCAACTCAATGCTCAGTTTATTCTTATCAGGCCAATAACCAAGGTAACGGGGAGGGGGGAATCCCTTCTAAACTTTCCTCCATCTCGGGAGATTGAATTTTGCCATTCACTCATATCCTCTCATTACAGACACTTCCAATTTCCCAAACCCACTAACTTAAATCCCTCTAGCAACTGTATAAAACTCATCCTCTTTAAGACACAATGTTTTACAGAATTCTGTAGAAAGGGCCAAAGGGCAGACATGGGACCTTTGAAGAAACATATGAGGAAACAATTGCATCAAAGATCACTAGGTGACTAAAAATCTAATTTTTAGGAACCATAATATGGTAAAGGGGAATCTGTGTGGTGTGAATTTTTTCAGAATTTCCAAGAAAGGGCCACGGGGCCCACTTGAGGTAAGGACTGACTATTCCAAAAAACCACAGAAGATCATGAACGAAACATACTTATGACAAGCATTCAGATACAGCATGAAACTCTAACTGAAAAGGGGCTAACCATTTTGCAATGTTTCACAAAATGGACCCATGGGTGGATCTTTTTAGGGTATTAAGCCCAAGATGTATGTTACGCCAGAAGGTAACACTAACTGAGGAACCTAATTGAAAACCATCAACTATGTGGAGGGAAAGAATTTGTAGGAAGCGAAGCTTTTTTTAAAAAATCATAAAATGGGCCTTAAGGTCTACATAGGACCTTGGACTGCAATTTTGAAATGATTCAAATGGCCAACGTCCCAGGAATGATTGTTTTCAATTTTCAAACCAATTCATGAAGCATGTACCATGTATTATGAACTAAAATAGGCTGAAAGAGTGGAAACCCTACGTTCTGAAAAATACTCTTGAAAAGCCGTCCCGTGTCCCATATTAAAAGCCACTTTTCTTGGTGTGACTTTAATATTTTTCTCCTATTTGTTCCCTGCATTTTAAGGGATAGAAAACCACTGACGGGTCTTTCTTTTTTCATTTTTTTTATGGGGGGGGGGGGGGATGTAAAACTTAAATTGACTTTTATTTTTATTCTGTCCCAAACACAAGTTTTTTAATCTGTTTTCACCTTATGTTTCAAAATTTGTTGAACATTAAATTTGGGGCAACAAAATTATTCTACCTTCTTAGAATTGTGTCTAATCGTCAATCTAGTATTGAGTTAGATAAAGGGTAAACAGAGTTTGAAAGCAGATTTAGAACTTACGGAATCCGAGAAAATGACTTAACTTTTAGAGGAAAAACATACACATATCACAAGTTAAGGTAAATAGATTCCATTTACAGTTATCGTTAACATGGACAACTATATGTCGTCTTTTCTTAAAAAAAAAAATAGGCCTATTGTTTAGAGTTGAACAAATAAAACAATTTAATGAAGTTTCACCTATATAATATTAAGATCATCTGATTTTAAGAAATATTTTCCGAATTGAGGAAATGCTAACGTTTGGTTAGGAAAACATTTTGGCCTTTTTAAATTTTACCGAGGAAGCCTTGATTTACATCATAGGCGTCTATTGAATTTCAACGAAGAGTAGGTACGCTATCGGAAGCATGGGAAAAGCTTGCAGAAAATGGCCGAATTAGTAGTTGGAGAAGATTTTCTTAGCAGTTATGGAACTTCCATCAATCCTCTTGGAAGCACATCGCAATTTAGTTTAGATCGGTAGAAAACGGGGAGATATTGAAAGCTAGGTATTCAAGCGCGACATTTAATGTGAGTGGATGGGACATGTTCGTCTGAAAATGCATTCTGCCCGGAAGGACATTGCTCTCTTCAATAGGTCTCTTGCCTCTAACGTACTAGACGCATGGATATCATTAGTCCCACACGTTTTGCTTTATCTAGCAACGTTGCGACAAGAAAAAAAATTGATACAACGAGAGAGTCAATAGTCTTAAATTGTAAATAAAATTTCATAACGTATTGAGAAGCACTGAAGTTTTCAATGAATTATTTTGATATATTTGCAAACTGAAAGGCCCGATTTTTGTCCATCAAGTTCGGTACGAAAGCATACATCAGCCGTATTCCATTTTGACTTAGGACCACGCCGCCCTAATTCCAGCCCACAACCCAGCGACACTCCTATCTAAATATGCCCCTACTAAGTTAATGATTAATTCCGAATAGCTCGTCAATTATCACAGATTATCATACATAATTGTATTTTTGTGGATGTTTCGAAAACATCGTGCAAGAATTCCATCCAGGGGCGGCGCTAAGATTTTCCCGACCCGGGGGGGGGGGGCATTATGTTGAATACCCGAAAAGGTAATGAGTTCTCAATGGGACGTGACTGGACGAATTTGTGGCGCCCTAAGCGCAAATACTAAAAAATCCGGACCTTGTTCTGGGGAAATTTTGAAAATGTTAGAAGAAGTTATTTTTTTTAAGGCCATAAAAATAATCGGATGTGTGTCGTAGAATCTGCCGTTCATATGATCAAAATTCAATAGGTGCATGGGCGACTGAAATTCGTTTCCTGACGCATTTTATTGTAGGACTGCGGTCTATCGTTTCAGACGGACTGGAACTTGCCCGAAAAGTTTCACCTTGAACAAAGCTTTGATAATTAAGAGCTTATATTAAAAATTTTTGTATTAAATGAAAGAAAATGTGTCTTTCTGTTAAGGTGAAATTGCAAATTTTGGCGTTTAAAAGTGATCTGCCTTTTAAGGACAACACTTAATAGAATGTCGCGGTGTTTGAAATTATCTTAAGTTTTTCATTGTCTGATGTTGGGGGGTATCAGCCGAAATTGCCAAATTTTCGGAAAATATTTTGCCAATTTTTTAAAAAATATTTTGAATACCTGAAGCTTATTGAAGGAAGAATTGTAACGTTATGATAGGTTTTCATTGAAGCATCTTACCTTCTTATCAGAAAGATCAAGTAGCCGAGGCTCCGTAGCGTAGCCAGTGTTGTGTCATGTGGAAGGGGGGGGGAGTGAGGCACAACATGAGGAAAAAGTCTATGGGGAGATAGAAAAAAACCCGCATTTTAGGTGGTTTTGGGGATTGCAAGGTTGGGTCATGGGGGAGGGGGATTTCAACCCCCCAAACCACCCCCGTGGCTACGCCACTGCCGGAGCGACTTGTACTTTGTTAGGGTTACTGAATATCATCACGCACGTTAAGGCCCTCGAAGGATACCAATAAATTTCAAGAAAAAGTTTGGCTTCCTCTGACCATGTATTTGAAAATCTGGAGCTTACATATTAAAGGAATTTTATGGCAGAAAACATAAGCGTAATGAAGTATTTTAGTTGGGGAGTCTGAAGAATTTTTGCCCGAAAATGTTACCCTGCTCGAAAGAATATCTAAGCGGAGCCTCGCCACCAGCTGTTGGTGCGGATTGTCAGGAAATTTTGAAAGAACGCTACCCCTCAGACTGTCAGATAACCGGAAAAGGCATTTCCCAAGCTTGTAAGTAGGATTATAAGGAGTGGCTTTTCCGAGCTTCCGTTTGCAATGAAATGTTTCCCTTGAAATAAATTAGCAAAGTGATCAAAAATTATTCTTAATAATGATGCAAAACGGAATACGATGTGCAAGCCAGCAATGTTCTATTCAGTTTACTGTTCGATAGAAACACTACGCAGATCACCACGGTTGGTTTGCGCGCAGCTTAGAGAAAGTTTTTAAAAATTGAACCCCTCAGACAGCCGAAAATTACATTTCAAGAGGCTTGTAACTTGGGAGGAAGCAGTCGTTACTTTTAGCTTTACTTTGCAAAAACATTTTCACCCAAGTTAAAAAATTCAGCAACTTGTTATGTGATCAGAAAATTATGAAATAAAATGTACCACAACGATTGGATGAAATGGTTTTGTACTTTTTCGGGAAAAAGCTTTACAACGTTACAATGATTCTTGCACGATATGTTTTGTGACGTCATACGCAGTCGTTTCATTGCTTGACATCATTATCATTATGGATGTTTTTGTATCCTTTAGGCCATTTGGATAAATTATTTGTAGTTTCTGCCAGTTCTTTTCAGTGTTCACTGGTGTGAAGGTTAAATCCGTCGGTTAAGTTTAATGTTTATCTTTTCTGCCCACTTGTGACGCAGCTCCATTATGGGGCAAAACTAAAAAAAAATCGTGTGACTTTAAGAATATTCAAGCTCATCTTCAATCTAAAGAATGCCGGTCTGCCGAGAAAACCTGTCTCCTTTTGGTAATGTTGTCTTCTTCACAACACTTCTGCTTTTGAAAGTCGGAATTCCTTGTGACGAATTACAATTTTTAGCAAAACCAGATGCATGAAATTTTCTTAATCTGAGGGCAATTACAGATCAATTATCTGACTCGCTTAAAGATTAAGATATATTACATTAAAACGGTGTGGGGAGGGGTGGTTGTATATTGTACATTTTTAGATAAGACTCCCTGAATGGAATCGTGATTAACGTCAGCGTCTTGCTTATTAGTCCATGCTGGTCGTTGAAACTCAGTACCCTGTTGATTCTAATCAACTCAGTACTCAGTATATTCCGATCAGACCAATAACCAAGATGAACGGGAGGGAGAAAACCCCTTGTAAAGTTTTTTTCCTCCCGGTAGATTGAATTTTGCCATTAACTCAAAGGCCACATCTCCTCACGCCAGATATTTGCACTTTCCCTAACCTTCTAACCTAAATCCTTCTCGCAATTGTCTAAAACACATCCTCATTAAGACACAATAGCTCAGTTTATTGCTTCAGATTGGGTATACAAGACCCACTATGTAATCAAAGCACTCCTCTGCATTTTTTTGTGTGTTTTATGTATTTTCAGTCAATCAAAGAGTATGCCAGTAGAGGAATTCTGTAGACTACTACAAAAGTCGTAGATTGGACTGAGAATTGACATCGTTTAATTCAATTTTAAGCATTTAATTTGACCCCGGCAAAAGTGTTCGCCCAAAACCTTGTCTGGCTAACGGGTTGATTCTAATGCAATGAATGAATCTATGGTCGTGTAAAACTTCTATGGTCTACACTGTCGTATTTGATTCCGTGCATACATTTCACCCAAATGATTTTAACAGGTGGTTACATAAATGTATGAAAAGTATTTAACAAGTACAGCTAACTTCATAATGTTTTGACGAAATATCATTTTAGACAATACCATTAAAAGGGAATTCAGAATTTGTAGGAAATGCTATGCAGAATTTTATTGAAAGGGCCAAATGACCCACATGAGACCTATGTCAAACACATTACAGTGGCCGATTTAGGGGGGGGGGGGTGACTAGGGTGGCTAGTCACCCCCCTTTTTGACCCCCAAAAAATAATAAAAAGTAGGCACTGTTTTCACATGCTATCGTCTTCATATTATTACTTCCTTCGGAACGCGAACAACAATTTTAAAAGTACATGTTTAAAAGTGGATTAATTAAAATGTTAAATGCAGCAACACCAAGACTAATTTAATTCTGGCAGTCTGGTACGAACATAATATAGAATAGAGCTTGAAGGTGCAACCTGCAACCGTATTACTTTAGTGCTTCCCAAAATTGTAGACAAAATTACAATGATCACGCTAACTCGAGCCATTATTACGCCTAACTTTAGGCTGTGGATGTTTATCGCATACTTCATTCCTAGCATATATATGGTACAGAAATACCAAACTTAATTGGATTATACATGAAACAATGGAAAATCCCCCGAAGAAAAAAAGGTGTAACAAGGATGTACGGCAGAATGCAGAAGACTCTCTCGAAAGTGAAAGGCTAAACCAAGGGTGTGCTGGGCCTATGATCGTAGAGAACATTTATGAGGAAGTGTCAACGTCGCTTCCACCTCCGATACGCACAATGCACCGCAACTGGCTGCATCTGGTAATGCAACTGTAGCTCAATATGAGAGCCCCGTGCAAACGGCTGTATCTCCGAATGATATTTCCCAAGTCATTCACACATCTGAACCGCTAAAAGGTGCAAGAAAAGTGGAAATCATGAATAATTGCTGGAAACCCGACTCCTTACACACACTTCATAGTCGACAGTTTAAGGGAGGCAAACGCGTAGCATTCCACCGGAGATGGATTGAGCAGCGTAGATGGCTTGCATACAGCAGTCATCCCGATTTCATAGAGGGTTTTTTTGTCTACCATGTGTTTTATTTCTAATTAAAGACGAAAACAACATTTCGGGGCTTTTGTAAATGCGCCATTTACGAACTATAATAAATCAAAGGAACTTCTGGACAACCATGAGAAAAAAGATTACCATAAGCTTAGTCTTAAACGGTGAACATGGTTTTTAAAAAAGTTGGCGAAATACTTATTTTTTCTGAAATATTCAAAACCCAATTCCTAGCCACCCCCATTTTTAAAGCCCTAGATCCGCCACTGACATTAGGAAACAACTTAAAATACATTAAAGACCACTAAGTGATCAAACAACAACATTTAGAGAGGCCCACGACTCTGTTTTACCTTAACTGGACCGTGTGGCTCCTACGAAACCTTGGACCGGACATCCCTGAAATGATTCAAATGACCCACGGCCCAGGAAAAATTGTTTTCAATTTTCAAAGTAATTCATGAAGCATGTGCCATGTAGTATGAACTAAAATAAGCTGAGAAGTGGAAACACTTTAAATTGCACCCTGAATTCTGTAAAAGACTCCTGAAAAGTCGGTCCATGGATGTCCCATCGGACCACATTTCCAGCGTCTACATTGGAAAATAAGTCTGGAGAGACAATGATTCTTTGCAAGTTGAAAATATCTGCCCCCATGGACACATATTACTGTAATGATTCTATGCGGACATTAACTCCAGTCTTACCGAAAAACTTGTCTGGTGAGAGTGTGACATGATTTCCACATAACCGTCGGGATACAATTTTCAAGGTAGACATGATTTCCTTATTCACCGGCGTTAAAGTTTGTCCGACCATGGAGCACCATACTCCGACGAACAGTAATAAGAAGAAAGCGAAAGCACGCCATCTCTTAAATACCCTCAAAGAGAGACTGGCAAACTGACATTTAACTTTCAATGTGTACGTCTTATGGTTGAAATACAAGGACTTTGGTGGGGCTTGTGTTAAAAATTTTCAGAAAACTTAGAGTAGGGAGATGTTACAGCCTACTAGACTTAGATCAGGAAGATGTTACAGCTCACTAGACTTAGAGCAGGGAGATGTTACAGCTCGCTGGATAACGCATGATTAAGACGGGTATTTGTTTTTCTATGAGAAATGTGACAGGCACTTAAGTTTGTTTTGTACGTATAAATCCTTATCGTTCGCAAGAGCCATGAGAGTTGTTGAACCAGGGTAGTGTTATTATATAGGCTATACAATTACGAATCAGCTCTTTTTTCTTTTTGGTATGAGTCTTTTTCTTACAGAACCCTCTCCGTACGACTTCTGATTTGACTGGTTTTATACCGAGAGATTTGTAGCCGATTTTCTTCATGGAATACTGAAGACAAAGGAATATCTGGTACAGGGATTTCACTTGTACTATGTTGGTCATTAGGACCAAACTTTATCAAAATATTCTCACCCAACAAGTTTAAAAGCTATTCAATTTTTCGCCTAAAATCACTGGATAAAGAATTCGGGCTTTCTAAAGAAATGTGTTTAGTTTACCGATTGAGTGAAACATCCAGTGGCGGATCCAGGAATTTGCAGGGGAGGGGGGGGGGGGGTCTGCATGTGGATGGGACATCAAATGTACACTGACCGAAGCGCCACCTTATGTGTGGCTGACATTAGTTTTTGATGCATAGAAGAATTCAGGAAATGGGAAATTAGGGTGGTTTATTGGAAAAAGTATGGAATTTTATGAAAGAAAATTTATGAAAATAGCATGGTATATAGTGAACGGTGTCACTTGGTGATCTGGTGTCAGAAGAGTAGCAAATTTTCGATTTTGTCACATCCAGAGTTCGGAAAAGTTTACCAAAGTGACGGCATGAGCGAGCACTTCTGCTAAGGATTTGCAATTTGCGGCGCTCGAAGAGCGCGAAAAATCTGTCTTTTTTGAACCAAATGATGACGGATATGGAGCTTTTATTAGAAGAAATTGATTGGGAATTTCTTAATTTCATGAGTTTTCAAAACCACACAGTATAGACTGGTCTCACAATTGGCAAATTTGACCTTTAACAGGAACGCCATCTTGCTGTTTAGGAGCAACTTTCCCTTCCGTTTGCCTTAGATTCCCAGGGCCCTTCCTGTTTCCCGTCACGTGTTACCAGTGAAAGTGACAAACGACCTCGCCCTAGTTCCACTTGTATGCTGTATCCCATATTTTCAAGGTGTGGCCAATTTCACCTTCTACAGCATTCTAAATAGTCGCTTTTTAGATCAGCATATTCCTTTACATTTATTTAATTTGGTGCGTCACAACTTTTAACCAATCAGGGGACTGGATGTGTTCCGATCTCCCGGAGACACGAAAGCTCCGAGCTTGCAAGTTTTGGTCACACTCACACACTGGTGCAGCAGGCCTTAGGCGACAAGCACCTGAGTCAATCCGCATAAAGTTAAACTTTAATAATTCTTCTTTTTTTTTTGCTGGCTGTTAATCGAACGGAATAAAACCTCCAATCATCTTGCGTCAGAACTAAATCTTCTTCTCATCTACTTATTCATATCTCAACTCGTGTCGCCCACACACTCTGCAACATCTGCGTACAAGCCTTCGTATCAACGATTGACCCATTATCCGGCAATAGTCGTAGCCCCACGTATTCACTTAGACACACATGCGATGTCACAGACAGTTTTACCAACGGCCGTTGGCGGAAAACGCTAGATTTAGCATTCGTCATTGCGCAATGTCTTAACAAAACGGGAAATAACCAAATGATACGGAAGATAGCTACCTTATAATTTACATTTTCCATTTTATTGAAAAATATGACACCAAAAAGGTAACCAAATAATGTAACAGCTATCACTGAACTTTTGAAAAGTAATTAGGCCTAGGCTACAATTAGCCTGGCTATCTAGGCCTATACAACTTTAACCATCCCCCCCAGCCCCCCCCCCCTGGATCCGCTACTGGAAACATCACGCGGCACCGCTTTACCCTTCTCACAATTTCAATATAGCAAATTGGAGTAAAAGATAAAATAATAACATAAGAAAAACATTGTAAATACATTTTGCATAAAAAGGATTCATCAGAGTATTGTGTTCCTGGAAAATTTCATTTCGTCCATGTTTAAAATGACGATTCAGTATAATGACCAACGCAGATGAGACGTCTGGTCATTTTTGAAAAAAAAAGTCATTCCAGGAAGGATTATTAGTGGAAATTTGTCAGTATTGACTCAAAATAACACACACCCCGTCATTTTGGATGTATAAAGAAACAAACGATACCAAACTATATCAAGCTCACTACGGTGGATTGGGCACATAAAAATAGCCGGAATGGACACTTTGTTAAACCCTCCAGTACATTAAGTGCTGTCTACATAACATTTCATCATTTTCAAGATGGCGGTCGGCGGACAAATGCCATCTTGGATTTGGGGAAAATAATGCTCACACTATGTCAAACTTACTCAAGTGGATTAGTCACATTTAGAGATAGTCGAAATAAACACCTGATTTATCTCTATGGTACATTTGACGGCCGACGGCTATTTTGAAATTTTAATTGAAAATCACTTTTTCCCTGATGTGATTTAAATATTTGTTCCTGTTTATTCGCTGTTTTTAAGGGATAGAAAAACACTGTCGGATCGTTTGCTGCATTTGTTTATTCTTTTTTTTTTTTGTGGGGGGGGGGGGGTGGGGATGGATGTAAAACGTAAATCGACAGTTCGAATTGTTTGGAAAATGGGGGAAGCAAAAGTTTTTTTTATTTTGTCCCATACAAAAAAAAAAATTCAATCTGTTTTTCACCTTTATGTTTAAAAATTTGTAGAACATTAACTTTTGAGCAACAAAAATATTCTACCTTCTTTGAAGTCTGTTTAATCGTAAATCTAGTATTGGTTAGGCAAAGGGTATACAGAGTTTTAAAGCAGATTTAGATGGAAGAAGGATGGTTAGTAGTAGTAGCCATTCCGACTCTAAAGTTGTGTAGCGTCACACTAGTAAACAGGAGAAACACTCGCAATTTCGTGTTACTCTCTTTATTAATTTTCGATCTGACCTCGATCATCTTCAGACATAGACTACAATATGAATACAGCATAAACAAGGTTATATTATTACACAGTACAGAAGAAGAGAAAGAAAGCTGGTACACAATAGACTAGTCAAAGGTGACTAAACAGGCAGACAGTCAGTGAGAGCAAGCAGTAAGGAGAAAGGACCACTGGAAGAAACTACGGTTGAATAGTTCTATTCTTGAGAAGTCTACCAGTGGCCCACTCTTCCTTTCGATTTAACTTAGGGGCGAATTCATTAATGCAAACAGCTTCAGAAACTTGCCTACGCATAGGGTCGCCGATATGAGTATTAAGGACGCTAACCGTGTAATTAAAATTCAGCCCTCTGTGACATTGAGTTTTATGGTTAAAGAATACTGACTGCTTGTCATTCATACTCGCCAAATGCTCATCAAACCTTTCTCCTAGACTTCTTGAAGCTTCTCCTATATATTTAAACTCTCCTTCACAATCTTTACACTCAATGCAGTAAACCACTTCCCTTTTCTTACATAGCCCCGCCTTTATTTTACACAAATTACAAACCGTGGAATCTAAACACACATCTCTGTCAAATGGATTGGATTTACAGAGTAAATCTTTCAATCGAGTACCAGACCTTTCTACAACTTTTATTTTTTTAAGTTCGGTATCATTAATAAATCTCTCAATATTTTTGTGTAGGGCACTGTTAGAGGTGGCTTCAACAAAAAGAACTGCTTCAGGATAACTTTTGTGATCTTTAAACCAGGTATGCCTTTTGGTAGATTTTCCAAGGCACGTTGGTCCTGTTTCCAAAACTTGGGTCTGAACAATTGTACTACTTCAGTTACATCGCAACTGCTCGAAAAGAGCTTCCTTCTCTTACATTTTATGCATGACGTTTCGTGACGTCATAAGGATTTGAATACTAATTAGCTAAAAGTCATGACTTTTAAAGTCAATTTTCTCAGAAACTAGGAACCAAAAAATCTTTAAAAACGTGAAAATCAATAGATAAGATGTAAAAAATACTTTCGGTGCCTGGTTCTGAGTGAACTTACGGGTGAAACGTCTAAAATGGGTTTCAAATGCTCTGCAAAATCGTTCAGCATTTATTCGGTGTTGTTTTAAACTACTTAGTTTTTACTTCAATAGAGAGAAAATTTTGTTTTCTATCTAGTGGTACCATTTTTGCTCTATAAAACATTCTCAATGAGTCAGGTACTCGGTAAATTCCACCACGAATCGATTGTGGCGCCCAGAGTATATAGTGGGCCTACTTTCGCGAAATGAACGTTAATGCAGGTCGTCCTATGTAAAACGTTACAACAGCAGCCCAGTTCATCATCCTCACCAATATTGTTCCCATTTCGGAGAAAATGGTGTGATACTTGCTCCTTCGACATTTTTGCAACATTTTGTTTGTTGTTATGTCATTTACAAATTAAACTAAACAGTAGTGTTGCACTAGAAGGTTATATATTGTTTGAATGTGATATGCCTGTATACACATACAACTTCATAGTCATAATGGCAAGCTCTTTTGACACAGAGCAAAACTGCATCTTGTTTGCACCAAAACAGTGAAAATCACCTCACTTTAATAAGAGTTGGGCTAACTAAAAAGCTGGTTTAAAAATCTTTATACTAGAAAACTCTATCAACTTCAATCCAATGTTCATTCTTTGAAAAAAAAAATAAATTCTATGCATCATGTAGTACGCTCAGCCAGCATAATACATTGAGCAAGAAAATGAATGAGAGACCTTCTAAATGGGCCTGCTTAGAAAGGAAGGGCCTTGCAGGAAAGATCATCCTACAATGTTTAACAAGTGCTATTGATTTTCCTCATTTACTCTGGGTAAAAATGAAAAGTACTGAAGGCAAAGGCAAATACCAGTGTTGCAAGGGAAGGAGTATATCAGCTGAGGTTTGGCAAATGGGATATCTTACTTTGAATTCCTTGTGAATTTCATTTCACATGAAATACTGGTCCTAACAATAACATGATGATAGCTGGACTGCTAGGATAATAATTCATCACTATCCTGTCCTCTTGTGATGTGACGAAATGTTCCGGGCTCATTTCTACTGGCAGTAGGCCAGTTTGATATGCCTATAGTACTGTATCTCAAACAGTCAATGTAACAATACAGTTTTTTTGCAGGAAACTACCTAAATGTTGCCCAATATGGTTCTCCTTTATGTGACCTCCTTAAAGATCAAAAATTAAGCGCCACATTGAGGTGAGCTTTTGGGACAATTCAAGTTAGCCAGGATAAGATTGAGTTTGTGGGATGGTAATTCTTGTTAGTGAATAAAAATTATGTAAGCTAGGTATATGCCATACAGCCAGCACTCACAGCACTAATTTCTGTTTCCACTGAAACCGCACTCCTTCATTACAGTTAACCAGAACGTTTTAAAATGCAAGTCACAGTTTAGATGGGAGTGCGTAATTGTCCATGGGGTAAGGTTTTTAAATGATATAAGCTTATAAAGGGCTATAAATTGTATAAATTGCAAAGCTGCAGCTTTGCAATTTATAGGCTACCTATGGGACTTTATAGAAATAGACAACTTGAACTTAATTACACAGTATACCACTATATACTGTAGGTCGATCTATTCTGGAAAATGATGGAAAGGACTGAGTTTTTCTGTTTGTGGCACAGTAACTATCAGGTAAGAAAGAATATTAACTTGTGAATATGTGCAGACTGAAGTTGAACCCTCTAAATTTGGAGTTTGTTTACTTAATCCAGGTTGACTTTATCATGACTCATACGAGTCCCAGGTTCACCGACTTCACAACAAAGTTACATGTAACTTATTGTAAGCCCCCCACTTGCCAATGTTACTGAATATGCCATGAAAACTGAAGCTTCAAATTTCATAGACTACAAGTCTACAAACAACACTGGAAGTTTTTAAGAATGTAAATGCAATGGGTACCTGTCCTGCAAATCCCACAGTATAATAGTCGTTCATTATTTTGTTATGACCGACGTTACCCGAGCCATACTGGAAATAAGAATAACTAGTACTAACAGTAACGTTGTAGGATATACAACGTTAACTGTGTACATTTACCAATACCATATGTACTATAGTACATACTACATACATATTGTACGCTAAATACCCCTTCGGGTTTAGCAGTTGTTTACAAAACAATTTATAAATTAAACTACGTAATTTTGGTATCAACAGAAAGCCTATACTATAATCTTCAAACGTCGATACAAAAGAATCGTTTTACATCCCTCAATGAGTCAGGTACTCGCAAAGTTTGAGGTCCTAATTTGAGACATAAGAATCGACTGCCTCTTTTTGGGAGCGTATTTTTGCAGTATAAGTTTGAAAAAATTTAAAAAATCTATGATTTCTCAGAGAAGGAAAGATCAAAATGTCCACGCTATAGGCGTCTATTGAATTTTAACGGAGAGTTAGTACTCTGACGGAATTGTGGGAAAAGCTTTCAGGAAAACGCCGAATTAGTAGTTGAAGAAGATTTTCTTAGCAGTTATGAAATCAATCCTTTTGGGAACATGATATAACTCAGTTTTGAATTGGTAAATATTGGTGGCTGGTTATTCATGAGTCACATTTAGTGTGATTGGAAGGGACATGTACGTTTGAAGATAAATTCTGCCAGGAAGGGCATTGCTCTCATATCAATAGGTCCCTCGCTTCTGACGTATGGTAAATGACGCATGGATATCATTAGTCTCAAACGTTTTGGGTTATTTAGCAATGTTGTGACAAGTAAACAAATTTTTGATACAATATGAGAGTCAATATTCTGAAATTCTAAACTTGGATTTAAGGCTACTTTTCATAAGCGTTTTAAGACACATCATTTAAACGAGTATCCAATGCAAAATTCGATATATTGTGCAGAAGGACCGATTTTTGTCCATCAAGTTCGGTGCAAAAGCAGATTTCAGCCGTCCTCCAATTTGACTTGGGACCACGCTCCCCTAATCCCCGCCTACAACCCCGCGACCTCCATATATCGAGTATGACGGTACTAATTTAATGATTAATTCGGAAGGGGTCGTCAATTATAACAAAATATGAAATATAATTTTATTTTTCTAGATGTTACGAAAACATCGTTCAAAAATCTCATCTGGGGTGGCGCCAAGTTTTTTCCTGACGGTTAGTTATATTTGATAGTTAGACAGAGTTTGACGGCCCAGTTTTTAACCAATCATTGGTTCAAGTCGAGCCGGTCACAGCCTTTTTCCAGTAGTGGACCCCTGGCTTGTTTTCCTACTCCATTGCTTATGCTGAACACCAGGCACACTGGCAGTGCTGTAGGTTCCATTTTTAAGGTCCTGGGTATGACCGGGCCAGGACCGAAACTCCCAATCTCCCGGCTGCAAGTTTGATGCTATAACCAGTTGACCATGCAGTCTGTTGATTTTCACGACGGAGGAGGGGGGGGGGGGACATTTCTAAGCCCCGATCAAGGTGATGAGTTCCCGAAGGGACGTAACTGGCAGATTTGAGGGGCGCAAAGCGAAAATATTTAAAAAACCGGGGCTTGTTTTAAAGAAAATTTGATTTTTTTTTAAAAGAAATTTGTTTTTATTAAAGACCTTTAAAATAATCGGGGTTCTTGTAAAAGAATCTGCCCTTTTTATGATAAAAATAAAATGAAAAAAAGCATGGGCGACTGAAATTCGCTAAAAAACACTTTATTGTAGGCCTCCATACTATCCCCTCAAATAAAACTGTAACTTTAATTCGCCCGTAAAGCCTGACCTTGAAAAAAGGTTTGATAATTAAAACTTTTATTGGAGAGATTTTGGTATGTGGCTTTTTGGTGAGGTGAGACTCAAAATGTTGGCGCTGTTAAATGTAACGCCTATTAAGGGCAAAACTAAGTGGAATGTTGGGGTGTTTGAAATTGGCTTGAGTTTTTTATTGTAAGGAGTATTAGCCGAAATAGGAAAATTTAATCGGTTTAAAATATTTTGCCTTTTTGAAAAATAAAGGTACTTGAAGACCTGAAGCTCATTGAAGAGAGAATTGGAACGTCATCTGGCCATGATAGATTTGGGGGCTTTTATTAAAGAATCTTATCATCTTATCAGAAAGATCAAGCAGCCGGAGCGCAATAGCGTAGCAAGGATTGTGTAACCCCCCCCCCCCCCCCTTCGCCACTGCTGCATGGAGCGACTTGTAGTTTGTTAAGGTTACTGAATATCATCATGTATGCAAAGACTGTCGGACAGTGGCGTCACCAGACTTTTCATTCTGGGGGGGGGGGGCACTGGGGTGGCACAAAAATATTGCAGGGGGGCACTGCTAACCACCGCACATGGCGCCGTAGGCGCCACCGAGTGCGAAGCTGGTGGGGTCCATGGGCAATGCCCCGTTGGGTGCAGGGGGCGAACCTCCCGGAAGCTCCTGGGTTTTAGCGTGTTTGTGAGGCACTGAAGTCGCTATTTAAGTGTTCTTCTATTGACTTAACACTGGTCTCAAAAATACCTAAAGGGTAACTTCCAGTAAGACTTTTGGTAAAAAAAGTGATTCAACTATCAAGAGCAGATCCAGCTGACAATTTGAAAAAGGGCGAGATGAACTATTGGGAAAAGAATTTGATGTGCAGTTCAATGTGTGTCTCGGTTGGGGTCAAGGGGGCGAAGCCCCCGGAAACTCCTAGGTTTTAAATGGTTTGTTAGGTATTCAGGTCGTCATTTACGGTTATTCTGTTGTCTTTACACTGGTCTCAAAAAAACTTCCAGGGCAACTTCAATCAAGACTTTATTGGTAACAAAACTAGTGACACAACTTTCAAGAGCGGATCCGGCTGGTATTTAGAAGAAGGAGAGCTGAACTCGAAAGAGAAAGAGAAAGCAGTTAGATGTGATCCTCTTAAGGATAAAATGTAGGCCTATATAGTCCTGCTTGAACGGTTACCTGAGCTATACGCCACCTTCAGTTAGCGAAGTTGGAAGTGTGCAGAAATGTGTGAAAATCGCAACCCCCCAGACAGCCGGAAATGGCATTTTCCAGGTGTTTTTCCGATATTTTCAGTTGAAAGGTATGAAAATTACTGCCTTTTCTCGTCAAAAGAAGAATCCAATCTTAAATATTTTCATAGTCACACTCTAACTAAAAAAATATATCGTTTTTTGAAAATCTCAAATCTCATGGGGGGGGCACGTGCCCCCCCCCCCCTTGGTGACGCCATTGCTGTCGGACGATACCGGTTCCCGAAAAATTTTGGCTTCCACTAACCATGTTTTTGAAAATGAAGCTTAGATATTAAAGGAATTTTATGAGTTCAGGAAATTTGTTTCTCTTGATTGTATGTATTGCTTTTGTTTTTGAAATTGAATAAATGATGGAAAAAAAAAGGAATTTTATGGCAGAAAGCAGTTGCGTTAAGAAGAATTTTAAGTTTGGGGGTCTGAAATATTTTTGCCCCAAAATGCAATCATGCTGGATATATCCGAGCGGAGCACCACCAGTTGTTGGTGAGGAGTGTCCAGAAAATTTTAAGAGATAGCTACCCCTCAGACTGTCAGATAACCAGAAATGGCATTTCTCAATATTTTAAGTAGGATTATAAGGAGACACTCTTCCGAGCTTTCGTTTGCAATAAAATGTTTCACTTGCAAAGGGGATAAAAGGGATAAAAAATGATTCTTAATAATGATACAAAAGGGAATACAACGTGCAAGCCTGCGATGTTCTGTTCAGTAAACTGTTCGATTGAAAAACTTAGCTATGCGCCACGGTTGGTTTGAGCAGAGCATAGAGTAAGTTTTGAAAAATTGAACCCTTCAGACAGCCGGAAATGGTATATCCAGAGGCTTGCAACTTGGGGCAAATCAGTCGTTATTTTTTAGCTTTGCAAAACCATTTTCACCCAAGTAAAGAAAATCAGCAACTTGCTGTTTGATCAGAAAACTATGAGATGTACCGCAACCATTAGATGGAAAAGTGGTACAACGTTATTGAGTACATGTTTTTGCTCCATGGAGACTCTTGGCTGCATTCAAGATCTACTGAACTGATAAAATTGTCTAAAGTATGTGACTGCCCGAGCTTTTCAAATATAGCTCCAAATTGCATTTAACGTCCCTCCCTCACTCAACTTTTTTGACAACCTTGGATAATTTTATGGTAATGGCGAATTTGTCACCTCAGTCTCATTTCATAAGGAGAGAAAAAAAAGGAGAGCAACTGTAATTGTAGTCCTATACTACATTTCTTTTTTGATTTGGAAGGACAGTAATAAATGAAGTAACATTCTATTGAAATGATTTTACGAGAGAAAAAAAGACGGTAGTTTTGGTTTATTTTAGCCTTGCTTAGTCTCCCAATATTTCAAGGTGATAATTTTTGTTGGTAACATTTTCGACAGTGTTTTGAAACACTGCCATCTATTTCCCCGAAGGCGCGAAATGTACACAAAATGAACTGAACATTTATTGGCGCACGTACCTCATAAAATAGTTGCACAGCTGTACAGGTGGTTTACAGGTTATGCCAGGTGAGTACGACGTTTATTGTGGTAGTAATAATTGTGGAATAGTAATTTGTTATTTGAATGGTCTATTTTAATCAAAGATTGCATTCAGTAATGCATATATGTAGCAGTTAGACCAGACGGACAGCTGTTAAAACAACTCCCTGGGCAGTATGAACTGCTCACTCTCAATAACTGTACACACGCAAGGAATATATGGCCGGTGTCACTGATTTAACAAATTATCTGTCGTTGGATGGTTACTCGGATATAATCTTTCATTCAGTTTTAAGAAACTGATCAGATGTTGGTGGGTATTCAGTCAGGTAACGTTCTCTTCAGTAGTTCTATTCACAAACATTTTCTCCAGTATATAGGTTATATTTTCTTGTGTGATGAAATCTGCGAAAACAACTATTTCATGGTAGGCTAGATGAACTTTACAACCACCAAGCGCCCAAGTAGGCATTGCAAATGAAAATTCTGTATTACCCTTACTTCTGCAGTTTGAATCCATAGCCTTGATCAAACGTGCATGTAACACGGTTAGGATAACTGGTAAAAACGGAAGATAGCTATCAGGTTTCCTCTCAAAATTATTTGTCTATAGTTCATAAATTCAATCCTATAGGGTAGCTTTCTAGGGACATGTGACTTTACTTGGCCGAATGTTGTTAAACCTCAGAAGCTCCCAGTTGAAGGTGGTCAAAAATGAATATTTCCGAATATGACTGAGCCCCGAAAATTTGCATCCACTGAAATATTATTTCACTTATTTTAGCAGCTGTGAGGGCAGAACAAAAATACGCACCATCGCTGGTTCAAAATCTGCCAATTCAAAGAAGCATTTGTATGTTAATGCATATCAGCGTAGTTTTTCTAGTACATTCGGTAGAACAGTTAAATAGTCCACTATCTATCAATGTTTTACACCGATAGTGAGGGCGGTGATAAAAATCCGTTTGTCCCTGGTTTCGAACTGCCGCCTGCAAGTATTCAACGATCAAAATAAGATCATTGCACATTGCGTAGCAATGAAAAGCACGCACTTTCATTTTACGGAGAGAAGTTGGGACCGGAGTGGGGGGGATTCTCCGTGAACAAGTAGCCTAAAATGTATAATTTCACTTGAAAATTCTGGAGATAATTTTACCAATTTGTTACTATTCCATACAACGACATGCCAAAATTTCCGGCTTAATAGCAATCTCATTGCATTAAAGTACTTGTTTTTTTATGGGGAATATATAGGTATTAGTACCCACAATACTATTTTTGTTGAAAAAAAAAAACGGTTTTGTTCAAAACGGATTGGGCTATTTAAAATATTAAAACAAAAGATAGCCTAATAGTCTTTAGCATATCTTTTAGTTCAAGTGAAACACAGGCTTAAAAAAATTGTTTCTATAAAAATATTTGTTTACCCCTCTTTCGAGCGAAGGGTGGTGTAACTTACCTTTTGTGTCAAAGTATTAAGCCTAAAACAAATATTTCCTTGTGGAGACATCAGTTTATAATTCTTAGATTTACTGCTTGTAAATACAACACTATCAAAACCTTTTGCTGTTTTCTGGGCAGTAGATGCCCTCTCTAATTTCAGCTCAAGAATTAATTAAGTAGATAAAACAAAACATTGAGAATTAATTAAGTAGAGAAAAACAAAACATTGAGATGACCTCTGCCTGAGCCCAGATTGTACATTAATTGATTTAAAAAGCTTTCAAATTATTTAGTTCAGTATAGCCTACTAAAGTTTCTCTTAATATTTAGAACTTAATCATCCAAAACCGGGGTGTTTGTTTAATAAAAAATCACAATTTCTCGTGCTACTATTTTATTTACTTTAGAACAAATGCCTTAAGGCCTGATAATTATTCAGTTTCTTTTTTTTTGGGGGGGGGGGGGTATCTTTAAGATTGTGTTAACATGGTGGATCTGGAACAAATTCAATTCTAAAAATTAAAAGAAAATAAGAGAGCTCTTTTTAAGTCTGGTGGCGGTGTCCATTGAACCGTTTTTTACATATAAAAATGTTTGTCCCTGGGTATGAAAAATATTATCATCTCAAGTCATCAAACTAGTCTTAAACAATAATTTAACTCTAAAAGGGGTACACCAATTAAACATTTATTTTGCCCCCCACTTTGTAAAAAAAATTAAATTCGAAGCTTGTTTAGCTTTTAAACACTAAATGTTTCATATTTAAACATGTTTAAAAGCGAAATTTTTAGTTACTGAACGTGCGTATTTAGCACGTATTTACACAGGGGAGACAAAAATTGTTACGAAAATCGTTTAATTTAAACTAATTTTTACAAAAAAAAAATATATAAAATGCAGTGGAAAACGTTTTTTTTTTTTTTTTTTTTGACCATCTCATTTATTGAAAACATTTGATATAGAGCAGGTGTTATATACAACATTGCAATAGGATACATACAAGTTTATACAAACTCTCAACTTACACAATTACATAAATAGCGATCGATAAACATATATACATTTAACATGCTTATTGAACATTATATACAATATACATATATACATTATATACTTTCATATTCCCTGGATACGTTATGTAAATTTGAAAATATTTCACGATTTGGACAAGGCCAACTATAATAATAGCATACAATTAGGATGCATTTATAGATGTATGACGTTGACCTATATAATAAACATATTAAACGAGGAATTTACATACACGGGGTTTACCTAATAAACGTATTCTAGTTTAAAAAAGAGGTTCAATGAATATAACTTTTAATATTAATTGAATAGATGTGGGTACTCATTATAAAACTTTAATACAGCAGCAGTCCGGTTTGCGAGTGAGTGAGTGAGGATGGGGGGGGGGGGGGGTTCAGTCCAAAGGTTAGTTTACAGCGACCACCCATGGAACCAAGACTATTTTTTTGCACATCAAAACAAATGTGGTGCCTTAAGAACTTTCCAGTTCATCGATACAATATGATAGACAGCGTTGAATGGCTTTAAATTTGTTCCTCCTTAACTTTGCAGCATTCTTCTTAAGAGATATATATTTTTCAACTTTAATTATGAATTTCATTTTATGGAAAAAGGTGCCGCAGTCAGGCAGGGTATTGTTAAGCCTACAGTTATAAATGTAATATTTGCAATGCAAAATAAAGTAGTTAATAGGATCATATTCATCATAAATTCGACCAAAGAACATGTCCTTTCTAGAAAATAAAAATTGCCGTCCAAAAAATTTTAACTCGCAATCTAAAAGGAAACTAGAGGTTACATGACATGACCAAAAGAGATGCTCTAGGGACTCGGTTTCAATATGACAAAAAGTACAATGATCGGTATCCGTCTTGCCCATTAAATACAACAGCTTATTAGTTCCTAAGATACGATGAATGAATCTGAATTGAAAGTATTTTACCTTCGCTTCAGATACAGTACAAAAGGGCATCTTAAAGATAGTAACCCAATCATCGGGTGAGAGGTTAAATTGATTATTCCATTTTACACAAGCTTTAGGCGGACTGGTAATCTTATCTATCAACAAAGGGTACACTATTTGAGAAGTTTTAGAATTACTATTGAGAGAGGTGATTATATGATCATTGACGTTGTGATCAGCCTGGTGAATAAGGTGAATCCAGTTACTAGGAATGGCTGATAGCAATCCAAAGTACTTAGTAAATGGATAACTCAAAATATTATATTTATTCCTAAATACATCATAAGGCATTTTGCTACCATCAGTACAGAACAAATCCTTAACAAAAGTGACACCGGCCAAATGAAGTTTTTTATCATAGACAATAGAATTATCAATTTTTATGTACGAGTTGTTCCAAAGTATTTCTGTGCCATAATTATCACTAGGGGTGGTAAAAGAAGCGTCACTCCAACCTTTACAGATATCAAAAATAAAGTCATTAGCAATACAATCTACATCTTTTGCGAGAAAATTACATTTAAATAAGAATTCTTTACCAAAAGGATAAAGAAAATGATCAAAAAATAATTTCCAGTAACCAGTATTACTAGGGTCTTTGTACCTCTTAACCCAAGAGGCTTTCAATGCAAAGGCAAAACTCTGAATATGAATGACCTTTATACCCCCATTACTAATGCTATTATACATTGTGCTTCTTTTATTTTTGTCGGGGTTACCGCTCCAAATAAGTCAAAGACAATGCTTTGTAAATCCTTGAAAAACTCTGTCGAGGGGTTAGGAAGCACTTGGAAAAGAAATACGAGTTGACTTAAACCATAAGCTTTAACAATCGTGTTCCTACCAAGTGGAGTGAGATCCCTGCCACTCCAAATTTTAAGTTGATTCTTTAGCCTAGAAAGCTTTTTCAGATAATTTAAACGAAATAAATCATCTCCATCGTGGGTAAAAAGAATTCCTAAAAATTTTATTGGGCCCTCAGTTAAAGTAATGCCAAAATCCTGACTGTAAGCTGGACGATTATTAATAAAGGAGCCAAGCGGAAAAAGATGGGATTTACCGTAATTAATTTTAAGACCCGAGTCGGAAGCAAAATTATCAAGAACGGTAATTATACTAACAAGGGAATCACGAGTACCATTTAAAAAAGTGTAGTATCATCGGCATATTGTAAAATTTTAACTTCTTTTCCTAAGACGTTAAGACCACTAAGAGTATTATCATAAATTATTTTCCTAGCTAATATTTCGGCAACCAGAATAAAAAGGTAAGGACTAAGTGGACACCCTTGTCTAACTCCTCTCTCAATAGGGAAAAAACCAGTTGAATGGCCATTGTTCACAACACAAGCAGTACTACCATAATAAAGGGTCCTAACCCACGAACGAAAGCTATCTCTAAATTTAAAATATCTTAACGTACGGTCAATAAATCCCCAATCTACACGATCAAAAGCCTTCTCAAAATCAATAAGAAAAAGAAAACCAGGTATATTTTGTTTACTTGTATAGTTGATTACATCTAATACAAAACGAATATTCTCTCCTATAAAACGGTTCTTAATAAAACCAGTTTGATTTTCGCCAATAATGTAGGTGATAACATTTTTTAATCTATTAGCGAGAGACTTGGCGCATATTTTATAATCAGTATTGAGAAGACTTATAGGTCTGTAGTTACCCAAGAGATCATGATTTTTATCAGGTTTACGAATGAGAGTAATTATACCCCTGGTTTGCTCGGAGGATAAATAATGACGGTTGTAAGCATGATTTAAGGAATTAACAACATACCGACCAATGACAGGCCAAAAATACTTATAAAAGTCGGTAGATAACCCATCCGTACCCAGGGACTTCCCATTTGGCATGGTAGATAAGGCATGAAAACACTGCTCCAAGGAGAGGGGTCCATTTAAAGTATCAAGATTACAGTCTGGTTCAACAAAATCTTCAAGGTCTGAAATGAAATCATAATCATGATTTAAAGAGCGGCTATACAATGAACCATAGAATTTACGAATTTCCTGTAGAATGTCCTTACTCTTGTGAATACAAACATCGTTATCTACTTGCAAGCGAAAAATGTTATTGTTGTTTCTGTTTCTCTTTTCCAAATTCAAAAAGTACTTAGAACTCTTCTCACCAGATTCGACCCATCTAGCCCTTGACCTTACAATAATGCCTTGTAGTTTACTATTATAAATAGACATGAGCTTTTCCCGAGCTTCCGAAAGTTTATTACGAATCTCATCAGAGTCATTTTCATAGGAAAGTCGCTCAAGGGTAGAGATATTACACAAAACTTCATTTTCATACTTGCGGGAATTCTTTGCTTTATTAATGGAAAACTTGATTGTAACCTTGCGGATAATATATTTAATTCTTTCCCATTGGGTGGAAGGGTCTAGGTCATGTAGGAGGGGAAAATCGGACGAGAAGAGATTTTGAATAATATTAACATAGTCGGTATCATTAAGGAGAGAATTATTAAATTTCCAATATCCCCGACCTCTGCGCTCTTCATGTGTACGGATAGTAAGTACGACAATAGAATGATCAGACTGAAGGGGTGGGTGAAACTTTACATCAATAACATTAGCCATCAGGTTACGTGAAATAAGGAAGAAGTCTAAGCGACAATGAATATCGCTAATATTGGAATGCCAAGTAAAGTCTTTAAGTAGGGGATTTCTCTCCCTCCACACATCAACTAAATCGTGAACACTAATCGCCGAGATACACTCATCCCGAGCTTTAAAATTAGTTCGAAGATTACCCCCAAGTTTATCTAAGTCCAAATTGAAAACAAAGTTGAAGTCCCCTCCCCAAACAATAGTATTACAATCAAAGGTTCCAATAAGATTAGAGACTTCACTGTAAAAAACAGGATCATCTAGATTAGGGCCATAAGTGCAAACAAAAGTAAAGCTACGGCAATCAATGAGCACATCGGCGATTAGGCATCTGCCAAAACGATCATAATGAACTTTTTCAATGGTAACACCAAGACTAGGCTTAAAGAAAATGGCAACTCCTTTGCTTAAAGTAGTACCATGGGAAAAGAGTATGCTACCTCCCCACTCGTTTGTCCAGAAATTGACATCACTTACAGTACTATGGGTTTCTTGAACAAACACAATGTCAAAACCGTGTCTGTGAAAGTAAGTAAATTGCGATCTACGTTTTTTGGGTTGCCTAAGTCCTCGCACATTATAGGTACAAATCTTAAGGTCACTCATCTGTTACAATAGGTTGGTACTTTCATTGCAAGCTTGTGTGTAAACAAAGATAAACATGTAACGAAATTAACATACCAGTAGAACGATGAAGACTGAGATGGTCGAACAGCAAACACGAAACAAAAAACACCAAAACAACAACACAAAACAAAAACGAATCAACAAGAGCGAAAATCATCGGGCATCCGCAGAAACGGAGGTCAAGCTCAAGGATTCTCCTCTGAAAAGTTCCCAATGTGGGATAAAGACGGGTCCCTGTAAAGATCTGCATAGTAGAACGGGTTGTGGGCATTAAGGAAACTTTCAGAACCGTTAATCACTGCATTTTATACAATGGCATGATTTTAATCAAACTTGAATGGCCTTCCATTGCTATCCCTCCAGAGGCCACCAGAGAAGCGAAGCCGGGTTCCGTTTTGAAAAAGACTCTGTACTTTTGTGCTCCATTTTCTCTTCTCTCTTAGATCGGCCTGGGTCAGATCATCAATTATGAAGTAAGGTTTACCTTCAAGTGCATTCCCAGCGTTGCGCATGATCGTCAATTTGTCCTGATAAAATGAGCATTTGACGAGAATATGTCGGCTCCTACCTGGAACAGGTTTTCCATCTCGGTGTGCTCTCTCAAGTTTACATTGCCGAACACCGACCTCCTCAAAAATTTTCGATGCAATCTGCAAACAGTCCTCGCCATCCTGAGACTCTACACCAACAATTCTGAGATTACTCCTCCTCGAGAACCTTTCTTGTTTGTTAATTTGTTCATCCTGTACCTTAGATGCCTCTTCCAGATCATTCACTTTCCCTTCTAAAAGGGTACACTTCTCCTTTAATGCATCATTCTCGGTTGTAAGGTCTTCTATTGTCTGTCTTAAATCCAAAATAGCCTTGTTAAAGTCTTCTTGGAGGGTTTTAATTTCCCTCAATAAGGTTCTCCGGAGTCTGTCCACGCTTTGGTTAACTTCTATGGCAAAGTCTTGTTCAGCTTCATTTTCCGTATCCTCTTCTTGCGTAATTTGTGCACGGTGTCTGGTGGTTAGGCCTGTTAGGCTGGAAGTAAGCCTTCGTTGTGAGGCTGAGTCATCAAAGTTTCTTCGAGTTGTACTGCCTCTAGGTCTTCCTCTATTCCCCATTTTTGGTCAGAATGCACGAAGAGAGAAGCAAAATAAGGTAGAAGGCACAGCCAAGTATAAGCAAAACAGGAAAGCAGGATTCTTAAGCACTTTTTTAGAGCCCAATCAACTACTGGACTTTTCACCACGACATCACAGGCTCGTCCTGTATAATAATGGAAAACGTTTGTAATTTTTCGCTTTTTTCTGCAAAACTATTCATCTTAAAAATATGACAATATTCGCTTCAAATATCATATCAAAAGTTATATTTTTCAAACTTTTCAGTGTTTTCAAGCTCACCTAGTTGTGTTATACTTATTGTATCACACTGTACATTCCCCGGCAAAATCTAAATTTATGTTTTTACTAAATTTTATCATTTCCTGACGTTAATATTTGAAAATAATTATCGTTCTAAATGTCTCTCCAATCTACACGCCTAACACGATATCTTATTTCATCATTTTCTCTAAATTCTTTTCTCAAATTCACTAAAGATTTGTGGTATATTTCTCCATTCAATCCAATCCTCTTTTTTTATTTTACTTTACAGATTTCCATTTCATGTGTGTGTCTGTATAACTGCTACAGTACAGTGGACCTGCGTGGCGGGAATCATCTCCAGTTAAAATCCAATCTCTCTATACCAGTCCTCACTACACTCAACAAGCTAGTGATAGACACTATAGGTGAAGGCAGAGAAATAACATCAGAAGAATTTACAGGCATCTTACAGTATTCATCAAAGTGTCTGGCGTTGAAGGAACTGAGGTAAGTATTGTAATTAAAATGTTAGTAATATAAATGAAACTGTATGAAATAAATTGGTGCCATGGTTAAATACGTCATTAACACGTTATTTTAGCGGGACTGACGGTTCGGCAGGAAAGTTGTAGACAGGGTACAAAAATGATATTTTATGCTAGGAAATCCTACAGCAAAACCTATATAGGTAGTTTGTTTCAGACAGGCCTGTATAAATAATTACAAATTAAAATTTTGGGTGCAGCTTTATGTAAAACGTAAACATGATAAAAATATGAACATCGAGACGTTTAATTTCTAAATGATATCAATTTAGTTTAAAAGTAGGGTAGGAGAAAGATGATTCATTAAACACTTTTGTAAAAAAGTGTAAATTTGTATCTGGAATTTGAATTAAATGTAAAGAACTCAATCTGAGATTCTTCTTAGGCAAAAAGCAAAGCCTGTGTAGGGTTCATAACATTGACAAAGTCAATGAAATTATTTCATGATTGCTTAAATCAGTTTATCAGGATGGCTTATATAAAAACAAAATATAATTAAGGGACAACTTACAATTTAAAAAAACTGCCATTTGAAAGTACAGCATTTACTGAAACAAATAAACAATTACATCAAAATGGTGCATCACTGAAATAAATCATTACATTGGATAAAAACTCTTTTCAGGCTGAATTTTACAGAATAAATAAACGTTAGATAAAAAAAGATTAACAGAAACCAAAGTTTTAACATTGTTTTCCCATTTCCTTAAACAGTTTACAAAAATAATATTTATTGCTAAAACATCCAGTACCACAGTTTATACTGTACATGTAGTTTGCTTGGGCTTGATGTATGCCGTATAAATAATCTTTATTAAACATTAAACTTGAATGCAGTTTTTGTGAAACAGATATTACATTTTAATAGAGCAGCGTTTAATTTTCTATTTTTCGAATTAATAAAAAACTAGGAAGGGTGTAGTATTATGAATTCTACACTTTTGTAAAAGGGTAAATGAATATTTGAGATTTTTCATTCAATATAGCTTTCGTTAACTAACTTGAATAGATACGTAAAGGGCAAACAGAACGGCTAGTATAGAGTATCAATAATTGATGTTTTTTCAGCTTTTACATAAGTGTCTTTTATAACTAACTACTCTATTTTACAATGGTCAATATCAGGGATAAAGAACAAGGGAAACCTTGCAAAAATGAAAAAAAAAAATGTCCCTTCTAAATTGAAAACATGTATTTATTTGTTAATTTTACAACAACATCCACCAAATGTAACTATAATCTACACAAAGCTGGTACCTAAGTGAGGTAAATTATTAAATTTCAAAACAGTTTTTTTGCCTCCAGTTTTAAGTTTATAAAGGTAAATAAAGAATTGGAAAAAGAATTCTCTAACCGAAATACGCAAAGAGACTAAAAATTTATTCCAATGGCAAAACTACTTTTTAAACATAATTTATAACTTGAAGCTTGTAATCTTTCAGTTATTTTACCTAGAAAAAGTCTCTTCCAACCAAGCAATTTATAGATTACACTCAAATGGATTTACAAGCTTGTCACAAGACAGCCTTAATGTGTAAAGGAAATGAAATTTTAATTTAAATTAGAGCCAGCGTATCATAATAACACCATCAGTCAGTAACATGCATGTTATGGGCAGAAAAATATTTTTTGCTTTGTGCTGCTCAACTATTTAATTTATAATTTGATAAAATTACACGGTTCTAGTAGTTTTACACCAATCTCATGACAAAAAAGAGACGAACATCAAACATGCAATCAATCTTTCGCTTGTACTGACAAAACAGGTCAAACTTTATCCTTACATATCAAAATATTGCACAGAAATAATCCTTGAAAACTGTAATCATAATATATGTCATTTATTTTATATTGAAATCATAGTTTTACTTAGGCTTACTGTAACATACAATTGTGCTGATATTAATTTATTGAACTAATTTATTGTTTTTCATAATTTTTCTAGTATTATTATGATATTTTTGTAACTTCAAGGGAATTATACTTTAATATAAAGGTCGAACCATCATTACAATAAATGTTAAGGATTTAAATGTGTTTAGTACGGTAAGTCTTCTGAGTCCTGAAAACTTAGCCTTAATTTCAATTATATTTGTCGAAGCTATTTAAAAACATCCCCCATGGTTTCACACATTTACCTAGCAATAAAATTGCCTTTCTTCCAAGTTTACTAACAAAGCAGGTCATATTATCCCTACTTTTCAAAATACTGTACAGAAAAATTTTAGTACTTCTAATTATGCCCGTCAGAGGCTAGATTACTGCAGTACCTAGTAACACATGTACTTTAGTAAATACACACTGTTTACAGAACAAGACACTGAACTTTAAATGACCTTTATAAAAGAAACACCTGTCAATATACATAACTAATAAGAAAGAGAAAGTATTTACATAACAATAAATCAACAGCCAGGTGTATGAACAACATCTGTGACATGACAACAATATAAAAGTTTGATAATAAGGAACACGGCGTTGGTCTTTCAATTGATAGGTTATGATATACAGCAGTGTGAATTCGTCAATATTCTCGCTTACTGTAAAATAAAGCGAAATCATGTTGTATATAACTATATACACTACTCGTAAAGGGAAAGAATTATACAATTGAATTAGTCTTTTTACTAAGATGATAAAAATTTTATACGGAGACGACAAGATTAATTTATTTACCAGCAATGCTTACGTTTATTTCCATGTAAGCTAGCATTAAGTTAAACGCAAAACTACATTTTCTTTTATATTATAAATATTCCTGTATAAATGTATAATGTACTGGATCTTTCACTGTGTCATCTTTCTTCTATCAGGTTCGATGACTGTCTGCTGCCACCATCCGTCCAGGCTGAGTATGTTTCTGTTCTTAGATCAAGAAACGTTAAAGGTAACATATAGTCTATTGAACTGTGTAATGAAAATAAATTAAATGTACGTTAAATTATTACAGGAATGGACACTGCTGTGTCGTGAATAACAAATGAATTCTAAACAGTACAAATAGAAGTATTTTAGATGAAAGTAAAAGTATTATAAATTTGAAGTGATTTTCGTTTCAGGTTTGATGTTTTATTTAATTTTACTAGATGACAAATGTAGGCTGCTAAAACAAATAAAACCAATACGATTTAGTTAGACTGAGTTGAGTGGGCTAAATTGAATTGAATATTTTAATCTGATATCCAACATAGTACAATAAACAATCAGATAGGTCATTACAATTCAAAAGTATATCGAAGGCATTTTCTGTTTAGGATGAATATTTTTAGCAAAATGAAAAAGAAATTGTACTTAGGTGAATTTAAATAAGACATTCAGATGTAATACATGTAATTTATATAACCTGACTTCAAAAATCTATTCAGAATAATTCAATATTTTACTGTCTTGATTAATAATGAATTCTTGCTCATAATGAATTATTAATTAAACAGTGTATATTTGTTTGTTCATAACAGGAGTGACAGGTTTACAGTATTGTTAAATGACATAACAGTCACCACAAACAATCTGTCTGGAATGTTACAATACGACGCATAAAATACTCTGTCAAACGAGGGTTGGAATTGAATAGAGTGTCGATTTAAGTAAATGTTGTGTGAGTTATATGTACATGACAGTTGGTGCGTGTAGAGATTTATAATAGTTGACCTGCATTTTTATTTTTCATACATTACAACCAACATGTTTTACTCAAAAACAAAAACAGGTTAGATCAATCTTAATAAAGAATGTAATACGGTATGCAATAAAAAGTCGTGTTAGTATTTAAGCAATAAATTTCGCCTACTTAACAAACAGGTTGAAATTCTAAACATGTTTCGATTACAACTAAATAATTAGCAAATAAACATGTTTTAAAGCGAAATGTTTAGGGAATCAGACACTTGTATGGACGCCATGGGCTTCCGCAGGTATGGGCAAGGGGGGCGCTTGCCCCCCCCCCCCGGAAAATCAAAAATTTGAAAAAAACGTATAAAAATCAAAGCAAAAATCCGAACAAAACGTGTTTTCCAAGTTTCTATGCGAAAAATAGGCTTTAGAAATGCCATTTCCGGCGATCTGGGAGGCATTTTGGGCTGAAATTTTCGAATGCTTTGCGTGAATTCATGGTCACTTGGAGGTTTTGCCCCTCCCTAGAAATTTTGCCCCCCTGACTTTTTTCTGCGGACGCCCATGATGGACGCGTTTAAAGAGAGGGGCAAAAAGTGTTTAGGAAAACGTTTACGTCCTAAACACCTTTTTGGAGTGTGTTGTCTGTGTTAAATACCTTTCTTCAATTGTGTTTTTAATTACCTACACTTTTAACCTATTTTCACACTCGATATGGTCTCTTTCCGTGTCTACCCAAGTTTAAATGTGATAGCGAATCAGGGAAAGTGTTCTTGTATGTGTGTCGTTTTTGTATCAGTATCACATGTGACAGCATTTTATTTTAATTTATTTGATATGACTTCGGTCAATATGACCAAGAATGCTTTATGTGAGTGTTGTATTTGTTTCATGCTTAATGTTGAGATATTTTAAATACCTTACCTCACGTAACAAACGGTTTGGTGTACTGGTATACAGATTTATATAACCTGACAGGTTATTTAACCGATGGCTAAAATGGGACGTTCAATATTTTGTAATACTAGATATGGGGGGGGGGGGGGGCGGGTTACAAGTAAAAAGAGGGCAGTGATTCTTTATGCAACTGAATCAAAACTGAACAAAAATAAATCTTTCAGTTGTGTTGATATTGCACTGTACATGTATTGGTCATAATATTTTATGATAAACTTAGTCTCTGACTTAGATGACATTTATTCTGTCACATGACACCCCCCTCCCAGGGGTCACCTCACCATTTTATGTTTCACTTCTTGATCAAAACTCGAAATAACAAACTCCCCGTGTGAAGTCTCAATTGAAGTTTACTTGAATGTAAATCGGGCACATTTCTGAGGCTTGATATTGATTACTTGTCTTTAGATAAAACTAATTAGCTTCAACTGAAAAAGCTGCCCCTGTCTTTATAACCCTATACCTATTTGAAATGAATAAATTTTGTCTTGTTTCTTGTCTATTACAGTCACCTGGCGTCCTATCGTTTTGTCTACTGTTTATCAACTGAGTCTACAGTCCTGTCGCTGGGAGGTTAGTAACATTACAAACCCTCAATCTAGCAACACCAATTTGTAAAGTTGACGTTTAAACATGATCATGTAAATATAAGTCTTATAAGAAGTGACGTACGGGGGATTTCTCTGTTCAGGGGGCTATGTAGTATGCTGAGAGAACCCAAGCTTGGGGGTAGGGGCCCTCCCTCCTCTTTGAATTTTTGAAAAAGTGGATGTTCTAGTATGTCATCTGGTGCTATGTATGCATCCTTTCAAAAGTAAAATTTGGAGTGTTAAAAATGTTCGTATTTTTCTGAACTGAAAAAAATTCAAAGACCAAAAACAATGGCATCAATAAGGGGCCTTGAAGACAAAATTCCATTCCCTTAAAAAAAATGGAGAAATTGGGGGTCCCTACATGCAATCTGGTGCCACATATATCACCTTTTAAAGTAAAATTTACGTTACTCAATACGCCCACAGGATTAAAACAAACGAGTGGCATCCGTGAGGAGGGAGGGGGACAACCAATTGCAACCCCCCCAATTATGCCACTGCCCATAGAGATATCTTTAAGATTATAATTTATGTAAGCGCTAGAACAATATGAATGGATAAAGACAGAATTATTTTTCAGAGACTTAGAAACAAGTTTTTTAATAAAACAAAAATGCATTCAGAGAATCTTTCTCCAGCATGATTTTAACAGTAGTCTGATAACCACGAAGTTCTTGATATTTTGATGGGACTTAAAATCTGGCTGTAAGTTGAAAGAGAAGATAATATTGCACTTCATTGTTATTCCACTATGATACCGTTAGGAAGACAGTGTAAACATTAGAAGTGGTAAGGTATGGTACACTAAAATATAGGGCTGTAACTCAATTGGTGACTGTCGGCCTATATCCTGACACCCCTTTGTTCCTACACTAGCATGTTTTGACACCCATACCTGTATTTGTCTAATCTGTCGAAATACATGGTTGTCGGAGTATAGAGATGTCGAGAAATAGGAAGGCAGGAATATTGGGTGTAACCTTGTAAACTAATTAGCTATTAAAATGCACTTGGCCAGTTGAAGTCCTTTAATTGAAATTCCATGTGACGTAATTACCAATAATTAGTAATTAATTGGGTAAATATGAGCAATAAGTTACACTTGTTTAAAAGCTTACAAAGAGAGATAGTTTCTCTAAAAGGGCACATAGTCATTTAGGAAAGATTCTTACATTTTTTGCCTTAACAAAAAAGTTTAGTATTCCCTTTTTATTTGTAACATTAAAAATGAAAATATTATTTGATCGGACTAAAGTTTTAGTTCAAAACTCCTCTGGTATCATTGTTTAAAGGCACAGTTCTCTCATCCCAAACAGTACTAATTCTCCTAACCTTCTTACTTAAGCTCCTCCCACAATTGTCTGAAATTCATGCTCATCCAGATACAATCTCAGTTTCTTGCTTCAAGGCGAGTATAGAAAAACTCAGTTTATACAATCAAAGCACTCTCAGTACCGTTCATGCTGTGTAATACAATCTTTAGTACCCTGCATTGTTTGAATTAGCTGTCAATCAAAGAGCTGAGCCAATTGAGAATTCCGGTACCCCCGTACCAAAACTGTAGTGTGGGGTGAGAGGTTTGGCCCTTTAATAAAGTGTGCTATGATTATCAAATTGTGAAAAATACGCTATTTCCACTAAAAATTCAACCCTGAGACTCCCTCCTGTACCCCAGCAAATGTATTTCATATAATATTTGTTAAGTCACCCATCTTCTACACATCAAAATATAATTATTGTTAACTTTAACTGTTATTAAACTACCGGTCCGCTGTATTTGATGGCATTTTATTTTCATTTTCTGAAAATTGTCAGAGGTTGTATGAAAAACCAAATACAGTTATAACTAGTTACTACTATTACTAGCAAACACTAAGTAGTGCTCGCTATCTTTCCTTTTTTTTTAGCCAAAAAATATCTTTTTCTGGACCCCGTCGATGTTTGGAACATTAATACATACATATAAACAAAATGGCAGGAGTAGGTCATACTGTTCTGAGATCACCTCCCCTGTCGTCTGCACATTAGAATACGTATATCCGATCTCTTCTATATGAATGTCGTCAGCCAACCAGCATTCAGCATTAGTGCGTCTGGCTAGAAAGTCCATAAAATTACACTGTGGGGGCAAACTGATCGATGTATTCGAATAATAAATTTTGAAAATAATATTTGATTATATCTCGTTCAAATTAAGGCTTTGACCCGACGAAAAAAAAAAAAAATAAAAATAAAACACGCGTATGCAGGTGGAAACGTACGGCTCAATCTTGGTAAGGGATTCATGAAAAAGTACATGGTTATCTTATTTTTCGGGAGGGGGGGGGGATGTGCAAAAAGCCATAATGTTTGAAGTATGCACAAAGTCAGCCTGATCCTCTGTGAACAGCACGGAATTTCCCCTACCCCAAAGATCAGCGCCATCAGCGTCCGTCCGACGGAAACTGTTGGGCAATTTCCCGACGCACCGTGCAACTCTTCCTCGGTACCTCGGGATGATGTCATAAAACATGTTGGAAATTAAAGGTTTAAATGCACGAAATAAATATTCATTGGAAGTGTTGTTTTACATGTGCATTGACAGTGCCACGCGACTGATTAATCTATGGACTTGCTTGTCAGGTGCCTGTATAGCATAGGGAGTTGTGATTTGGCCAAATAACAACTCCCAAGTTGGATGTAGATGGAGTCCCTCAAGTTTTTTAACCTTTTAAAACGCCAAATTTTAAAGATGTGTCTTACTAGGAAAAAACTCAACCACTTAATAACTTAAGAAACATCACATCAGAAATAGTGTACTTACACTTTTCCCTACGAGGTGGGATGGGGGGGGGGGGGCAGGGGGAAAGCTGTTGTCCGAATTCATAATTTCGGCAGAATAAATTTTCATCTGTTTCATATTGCCGAAAAGAATACTTTGCTTTGGCAGTATTGTGAGGGCATGCCCTCGTTAGGCTCGTTTCTCTCTCACACTTCGTAAGATTTTGCACTTGCCCAAGTTATTATTACTAAGTTCAGAGTAGGCATTTAATTTAAAAGAGTGCTTTTCAAGCCCTCTAAATATTAAAATTTATTTCTTTGTTTTACGTTTTAATCTTATATCATTTAATAAAGTGAACAATTTTGTAGCTAAACGTATCACAATCCTCCCTCATTTTGTTTATATGTCCGATTCGAGATTTGCGATTGACAATAAAGAAGCATGCTTCCCAGCATGCATTACACGGCTGATGTTCAATCAAAAGTAGAATATGCCCCTGATATTGCGTAAATATTTTAAATATGATCAAATGTAAACGATGAACTCGTTAAACATGAACCATTACATTGAAATTCGACTCTTTCCAATTACGGTCTACAAATAAAGGCATGCTACTGGCGCATCACCAGAGAGCGAGCAATTTGCAGTGACGATCTTGATGGTCGGGGACAAATATGGGTAGGGATGCACCGGATCCAAAATTTTGGATCCGGCCGGAACCGGATTTTGCGGGAACCTATTTGAAATCCGGCCGGATTTTTTCCTGCCGGAACCGGATTTTTGCAATGCAAATGAATAAAGTGAAATTCAAAAAAGCAGAGAAACTCTGGGATAGGAGTTTCCTGCTTTGTAACGTAATGTATGATTTTGAAGGGCTAATGGGAAATGTCTATAAATTTGTCTTCAAGTGTTGTACACGTATGTTTACATAATTTTTTAACCAAAAATTGCAATATAATAGAAAAAAGGCATGAAAAACCGTGTTCCTGCAGAAGTACAGCAAAACTGTAGCAAAGTGGGGCAAGTAAGAGCTCTTTGTATTTTCCCTCCCTAAGTGGGTACAGTATTAAGACTCCTGAGGGAATTTTGAAAGTTGCTTTGCAGTTTGTTCTTTTTGAACTATGTTCAGTACATCACCACTTGTTCAAAAAAATTGTACAAATTATGAAGACCAGTAATACTTAGCAAAGAGAGTCCTTGGATAGTGATTACTGAATGGACTGCTCACACGTAAAAAGACTCGAGGGTTCAGTTTTTAACTATGCACAACACCATTGTTTTATACACCATTTCTAGTACTTAAACATGCCATGATATAAAAAATGAAGCACATTTGCCATCAATAATTTTTGGCAGAGATATATCACATGTTCTGACATTACGTATTATTTGTTTAATTACATCATATTGTGTATACTTAAGTGTGTGTGATTAATTATTAGGGACAGAAAAAGTTGATAGTGACCCCATAACTTGTAATTTGTAATGTCTTCTGAAATTCAAGACAAAACACATTTCCTTCTTATACTACACAACTTTAATGGACAGGTTTGTGTAAAAAAGTGAACAAAAGTAAAGGGACGTGTTCAAATGTGTACAGAATTTGTAGACAACCCAATGCTAAACTGAAACACTGCTTTGAATCAGGGAGTTGCTAGAGAAGGAGAAACAACGTTCTATAGTCTCTTTGAGACAATGTTCGTTTCCGACGGTAATCTTGCTTTTATCCGCCAAATTCTTATTTCAATACTTCGATAAACAAAGATTAGTGACGCATTATTGAAATTCCAATGAAGAGACGTATCACTTACACTCTACTCGTTAACATTTTGTTGCCAGCCGTCATGGAAAATTGTGGAATTTATGTCATTTGACGCTATCCGAGACGCGGCCTATTGTTTCATTTAAAGACATCAATAATTTCTCTTCAAATTACTTTAATTTTTATGTTTCTTAATGATGGCAAAATTGTTTAAATCTGAGGTAAAGGTATAGACGTGAACAATGCTTCCATCTAATGACGAAAGGGGGGGGGGGTGGGGGCAATTGAAGCACCTAGTTTAACCGTTTGTTTCCAGTCGTTCTATAGAAATTGTCATTCTAAACTTCGCCATTGGCAGAAACAAACCTCTATGTCAAAAGATATATGGACAATGCCATTGTTTAGGGATTACTCGGAGGAGAATGGAAGAAATGATCATTAAAAGGACTTAGTCACAAGGGATTTAAAATAGAAACAAAGGGACTTGTCAATCAAATAGTGGCGCCTCAAAAGGTATAATCTGTTTCAAGTACATATTATCTGGAAAAATTTGTTCGTTGTATCTCCTTGTCTAGCAACTCCCAGCTTGAATGATATGACTCGGGTATGACTGTCATATATATAACCTATTTGGTACAGTCCTGCTGTGCACTGCAGTAGACTTATTTAAAGTGCATGAAAGGTCTTTTCATCCATTCACTTTACTTCACACAGTTGGAGGAATTTAAAGTCATATTTGTTACATGTACATGCAAACCAGTTACTTTTATAACTTTGTTGCCTGTTTGGTTCAGTCATTTTTAAAGGCTAAATAAAGGTGTTCAGGATGTTATATAACATGCACTGATAAGCTTTCATTTATAAACTTTAAATTAATTCTGTGACAGTTACTGCAGTGTTCATGTTTGCTTTAACTCAGATCATATACATAATGCTACCCAAGTTTACAGGAAAATCCGACCTGAACCGGAACCGGACTATTTTTTCACTATCCAGCCGGACCGAATATCCGGTGCATCCCTAAATACAGTATGTGCCTTTCGAATTTAGTTTGTATTGCAAGTGTCTTTACTTGATGGTTATTATCAACTATCATCATTTGACCCTTGCAACAGACAGATAGTATGTTTATCATACAAATATCTACTGATAGATTTCTTTTGGACTCTCTGCCGATGAAACTGATGCATGTTTGCATATATCTGCAGTAGGTTAGGTTGTGGTAAAAGTGCAATATTGCAGTAGGAGAGACCATACGACCCTGGTTCCTTCCCGATCGAGGAACCATAATCTGAGCGATAAGTCACTGATATGTAATCCAGGACGACAAACTCAGATCAATATTTTGCTTAACACGTCTCTACGTGTGTATTCTACCCGAAATCACAGAATTCTATCTTTTTTTTTTTTTTTTTCATGTGGCAAGTATTAGCAGCAACCAAATATTTCGAGTGGATCAAGTGTTTGTCAGTGTTAGAGATTGACTTCGTGAAAAAGGGGAAAATGGGGCCGACCCGTTCCCTCCCAGGAAAAAAATGAAAGGGAAAGGGAAGAAAAGAACAAAAAGCAACAGAAACGGGAGAAGAAAATGGAAGAGGGAAGGGGCAGTTAAAGCACACCTGTGTTAGTACCATTTGCATCCAACCCAGCACCAATAAGTCAAAAGTTTGGCAACGGGCTTTCCAAAGGTCAAAAGAGTGATCACAAGCCTGGGGAGAGGTTTGGGGGGAGTTAGCGGGCCCAACTATTGGAAAACGTACATTTTTAAAGGTCTGTTGTGATGGCATTTGATGCACTCTTGCATACAAAAAGGCAAAATTTCCTGCATTAAGAATTGACGAAGAATGTGCAAAATTTAATTCCGTAAAATATTTTTGTCGTCTTTAATTTAACGCCCGTAGTGGATGACTAAACGGAACACCCTTCCTCATACATGCCATACATGTCACTGGGTAATTGAGCCACAAGAGAGCATCAAGGCAAACTCGGCTAGTTAACTGCGCCACCCGCGGGTGCTCCATTGCCAAGCGCAATCTTCTTGGTCAGCCGGGCAATCGATTTTAGTGGCAAGCATAATGCCAAGTGGGAGGAAAGCTCCCCCCCCCCTCCAAAAAAAAAAAAAAAAAAACCCACAAAAAAAAAGCCCACCAAAATCGAGAGGGATATGACCACACCTACATGTGAATCTCTTATGGTGCACATCAGCTATAGAGACAGGGCACTCTGCCACGACCCACGACCTATTACGTCTCAGTTGTTAGCCTTCAAGGTCAAAGGTAGAATTTTGAAAACTTAGTATAGGCAACCTCCAATCGGGGGCCTAAATCAGCGACTATCAAGTGATGGCGCGATACACCATGTGTAGCTTTGATATTATGCATACACGGTTACTTGGTTCAAACTAATTAAGATGTATAGTCTTTTTGAGGTCACGTGTGCACTTTTGAATAAAAAGACCCCTGACTTTTAAGGATGTCTACCCTTACGACGCAAATAATTAAAACTGTGGTCTCAAAATTGTGTGATCAAGAGCAGGGCTCGGCCCCCTGGACCAACCCACAACCTTGCTTCACGCAGAATTTTCTTTTTCCTCTCATGGTAAACAAAACACTTTCCACACCCAAAGGATTTATCGTAGCAATTGTAACGTACAGTCCATGAATTTTTATAACTACTGAGTGTACAGTTGTAAAAAAATCACCACTTGTCTGTACACACATCTCCATTTTCTGAACTCTTAATTCAGTCATTTTGACGCGACGCAGATGTACAAATGAAATTTAAAAAAAAAAAAACCTGAGTTGGTTAGTAAGTTGGGTAAGATTGAACGACTCACCAACACGAACGTGTTTTAAAGTGTTTTTTGTTGAAATACTGTTCAAGTCCTCCTGTTTAGTCGCCTCTTATGGCAGGCGGGAAATGCCGTGGGCATATTCTACAACCCCCAGCCCACAGGAGGACAGCCAAAGAGGGGGCGCTCGGTTTTGTGACGCCGAGAGCCCGCCATGAGATGATAAATACCGGTCTTAGGTGCGCAGATTATAGGCGATATTTGGGGCCAAATTTCTCGCCACACACGATATCCTCAGCCCACCTGGATGCAGTCTTAAGTCATAGCCAGGACCCGCCAGAGAAAGTGGAATAACTGAAGCAACATATAGAAGCACAAGTACTCCAGCAGTCAAATTATGGACGGATGTAAACTTTAGACTGAATATTTACTCCAAAAGGCAAAAAAAAAAAAAAACCTCCCTTTGGTTGCATTTTATTCATTCGAAATATATGTTGGTCCTAATTGCATTCCATTTAAAGGGATGCCTTTCACTATTAAATCCAGAGAGTGTTTAAAATTTAATTTTTTTCCGTTGAAAATCCATTCTTTGCTATCACATTTCTTCCAGACATGCACTCAAACGCCAGTTCGAAAAATACGGGTAGATTACAGTTGAGAGACATTAGACCCAAAATTAAACATTAACTAACACTCCTTTTACACCAACATAATTGGCAGTTCATAGCCGTTATGAATTTTCCCGGCATTAGCCATAAGAAATACCCTGGAGATTTTTTTGATATAACTCCACCATTCAACTGGACATTAAGTAGCCTATATAGGTTCTCACGAAATATTTTACGTTTTAATCAATTTCACCCTAAAGTTGGACCTTTGTCTTTTCTAGGTGATATTGAACAATAAATGGAGTTGGTGTGACGTAAGATCCCAATTAACTAGTTACTCTGCTTTCTCAGAAGCCAGTGATATGCGGATAAAATACACGTTGTGTTGAGTGTTTAGATGAGACTAGTTTGATTTTAAGTAAATCTGACAAGCTAAAATTTACGATTCCTTGATATATCTCCTTAAAGATTGATTTTTGTTTCTACAGAAACTTGTTGCTTACTTCCTTCTACTAAAATAATAATGTTGTACAGTGTTGAAATTTGTTTTTATACACGTATTATTTGTCTCAAAACTACTCATCAGATAATTTATAGTTCTTAGTTAATGGTGGCTTTCCCACCCTTTCAAGAAGAATGCTTTTTGAGCTTTTATTTGATCGGTGTTAACAAAATCTTACCAAATTGTCAAAAGATAAATGGTTACCGTTACCAGGTTACTTTAGTTATTTTTCGGGTGTTTCGTAAGAAGACGGTTCAAAGTTTCTCGAAGGAAAAGTATTACTGTGAAATAGGTGAAAGATCAACGGGTAACATTTTTCAGTGTTAAAGCTCTTGACGGGATTGTAAACACATGTAAAACCGTATGCTATGTGCGGCTGGAGCAGTCTGCGCTAAAATGCTTTGTTACCAGTTGTACTGAAAGAAAGATCACCATGAGCGCAGACATTATTTCAAACTCGTCAATTTGATCCGTACTGCTTTTGCATCTGCTGAAGAAGTCTTGTCGCATGGCTGCCTTCAAGAAAACTTCACGAAAAACGGTAAATTTCGGGATATTGGAATCAAGTGCGGGATTTGATCTCTAAAAGTGGGAGGCAAATTCGGGCAGACTACCAATCGGTGACGAAGTTGTCGCGGGAGCGCGAAGCCTCTCTTTAGGGACCCTAGTGACCCGGGGGGGGGGGGGTCAGGGTATTTTGTAGGCCCTAAAATGATGCATTTTATCTTGAACTTTAACATAAGATGGGCACTTAACAGAACACAAATATCACAATTTGACTTTCTTAAATTACATCCTTACTCCGCATGATTAACTGATTAAAGTCGGCCGGAATCAATTATGCAGAGGGTTCGGGGACGGAAGAATGGATTACATAAAATTGAGGTTCTTCAGGGTCTCCCTCCTTGGTGCCCCAGATCTTTTTTTCAGAAAGGTAGGGGGCTTTTTATGTGATGTGAATTCAACCCTTGTCTATCATGGGGCGCGCAAAGAGCGCCAAAAATTAAATTTTTAAGACATGTCAGTAATGAAACTGAATGAAAATTAGAGAAAAGATGGGCCTTAATGGTTTAACCTTAGCGGAATAACGGCGGCCACCTAAAGACAGTTACTGAAGCACTTGCATACTGTGGTTTCCTATGTAGTCTTTTTTCAGGTGACTTTCACAGAGTCGTTACCTGTAAAGGGGCGCGCTGAACGCGCCGAAAGAATGAATTTTTACTTCATCTCCAGAGTGAAATTGAAATAAAATTAGAAAAAGAATGGTCCCTTTTCACTACAGATATATAAGGGTGATCCCGGAGGATATCTGTACTAAGCAAAAAATACCGTTGGTTTCCTTTAGAGTCCTTTTCATGAGGTTTTTATAGAGTCTTTTTCTGTGATGGGACGCGCAGAACACGCCCAAAAATGGACTTTTGAGACATCTCAATAGAGAAATGAGTAAAAATTAGAGAAAAGGTGGCCCCCTTTTACTTCATCCGAAAAAGAGTGGAGCTCCAGATTAGGGGTCAAATAAGATCATCGTCCTTTCAGAAAGCTTGGGGCACTTGGTCAGAGAAGGGAAAAGAAGACGACCACCTCCCTGTTTCCCCCTTTCACTAAGTACGGTAGACCTTCATTTGTGTTCGGCCCGGACACTGGTGATAAGTTTTAGTGACAAAAGAAGAGGTGTTTAACAAGAAGTAACCCTGAATCCTGACCTGTTTAAAACGGGTGCACGTGAAACGTGTCGAAAGAAAAAACAGCGTTGAGACATTTAGTGGAAGAATATTTTTTTTATTTAGATTTCGATACAGTATACGACCTTTTTAGACATTATACAAATTGAATAAGTATCACTCCCGTAGCTCTGTCAGTTCCAGTTTGTATTTTTGTAGCAAAAGCAACCAGAGTTAGGCGTAAAAAACTAAGTTCTGAAAAAAAGTGGGGGAGTGCCCCCTTGCCCCCCCCCCCCATAATTCTGCCTATGATTGGAATGATTTCTGAAAATAGTTCGGGAAATCAGAACGTACCAGGTAATTTAAGAGGAAACTTAAGATGGAATTGAATCTGAATAAAATTGACCGATATCTTTTGTCATAATCAATAGATGGTGGCAGACTTGTCTCCCTTCCTGGGGTTTGAAAATGCATTACAGCCCTACTACCCAGATTCCTTTTGGACTCTCTGCCGTTGAAACTAATGGATATCTGCCGTAGCTTAGGTTGTGATAGGACTGTAATAGTGGCAGTAGGAGAGACCATACTACCCTGGTTCCTTCCCGGTCGAGAAATCAAGAAATCAAATTCTGAGCCATAACTCTTTGATATGTAATCCAGGATGACAAGCCCAAATTAATATTTTTTTAAACACACACCTCTATTTGTTTTTTTTTTTTTTTTTTTTTTTTTTTTTTGTTGTTGTTGTTACGTATCTTAAGTATTAGCAGCCACCAAATAGTTCAAGTGGACCAAGTAATTGTCAGTGTTAGCGGTTGACGTCGTGGACAAGGGGAAAATGGGTCCGAGCCGCATCCTCCAGGGAAAAAAATGGAAGAAAAGGGGAAGAAGAAAACGAAAGACAGCACAAACGGGAGAAGAAAAGGAAAGAGAAAAGGGATAGCGAGAAAACCGCTAACATCAAATGTAGTACAGTTTGCATCCAACCCACCATCAATTAGCTTAAATTCCAGAAAGGTTCACAAAGAGTGATCACCGGCCATCTGTCCTCCTTTTAAAAAATAAAAACATTTTAAAGGTCTTTTTTAGTGTAATTTAATAAGCTCAAGCATATAAAAAGACAAAATTTTCTGCAATGAAAATTGACGGAGATTTAGCAAAATTGAATTCTGCGAAATATTTGTTGTTTTTTTTGCGTCAGTATTGGAGGACTAAACGAAACATCCTCCCCATTCATGTCATACATGTCACAGGGGGATTGAGCCACGACAGAGCATCAGGGAGAATTAGTTAACTTCCACACTCTAGGGCGCTCAATTGCTACACTTAGCCTACTTGTTAAGCTCGGCAGCCGAATGTAGTGGCAAAGTGTAGTTGCCTAGTGGAAAGAAAGCCATATTATCCAGATAAAAACCTACTTAATCGAGTGGGATTTGACCCCATTCATATGCGAACAACACATTGCACACCAACTAACACTGCCACGACAAACGACCCTGTAGGTAGGTCTTGGTTGACAAGCCTTTAGGGTGGAATTTTGTCCACATAGTATTGGCAACCTTCACTTAGGTACCGTAACCGTTGACAATCAATTGATTGCGCTTTACAAATGTGCAGCTGTGATATTGTGTCTTCAGGCTCCACAGTAACTTGACTTATATTTATAATTTAAAGATATTTGGGGTATTTTAAACGGCCAATCCTGTCACCCCAAAGTAAACTTCTTGTATGTGACAGAAACTCGCAATTGGGTCAGCTTTTTGATTGACTGATAATTCAGGCAATGCAGAGTCCCAAAGCTTATATTACACAGCAAGACCTGTACTGAGGGTGTTTGGATTGAGTTTTTCTATAATTACCATGAAGCAACATAAACTGAGATTGCGTCTGCAGGGCTCTTGAATTTTCTTTTTTAAGTCAGCACTAGTTTGAAATTGCACCACCCACTTTGAATCTCACAGCCTAATTAGAATTTTCATCACACTCAATACGCTAAATATAGGCTACACAGTATGAGACCCATAACATTCAACTGAATGATTGTACTGATGTTGGAAATAACCAAAAATCACTCATCTGACCACAGAAAATGTCATTTAGATCTTGAAATATGGCCAACATCATGTGAGAATAATGCAATGTCGATTAACTCCCACCCGGTTTGACCTTTATTCCTAGCTAGAACCCTGGTTTGTATGAAAGTGAAATTCCGACAAATGTGGGAGTGGCTTAAGTGAGAGGGTAAGGCGAATTGGTACTGTTTGGGATGAGAGAAAAGGGTCCTAAAGGTGGAGTGCACACTATCGGCCAAAAAGACACCTGAATTGTGAGGATAACTGCCCTTTGACGCACATGTTTCAAAGTGACGTTTAGATTTTTTTCTTTTCAAGAGCGGGGGGGGGGGGGGGTTCGACTCACTGGACCACCCCCATTCCGTCAGTCTTGTGAGCACCTAATCCCCTGCAAATCTTTATACACCCAACCAACCCCCACCCTGATCCACCGTTTTGTCATGCAGAATTTTATTTTCCTCCTTTCATGGGGAAATAAACGTTTCCCATGCCAAAGGAGTTATCGTTATAGTCACAGTAAATGAATGTTTATAACCCTGGGGTAAAATGTATACTCTTTGTCTGCGTGTACACACATTTACCAACATCGGACCATTCTCTTTTTAGGTGCCATTGTATAATACATTGGGCTGGTGTGTCTCAAAATCTCAGCTAACTAATTGTTCAAGCCTCATTAAGACTGTGACATGATAAAATGTACCGTACGCTGTTTATTGAGTGTTTGAATGACACAAGTTTGTTTTGAAGGTGAAAAGAAAAAATGCCCTGACTTCACTTGGCAGTTAAGCAGCAGGCTTACCTAAGAAAATATCAGTTGAAATTATGTAAGTTCCTTTTTAGTTCCAAAAGATACCTCTGAAGTTTGAATGTGTCTGAAGCATCTTGCTGCCTATGCTAAAATAATGATTTAGAGTACTGTACCGTGTTGGCATTTCTTTTGTTAACCCAACAACATATATATATTTTGTTTTTTAATTTTTTTTCAGATAATTTACGGTTCATTGTATGTTTTTATGTCACTGATCTCCTACAGATCATTACTGTTTTGCTAACACCTTAACTTACTTGCGTATCCAATGTTTTAACTTACCATTTCTCTTTCACTCCCTTGAAACTATTACACGTCGTTTGGTAAACCTTCGGATAAATACACTCGACCTATTACAAACTGAGATAAACACAAGGTTTTCTAAGGCAATTATCCTTTTTTTTGTCAGAGGTTTCCGAAAACGTTGATAACATTGCATATTAGTTTACATATAGAATATATAGTAGGAGTCGGTGATACTGTTTTCAGATCAGGTGATGTCTTCGGCTCAGAAGCATGAACAAAAGAAATAACCGACCCTTATGTGTTCGACAATGTCGGCAGCCATATCAGATTCAGAGGTAATACGTCTGGTCCTGGGAGCCGATAAAATAACAATGTAGGGGTGGATCACTTAATAATTTGTTCAACGCATACATTTCGTAAAGTAATTTTTGAAATTGTAAGTTCAAATTGGAGCTTCCAACCAGTGAAACAAAGAAATATTTCTACGTACCAAGTGGAATGATTCGCTTGTATCTTGTTTAGGATAAACTCATATTTTTTGAAATCGACTGGGAAGGGGCCTAATCCTCAGTAAACACCACGACGCCCGCCCGTCTCCAACGTTCAATGTGTTTTAAGTTGGTACGAAGACTTCTAACACTAGGACGCGTGTTTCCTCGTTGCAAGATGTTGGGCAAATACCCGACACACCATTTGATGCCTGCAACCCTTGCCTGACACCTTAGTTTTATGGAATGTATACAACATGTAAAACTGTATTAAACAGTTGTAACTCACGTCATTAGTATTCTTTTAGAGTGACCTAAAAGTGCTACTAGCAGGCAACGAATTTGTGCGAAGGTGATGTCGTGTGTGTGTGTGTGTGTTCGTGCGTCCGTTAGGGACACTTTTGCTTGTAAACACGATATCTCAAGAAAGGAATATCCAACACTTTCCTTTTTCCGTTTATTCATCTGTCATGTTAAAAGAAAGAAACTCATTTTTAGCGTTTGGGTAAAAGGTGATTTGAGATGAACAGGGGTCAAAAATCGCAGACTCCGCAAACACGAATCTCTGCGATGGTGATGTCGTGTGTGTGAGTTCGTGCGTGCGTTAGGGACACGTTTGCTTGTAAACACGATATCTCAAGAAAGGAATATCCAACACTTTTCATATCCCGTATATTGATCTGTCTTGGTAAAGAAAGAAGTTTTTTTTTAATTTGGTATATTCAGTCGGTCCAACATCCGGGCATTTGCGTAACCTGGGTCATTACAACTCCAGCTGGACTGAAGACAGCCACAGTCTGGCAGTGACTGCGGTACACGTTAACTATATCCTTAGCCTCATACACGATTGTTGACGTGACCTAACTGGCAAAGTTTCTTGAAACCAATTTTTCAGGCTACCTCGTGAGGGAAACAGTGAATTCCAACTGCAACAAGTTTCTATATCGCTCTCGTAAGTCCATCTTCGGGAAAGCCGGAGATTTCAATAAAAATCGGTCATTTATCCACAAGTTAAAAAAGAAAACTTCACGTCGTTACATGGTAAGGTAATACAATAAGTCTATTTGTCTACACTTTTGCTGTGCTGGGCGACCACTGTTTCACTCCAACACATCAAGTAATTGACTCTTCGGAACATGTGTGATTTTCTTTGGACAGACAGAATAGCTTTGACAAGCTTACAAAGAAAGGCCCGTTATTTTTGGTGGAGCTCAGAGGTCTTTCGAGGTCACCAGCGTTAAAACTGAAAAAAAAAAAAACTTCAAAAAGTTCCTTATACACACGTTATTTTAAGAGACTTTTCTTATTTGGTATAAAGATTTGCCGTATAGAGGAAAAGAACACTATCATTTCTGGTGGAGGTCAAAGATCATTTCAGGTCACTGGGCAGCAAAATCAAAATAACCCTGTAAACTCGATATCTCAAGATATAAAACAGAAATTTCCATATTTGGTTTATAGATTTTCCATGTTGAAAAGAAGTACCCTTTTGTTTTATTGGAGGTCAAAGGTCATTTGATGTCACTTGGGGATCAAAACCGAAAAGCAAATTTCTCCCTTTGGTAAGGAATCACTTGACTTTTTTGACCTGCTGGTCTTTCAAAAGTGTTATAAACTTCATTTTAAAAAGCATTGTAAAAGCTTAAACATAAAAAATAAAATACTCAGTGAAAGTAGGTTACCCTCCAAGCATGGTTAGTAGCTTCGATTTGCTGACCAGGTGAATGTTATTCTCACGGCTCTCAAGTATCACATTCAGCTTGATAGAGGCGCATTTCGGTGCAGACTCTACCTCCAACGCTGACTATCTCCATCTAGTGCCATTCAGTTTTAGGCCGTAAGCAGTACATGTCGACCTGTATTCCTCGGTATGTTTCCTTGAAAATTCCAGAAGCAAGAACTATCTGAAAATTTCAGTTCTAGGCATACAGTAATAATTCACTAGAAGTGCAGTCTACCTGTAATCAAAGACATTTGTGACAAATACACGCATCTGGAGGGGCGTCCCCGCAATTTAATGGTCGTCAGTTGTCTCCCAGCAAATCTCATACTCTTTAAAAAGGCCCGTTTTCATGTTACTTTGTGATACCACCACACACACATGTGTTTCATTGAATAAAATATTATTGCATACAAAAGCTCAAAAAACAAACGTCTCTATTTTACTTACAAGTCAGGAAATGCCATTTTCGTCTGTGTGGGGTCACGATTTTACAACATTTATACGCTCTACGTCAACCAGTGGTGACCATCTTCCTTAATGTTTTTTGTTGTTGTTTTTTTGTTGTTGTTTTTTTGTTGTTTTTTTTTTTGTTGTTGTTGTTTTTGCACAACCACCACTTTCGACGGGACTCCTTAAACTATTTACAACTTGGTCTCTTTATTAGCATTATCCAAAAATAAGTGTGACATACAGTTGAAAAAAGATACTCTTAAGTATATATTAGAAAGATGAAGTGAAGAAGCGATTTAAAACGAAATGTTTAAGATTTGGGATTTCGGCATTACAAAAGCTGTTGGGGATGGAAGGGCGGGCAAGTTCGTTATTAAAGGGGAAGTTTAAGCAAAATTTTAATTTTCATATGTCTACAAAGTTTTGTGAAAGTTCAACTCAAATCGGACATGTATTTCTTGAGATATCAGTAAATTAATTCAGTAGATTTGTGTACAAAAGTGAGTTTGAGGGCAAAATGTTTCCCCTTTTTTATCAGAATGTTGTGTTAACTTTGCAGTTAATAGGAGTATAACCTCTCCTTGGGGGATGCAAAGTTGAGTGAAATTCTTATACCGCTTATGCAATCACATTTAATAATATGGGATTGTTCAGGTTCAGTCCAGTATAAATTTTCAAAAGAAAGAAATTTTAAAGAAAAACAAATGACTGACCATTAATATGGGGATGTGATATCATATGTGCTTGCTGCAAGTTTACATTTTGTTGAAAATGTGAAAACTTAACGTGCTTATATGTTGAAAACCACATCGGATTCCAATTCTAATTTCACTGAAGTGCTCAGTTTAAGTACCCCTCTAACATAACAAATCCTGTTGTGAACTTAAAGCCTTCTTTTAAAAAAATTTTTATTAATTTGTACTTTAAACTTATTGTAACAAACGGAATATGGCATGACATACATCTGCAACGGATTTTCAAAGCTAGTGGTATGCCGGGCTTGACAGATGTTTTTAATATTATTACACACAGCCCAGACTACTGTATGTTCACCACCTGATAATCTATTTATAGATTTGGTTTGGACCATCGGTTGCTAAAACAGATGTACATATTTAAAAGGATAGGTTGTGAGAGAACTGCTTTAGTGGCAGCAGGTGTAGATAATATAACCGTCATTTCTTCCCCATCGCGAAAGTCCGGTCGAGAAACGAAAAGTAAATAATGCATCGTACCGTATGTAACCCAGGACCACAAGCTCAAATTAATAATTTTTTAACAAACACGTGTTTACAATTTCTCTACCTACAATTTCTCTTCTTGTTTTCCAATTATTTCTAGTGGGCCAAATCATCGTTTAAATCTACACCTAAGATGAAATCTTGAATACGCCCTCTCTAGTTTCCGAAACCTTCGAATGCAAATTGTTACGTTTTCTGTGAATCACGATTTTGTGAAAATAAAGATGTAATTAAAATTAAATCTGTTAAAATTAAAGGGTTTTTGATAGCTCTAATCGATAACCCTTGCATTTTTTTCTTCATGGTTAGCTCGATCCAATTTTCACTTTTGAAGAGTGTTTTAGCAATGTATTATTTTGAGAAAACATATGAGTATGTTTGAGAGGCTCAAAGTGAAGCAAAGGGACCCAAAGAGACTCAAATTACACTCTGTGCATTAGGCAGCGTATTCGCTTTTCCTCTCACGGTGAACATAGCACTTCACATACCGAAAGAGTTATCGTTACCATAGCAACAGTCAGTGGATGTTCATAAAATTTCTGTCTGAATCTGAATTCTGATTTCTTCATTCAGTCAACTAAATCTGGAACAGTCGTAAACAAAGGTAAAATTCCGATACTTTCTGGTTAACATTTAAGAGGGAAAACACCCTTAGATTGTAATTAGAAACTGGTGTGAGCTTTGAAACGAAAATTTAATCCATAAATGGTGAAGAAAATAATATATGTTGGTGCAGATTTCACTCCAGAAAAGTGTTTCCACTGTTGAAGGTTAAGAATATATTAGCCTTAGATGAAATAAATAAATATTTTCTGTTTTAAATTCATCATACAAATAAGTTATTTGTTCTAAAACACTCCTTTCAACCACAAAAACAGCAAAAAATGCAATCAGACTATAATTGGGAGAGAACAAAATACAAAGTTTAGTTATTAATCATAAACAAATGTAAAGGTCAATAATTTGTACCAACATCGTTGTCGGGGTGTCACATTAACCTGGCATAATGGAACGTACGTTGGAAATGTGAATTTAATTGTGCAATTGGTTGCAAAAATCTTCAACAGACCTACTTATAATGAAATAATTACGAAACATACAAATTAAAAAGATTTTAATAACAAGCCGTGATGTTAATTATGTACCTTCCTTACCACAGGGGAAAAAGCAAAGCGATTGAAAATTTTAATACTTTCAAAAGGAAACACAAATAACGACTGCTGCAGTACTACTTGCAGAACTTTCATTGCAATTACCCGCTGTAAGACGGTCTTGGGGTCATGTCTTATTTTTTTTAAATTCCCGTACACTCCTCGTTATCCGAAAATGACGCTCCTGGATAGTCCTGCGGCCAACCATCACGTCTCTCAGGCTCTTAGAAGTCATTTCATACAATCCTCAGGTTTGTTAGTCGTAACATACTTTTCGCCAAAAATGAATGTCTGCAAGAAGTCCAGAATTCCATGCAACTGCAGTTTACAAACCATTAATGTATTATTAATGTGGTAGCGGAGACAGGGCTTTAAATGGCATATTATATATCATAGGAAGTGTAATAGAGTCTGGCTCTTAGCAAACCTATCTGCATATGGAGCCAGAATCGTTCTTTCATTCTGAAATTGCAAAATTTTAAAAAGCACCGTAACTTCACATTACTTTTCTTAATTTTTTAACTCAAGAAAAATAACGCCCACGCCTATTATTTCAGCGTTTTGTTGTCCAAGTTGGAATTTAATTTAACTTAATTTTTTTTCTTCCATTTCCCAAAACTGACATTTCTCAATATGACATGAATAAGGATTTGTTAATTTTAGTAAAGTCCCAAGGTTGGGATTGCAGGCTCATTCGACCACTGATTATGAATTAATATTATTTGAATAATCACGACAAAATACACCAACCTAAATGGGAGTTATTGCCAGTTTACTCTTATATCAATAATGAAAAAAATCTTTTGCTAAAATGACCATTGACAGAATCTTAATTCGTTAGCTGTTCCGTTATATTTATTTTTACTTGTGTGGCTTTCGTGAAATGTTATAATCCCGACAAGGGAACAAAATAAAAGTCATCTGGTAAAGCATTAAGAAATTGTGAGAGCATAAAGGCGTTGTATTAATGCGTCGACAATATGGTTTACTTGCAGGAATGGAAGGATAGAGGGTACAGATTAATAATTTACTCTTTATTTGATCTAAATGCTCCTCGGTGTTGTTGCTAAGTTTTTTTCTCCTTTTATTCTTCATTATTAGTGTTCAAATTATATGCGTACAGTTCATCAATCGTGATATAACATACAAATAACATAAATGTGATGTCCTTTCAAATGCAAATGGAAATATCTCCAAGAATCTATGATACAATTGCCAGAGTTCTTCTATTTTTGCAAAACTATTCTGAAACTAAATTCCCAAAAGAAGCAAATGCTCCTCTGATATCAAAAAAATTCACAACATTCTTGTTTTTAACTTTTTTATATTGTTCCATTTTAACATTAGATTTTGATATGCAAAAGAAAGCATTCACCTCTGGTATGCTTTTTACTAGTTACCATTTTAAAATAAAATGTTTCATGTGGAGAGCTAAAAAGTTGAGAGGAATGTTTGCCTTTTTCATACGTAAAATGAAACTTTGGTTACTTAGAGAAAGCGGAATTTGATTTAAGAACAAGTTTTTTACACTTTTATAAATGTGAAATATGTCTGCATTCCCAGAAAACATGATCTAAAGTTTCGTCTTCGTCCTCACACCATGTACAATTAGGGATTCGGACTCCCCCGTTAGAAAAACAAATTTATGAAGCGGGAGTGCCCTATTTATAAACTACATTAATTGGAAATATTGTAATTTGGCTTCGGAAGTCAAATCGGTTGGAACAATTCAAACATTGAGATTTATGGTGAAAGTGTGTTTTTTTTTTATAGATTCTTGCTTGACAAGAATGTTAAGTATGTCAATTCTTTGGACAGAAAAGGTAATCCTTTACCCTATAATGCCTTTCAACGTAACACGAACGTAACAAGTTTACCGCTTACGTTGTATTATGGTATTATACGAAGTATAGCCAACGGAGGAACGTACGAGATCTCACACCATGATTGGGAAACTTGTCGAAGAAAAGTATTTCAAATAGATTTAACGTCATCTGGTTTACAGTTACAATTGAATAACAGTCCGTGACCTACTTCTTTAATGCAAGGTGAACAAGTTTTCCCCAGGGCTCATGTAAGTCATTACAATAACGCTTAATCCATGTTCATTTTAGACTTATAATAAAACTTTACATATGGGTTACTTTTAAGCCTGAATTGATCGGATTGATAATTGTAGAGAATTTAACCTTCTCTGGACTGGGTAATGCGTAATATCTGGTCCTTTCTTGCCTAGAATGGAGCCAAGCATTAAAGAAATTAAGTAAATTGTCTGAACGCCTTGAAGTTGTCCTTTTGAAGACTTAGCTGCCCTTGTGAAGCAGAACTCCTTCAGGAGTAAATGTTTGGTTTCACCTAACGACTGCTTGCCGTAGATTCGGTTGGAGTATTGTTCATATATTTTTGTTATATTTTATTCTAAATTCAGTTATTTTATTGTGTGTAATGGGGAATCTCCACTGAGGATATTATCATTGAAACCAGAAGTCTGTAACATTTATATGAGTTTAAACAAGTTTGATCTTTGGTGGTGATGTGACTGAGGAAGAAAAGCACATTCCATTGCAAACTTTTAAGAAGGTGTAAAAATCCCCGACAGTTTAGATTGTGCCCGAATTCAGTTTCTTAGCCCTTAAAGGCAAAATGCCAACATTATAAGAAAATTATAATAATGACCTATCCAACTTTGAGGAAAATTCATGTGTGATTTTGCAAAACATCATCTGACGAGCATAGTGATATGCTTAACCAGTGTCCTATAGGTTGTAGGTTGCATTCTCAAGTTTGCCAGAGATCTGACTTAAAGTAAGGGAGAAGGGACCGGTCGCTCCAAACCTTGAGTTTCTAGGATATTTTGTCGGTATACTGGATTTTTTTGTTTCCACATGGTTCACGGTGTATTGTGGAAAATTTGTCTGATAGGTGCATTAAGTGATTGTCCTCGGAACGAACAAAAAGTTCGCACGTTTTTCTATTTAATTACACTCCGCCTTGAGGTAAACGCATGTTTCAGATATGTTGGTTGGTTAAGGTTGGTGTTCATTAATGAGGATTTTGTTCTCCCGTGTGGTTGTGAGGCTGTACAACACAGTATGGAATCGACAAGATGTCATGTTCCCTTTTTATTGTGCGGAAGATTCATAGCTGACGTTATTTCATTTTTCGCTGAGATTGTTACGTTTATCTTTCTGCTGCCGGTACATTCAATCATAAGTTCTATCTTCGGGCCCTCACTGCTGACGTTCTAGCTATTCTACAACATCAGAGCAGGGAGTTGTCTGTAAACGCTCCTTGGTCAGAGTATTTTTTTTCTCTGTTTAGAGAGAATAATCGGACACAAGTTCTCAATATGAAACCAGTATTTATGACGCTAATAAGATCCGGAGAATTTGGCCGAGGAGTGATTTTTATTTTTACAAGCTGCTCGAAATTGTTGCAAAGCTTTTCAGTTTTCTTGAATGATAATTGTTTTTTTATTCGCTGTCACGTATATTCCCTGATAAACATATCTTGTCAGACTTCATAGACTCATTCCTTTTCAAAATTTGGGGGTGACCCTCGTTCCCCATTCGCGCCTCCTATTAGATCAACTTAAAATTGTTTTTCTTGTCAGAGGCAAAATCGAATGGGGAGCGATTTTTATTTTACCCACCACTAAAATATATATGTATTTTATAATTCCTGACTTGACACAATTTCTGACGTAAAACCTTGGAGAGATGCTCTGTTTAACAAGAAATTTCCTAACTGGCTAACGATAACCGTAATCCCTAACAAGAGAAAGAATACAATCGATACAATACAATGGCAACACCCAATCAAAAAACCGCCTTGTTTCATAGTGCGCATCTACCCGAAACGGCCTATAGTATTGAAAACATATCTGCCTCAGTGACATAACTATGTTCTGAAAGAACAATCATCATTCTTATAAATTTGTGCTGTACTTTAATTTGGACAAATGCTCCTTTTTTCATCCAACACTTTAAACAAAAGGCAATAAAAGAGTTAGGAATAGTTAAAATGAATAACCCGTACTATATACGTAATTCATGTTATGTATGTTACTTATGGTGTAAGAAGTGCATCGTGCATGGACGCTGGAAACAATTAGAAGGCCAGATACGCAGAACGAATGACTCGGTTTGCCGAACTTTCATTACCTTTTTCACCCCTTTTCACCCACTCATTTTCAATTAGATATTTATACCGCCTTATGAACGTTAAGTTAACATTGGTTTACACCGATACTAAACTGAAATGTTGTATTTTATTTACAGGGTAGGGACAATGGTAGACTGATGTCAGATGAAGACTACCAATCTGAGGTAAGGTCAACGTACTATTTAACCCATCACACTAATTCTATCTCCGACTCGGCTTTAACTCTACAACGGATACCTATGATGATATCTAGTAGCGTTGAAAATAATGACTGAGATCAGATAAAAAAAAATACAAATCACCAGAATATCCAACAAGCATGGGTAGGTTTTAGTTTCATGGGCAAATGAGGTATTGAGGTTTTGCAAGAAACTATGAGTTTTATCGTCATTCTCATTTACAAAAAGTCGTGAAAAGAGTTAAATACAGGTTGGATAAATTTTTCGATGGACCACGCCGTTTTAGTGTTCCGGAAAGTATCTTTCTTTGTTTCAATTGAAATATCCTCCAACAACAATATATTTTCTTAAGCGCTTTTATCACAATTAAACAAACAAAATCAAACAATGTCAGAAACAATTACAAAGAAATAGAAAAACAAATTCTAAATTGATCACAAACTCGCTAGGCGATGTTATTTTAATTTAGTTAGATATATCAATTAATATGCACCATCTGTAGTGAAGCTACCTTTCGTCATAAAAGCATTACATTTCTAGTATTTTGGTCTAGGGGTATGTTATTAGAATACGCACACTGCATAGTGTTTTCCTAACAGCCTTTATCTTGTAGACAACGATGTGCTTGACGTCACCTTTGTAGAACATTGCGTTGTTGAATGCGCGGTGATGAGATATCCTGGAAACAATCCTCACACCCAGACACCTACTGTCTCTTGAATATTAAGCTATACAGCATATTTCTTGTTAGTCATTCTCGCTAAAAGTTCAAGTACTTTAGCTGTGACATTTTCGTTTGGTTGCAGTTTACGTTATCCAATTGTTATATTAAATCTAATTATCTAAAAATCTAATTAATTGTAACTTATATAATTAATAGTACTTAACCTTGATCAGCCTGTCTAGAACCCTAACCCCACTACCAGAATATTTTGATCCTTCATTACCACATTACAGCAGCAGAAAGGTAAGCGAGGTATGACTTGTGTTATATTGATACTTTACCTAAAAGAAAATTTTTTGCCTTTGCCTCTATTGCCATAATGTCATTTACACTGAAAAGTTACTTAAATCTTACAGTTACTGTGATGAGCTAATAATGAAAAAAAAAAAAAAAAAAAAGAAACAAAAAAAAACAAGGATTGAAAGGACAGTTATTTTTACAACTCTAAAAGGCCACAAACGTGGGGCATTTATGTTGCTTATTATCACAACTACGGGCCTCACATCTTTTCGCCACTAAGCCACGGCATCGGTCGAATTCGTTTACTTATCTTTTTAAGGCAGGACAATCTGTCCTAAACCATTCTCTTTTTACTTGTCATACATAGCAACCATCTTATTTTACAAAACATGTTCCGAAATTCACCGAAAAATAAAGGCACAGTGGGGGGGGGGGGGTGGGGGGGGGGGGCAAGAAGGCTGAGGGCTTCGTTCAACTTTTCTTTTCTCCCTGGGTAACTTAGTTTTTTTAGTGATAATTTTTGCAACTTTTACCTATAACTTCAAAAAGACCCGTGAGTGGGTGAGTTTAATTCCAGTTGAACATTTAAAAAAGTGACCTACTGTACTGTTTATGGTTCGTATGCTGCTGTTAAGGTGTTAAGGAGGTTCCTGTCCCCTTTACGTTCATATCCCCCTATCAAATCACCTGAAAACTCCCTTCCCACTAGGAACCACTCGTGAATACAATCGCGTTATTATGTACTTTATATAAACGTTATCAATACGAGATTTGATGATTTTTTACTTACAGGTGAGAGAGTTCAGAGAAATATGGGGAAAACCATAAAAATATTGACAATGTAACTTCTGTACAGTCACCACCTTGCCTGGATACCATCCTCAGCAGTCGTGCACATCACAGAGGAATACTGATTACTGGAAGCCTTGACTTGACCAGGAACAAGAAAAAAAAAATCGTTATTTGTAAAAAAGAAAGAAGTGTGTGTTCGCGTGTTCTTCCTTTAAAAAGAGGGTCACTTGGTATTTTAGTTTCATTCAGTACACCTATTTTCTCCTTGCAAACTTTATACGGTGTCACACAGACATTTGCAACAACTTAAGTATTAAAACACTTAAACAGACCATTTCTAACAAGGTGTCTGTTGGCTCACTCGGAATTAAATGCATTTTTGACCTGGTAGCATCAGAACCTATTTATCATATTGTATAAACTGCTCATTTAATAAGGTAATGCTGGAATAGTTTGACTTTCCTGGACTAATGAAGTCTCTTTTATAACCATGGAGTAAAATGTGACATATCAAAGAAACGAGTCCAAATTTGGTCTTTTACATCTATCGAATCTTTTAGTAATAACTATATTCTTCAACAACTTACGTAAGTTAATGGTAATTCTTGACTAAATATCGTCAACATTCAGTTGAGGTAAAAATGAAGTGGGTCAAAACTTTCCTGTGTAATTTCGTTGTATTTCTCAAAGTGGTGGGTATGTATATGATTGCTTCAATGCACTGAGTACTATTATACAACTATCGGTTATATGAAAAGCTCTGTAACCCTTGAAAGCCAATCAGATGCAAACATATTTGCATTCTTCGACTCGTCTGTTAACCAAGGGATTTGCGGAGTAAAGACGATATGTAACCCTTAAATTCAACTTCAATTTAAAACTTCCCATCTTTTTAAATGGTACCTTTCACATGTTACATTATCAGTATTAAAGATGATGCAATAACAGATTGCTAATTCTTAGATTAAGCTTTGGATTTTTACTACGAGTTTGTTTTTCAGATTTATCGACTTGATGTTTTCATTATCGACTGCAGGAAAATTAGAAAAGAAGAATATTCGAATATATGCAATTATCCACGAAAATGGTGTAAAACAATAGCCCCGTGCAAAGCTAAATGTTATTATGACAACGTCCCAGGTAAAGCGAACGGTCTTGGTCCGGTCCAGTTTGAAATTTCTCTCTTCTTTTGAGCGAGCTTAACCTTCTATCCTTGACCGGATTTAACACTCTAAGGGAGGAAATTGACACTTTTCACTCTGTATAAGAAGAGACCAAATTCACTATTTTTTTCTTTTTTTTTTCTCTGATTTGCAATGCAACGAATTTTCAGTAAGATTAGTAATTGCTGCACAAATGTCTCTTAGAATAAAAATTAGTGAGAGTCAATCAAGTGGAGAATGTTTTTCCTCACCATCAACACCTAAATAAATTTGGAAATTATCTAAATCTAGAGCAAAATAAAACAAAGTGAATGTAAAGTGTCTCTTAAATTATTGTGGTGTTATCGGGCGCTGTTCATGTTTTACTATTACCTTATCACCCGTTAGAGATGCACATTGTATAAAATGAGCCATAAAAATTGCCTCGTGTTGAGTAACTCACTCAACTTATCAAACTTTAAAATAACGAAAGAGAAAAAAAAAGGGGGGGGGGGAACGAATAACATGCTGCGTGTGTGAATGTGTGAACTATGTTGAGTTGAAAAGAGCCTCTGGGGTATATATATATTTATTGTAAAGGTGATATGGAATCTACACTGGGAAGTCGATTTAGTTGAACTGTCAGTATATACAATGTCATTTACATTTTGATTTGAAGAGATACATTTCGCTTCAGAGGAGACAAAGCGTAATGATTTACTTGAAACACGGTTGCACGGATTTTCAAAAAAATTGCACTCTGTAAATATTTGCCGAAATTTTCAAAACGTTAGACTAATTTTGAATTATTTCATTTAAAAATATAACTTGGGCGAAATGACCATTTAATTTCTATAAAACGTAAAACTTCATTAAAAGTTCGACGGTAATTGTTTGGATTTTTTAGAAAAAATAAAAAACGTTGATAAAGGAGACATTAAATGTCTCTGATATTTTTCTAAAATTTCATTGAGTCACGAACATTTGATCAGCAATGTTACAACATAAATTAAACTGAAAAATATTTCTTACCAAATTCTTACAAAAATTTAGCTTTAATTCAAAGATATTCAAAAGACGAAGCACACTTATCACCTCTTCAGGAAATGCAATGAAATTTTACACCCCCTCACTTTTAGAAGATTAATATTTCGAGGGTCAAAACCCAAGTCCCCTCCCTATGAGGGGTCTTTGCTTTTGACTATACTACTTTAAAAAAAACCAAATTTACCAACGACTGGGTTAACTGCGCGCCAAACCAAACTTGATTTAAGTAGACTATGGTCAAGTAGAAAGTTCTATGGTCACATTTGACCAATAAGTGGTCAAATTGTTCTATATTTTAGTCAAATTTGTTTAATCATTCTTGGTTAAGTGCGAAGCTGGCCCTGTCATTGGTTAATTTTACCAAAGTGTTTTTGTATTAACGTTAGACTATTTAACGGAAGAAAGAAGCTATTAAATAATACTTTTTTATTCACGATCATAGCATTTATGCTTTTTTGCTTGTTTAAAGTAAAATAAAACTTAAAAGTTTTGTCTAACGTTAGACCCTGTGATGTGTTTAATCTATTTGCGACTGATAACTTTTTGAATGTTTGATCCGAGCTATCAATGCGGGTTCCGGGCGTATTTGAGTTGCCCTCGTGTCTGTCCAGGCTAACACGCAAGTTTTATCGTCCACACTGTTCTGTTTGATTCTTACCAAGAATTGAGGATTTAATTTTCAAATATTTTAGTTTTGTTCTGATCATGGGTATTTAAATTGTTTTAAAGAAAGAATACTTATTAGATGATCCGCATTTAGTCTATAAAGTCAGTCATCGCAGAAGAAACTTCCAGAATAAATTAGGTTGTACATCAGGAGTTGTAACTGATTGGTTAGTGCTGAGCATCGAACAGTACCCTATAAAAATAATGCAATCATTTCAGGATATCAGGCAATCAGTTGAGGATAATTGTGGGGAAAAAATAGTAATTTTCAACACAAAAATATTCTGTAAGAGTCAGCGGGCGGAAACTAATTGTTTTCAACATAAAACACACAAGTAAATCATGAATGGAATCCTGTAAAATTTCAAAAGATCTGTTTTTATTAAGTCAGCGCGCATTGTTGCTGCAGATCTAGTGTAATGGATCTTTAAAGTGTTTTCTTAACAAATTGCAAGCGTTTTTTTCTTTCAAAACAACTAAGAACAAGATGTTCATATCGAAAATACTAGTGGAATAGTGCGATCAGGAACAGCGAAAAGGAAGTCTTTCTTTTCAATTTTGATTGCGGTTTTCCCTTTACGTTTTGACTGCGGATTACATTATCTATTGTATTTGGGTCAAGCCATGGAGGTGTTTCGTAAAACCTCAATAGCGACTTGTTCAAAAAAGGGTTGCAGGAACTATTTAAGAATTCCTTGATAGGAATTTTCTTACTGTATGTTACGATTACTTAATATATCTGGTTGTCTCCAGAATAGTATGAGAATAATTAAGCAAAAGATTTCCTTTCAGAAGCCCGTTTTGGTTTTGTTATGAATTTTAGCATGTACATGTCTTCACTGTAAGGTTAGCTGGGTAAAAATGACCAACACTGGTCACATGTGTGATAACATTGAAAATGGAGAAAACCTGTTTAAAATAGTGGAAGTTTACGGGTTATTTATGTGGTTAGATACCACTTACGTAGGCAACCTATCACTTGACAGACCAATTAAAAAAAAAACAATATTGCTGCATACGTGACTAGCCCTTGGAGAACATTTTTCCTTTTACCAGTTTAGATTTCACTCTCCATACTTATCAGCAGTGTTCACGTTCCATTTAAATTGCAGTTTTCACCCCCCCCCCCTCTCCCCATTTAAATTGCCCAAGCCGAATTGAAATTATAACCCGGTAAACATCAGGTTCAAATATGCTAAATATGGCGTCCTTGTCATCAAAATGATCGTTGATTTCTGCAACCAAATCAAGGACAAAAATATGACTAACTTTTAGACAACAATTCCAATTCTCACCTCAAACCACAAATTTTGTAGTAGTCTACATTGGGACAGCTCTTTGATTGACAGCAAATTCAAACTAATGCTGAAAACCCGATCTCTTAATACAATGCATTTTCTGTACTGACAGTGACTTGTTTTTAATTTGGCGTCTTCTAACGCTCCCCTGAAGAAATAAACTGAGATTATGTCTAGATGAAGATACATTTAAACAGTTGCGGAAGGGTTAAGGCACTAAGTAGTGTGGTTGCTCGATAAAAACGTTTTGTATAGAAGCACACGAATGGAAGGGGGGAATGCTCAAATTATTTCACTTCCCCTTTAACCACGATAGTCTTCGAGACAAAGCTATCGAATACCTCCAGAAAGCAACTAACGAGGAACCTCCTACGACAAAAAATGAGTTTACTCATCAAGCTTGCATAAACAGAGGTTGGAAGACTTCTCTTCTTAAAGTGTGTGAATGGCGACAAAGCGGAGCCAGAAATGGACAAAATATACAAAATAGTATGGCATGCCACAAGGCTAACCAAATATAATGATGTTCTAAAAATACACGTTCATGTACTAAAATTACACGTTCATGTACCAAAAATATACGATGACGTACTAACTTCATACGATCATGATGTAAATTTACACCATCATGTATTAAAACCATAAGTTCATCATGTTAAATGTTACGATGTACATGTAAAATCACACGTTGTACATCTAAAAACACATGTTGTACATGTAAAAACGTAAGATCATCATGTTATTATTGTCTCTTCCCCATGCCATACTGAGTGAGCCTTTCGGCGTACCAGAAGTCCGCCAAAAAGCTCACCGACATTCGATGTAGTAAAAGTACACGTTCATGTACTAAATGATGATGTACAAAGATTGCATACGATCATGTACTGATATCATACGTACATGTACTGATTGCATACGTACATGTACTGAATTCATACGATCATGTATTAAATGTATACGGTCATGTACCGGAGGGGCCCATATGAGTATCGAATGGTAATACCTCTGTCAATACTAAGGGCCCAAAGAACTAATTTTGAAGCAACGACCTGTAAAACTTTTGATTCGATTGGAAATCTCGATGGAACATTTCATTAAATACACTAAAGAGAACAAAGGGTTTTTTTTTTTTTCTATTTTCCGTGACAGAAGATGGCCTAGGGGCCTTACAGCCCAGTTGATAGAAAAACTTAGTTCAAGAACCGGAAGTACCGAATGATCATTGGGTCTGTTGGCGACGGGTATTTTTACAATAATCTAGGTAAATAACAAAAGAGAAAGCAAGGAACCCAGGTAATGAACAAAAAAAAAAAGAAAAACACACACACACACTTAAAGCTTAACAAATAGATACACTCTCTAAAAAGAGAAAAGAAAATCAAGTGGATAAATTAGTAACAATAGGACATTACACAATGTTACTGTATCATTGTGAAACCTTTAAGGGTAACGAATCAATCACATAAAAATGGTTCTTTAAATATATGTTCCCGCTGCGATTGACTTTGAATGAGGGTGATCAAGGATTGTTTTTACTAAATTTTACAATAAGCAATTGTTTGCTCGTTAACACAGACACCGTTTAAAAATATTTATACAAGGTCTAGACCTGTACATGTAACCTGCTTGCCTTGTATCATGGTCAAGAACGTCTTTATTGGGTGGAATGGTATTTTAAAACAGGAGGGTTTTGGCTGTTAATAGAACAATACGCAAACATAGCAACGTCAACATTAATTAAATCAAGGAATCGTTAAGAGAATATTAAGAGAAGCAAAATGGTCACTAATATGATCGCTAAAAGAAGCAAAACAGATGTGACGGGCAGCTTTCTTTTGAAGAGTAAAAATTGTCTTTACAATTATAGAAGATAATGTACAGTCACTCGATAGTTTAGATGCATGGATGTAGACAAGAATAAAGAATAAGGAAAGCAAAATATCTTTTGAGAGAATGTGCTTCAACTTAGATAAAAAAGCCAAGGCATCGGGAACTTTTAATTGAGATATCTTTAACCTTATTATCCACGTTAATCCAGAGTCAATAATTACTCCTAGGAAAGTTGCATTGTGGACCCATTTGAAGAAATAACAATGTATTAAAATATCAAAAGGAGAATTATTTTTATATCATTATTTTTAAGGAATGAAGTTGGCCTTGTACATATTAAGAGAAAGCGTGTTAGCTAAAAACTGTTGATTCATTGACAAAGGTTGATCCGCGGCAGAAGGACTGGCTGTCAACTTATTTGAAATTTTGAATAGATAACTAGTAGTGTTAGCTTTCCAAATCAGGTAAGTTTTTGAGATTTTGTCAAGTTTGATCCAAGCAATTTTTCTCTCAAGGGGTAGGGGCCATGCAGTATGTTGAGCGATTGCCGGTAGGGGAAGTGGTCTAAGGGACAGGATTTCCATTTCCATTGTTAAAGGCTAAATCATTTTACCCAAACACACTCGAAATATATATAGCGTTAAAATTCTCCAAAGAAATAAACAGAATTTACATTTATTGCGACGAATACAAACGGAAGTGTAAAATTTCATATGTTTTCATGAAGGCTGGCAACGAAAAGTTAACGAGATACAACGTAAGGGCGTGCCCTCTCACTGGAATTTTTTTTTCTAAATGTATCACTGATCCTGGTTGGTCTAGGTATTGAGATAAAATATTTGGGAACAAAAGGAAGATTATTGTCGGCAACAACATTGCCTCAAAGAGTCAATAGAACGTTGTGTCTCCAGCCTAACACCTCCCTGATATACTGTAGCCAGCAAATTTCAAAAAATTGTTCGATTGATCTCGAATGTACTGGAGAAGAAGAGCTAGCCCATGTAAAACCAATTTCGAACGCTGTTCGAGGGAGAGCCACACCGAAAAAACCAAGACAGAAACGCTGTGCGGAGACCGCTGCCGTTGGAAAATCACCGTCTACAGTACTGCTTGGCCTAACGAAGCCTCGCCATCTTGCCACAAAGAACGAGTCCTACGAGTACGATACGTATTGCACATGTTCAAGCTTTAGAGTGAGTTTATCTAGGCGTAACAGTAACTATTGTAAAATCTACGGAGATAAGGAGTTACTAATAATTATTTAATTTTAATCTCGCTCTTCTGTAATTTTTCTGTCCTTGGTTTGACTGCGACCAAGCCATACGTAACAACAGTCAGTGTGATTACAACAGCAGTATAGTGACTTACAGTAAGTAAAGCGATTACGTGCCAAATAAGTCTGAGTTTCTAATCTATCCAAAAATCATTTGAATCAACAACACCCATCAAATATTTCCCTTTCCCTTTATGCGGGTGCAGTTTTTAACTCGAACAAGCAAGGGAGCGACAATTGCAAAAAAAAAAAAAAAAAAAAAGCAATTGCGGGACAAACTTAAACAAATTGGTTAAAAACCGGGCCGTAAAACTCGGGCTAACTTCATTTAACCTAACCTTACCCTGGATGTCAAGAGACGTTAATACCAAAATACGTCAAATCCTGCAACCTTCATGGGGTTAGTAGCATGTTGTGTGATTGATCAAATGACTATCATAAGCGAGGCGCTACGGTGACAATAAATTGGCGAAGGGCAAAAAAAAAAAAAAAAAGGAAAACCCACGGAAAAACAACTGCAGGCTTAAATGGGCTATGCCGTGCAAAGGCATTGTGAATAAGGTAGGTTGGGAGGCAAAAGTTGAACATTATTAACCTTAGTCTGGTGTATGGTCTAAAAGGAGAGGGCTCTCTTCCAAATTAGAGAAAAATTGAAATTATAGAAAGTACAATGCAACTGGTAATATTTATTAAAAGATTTCATCTTTGTTGTAAAACTGTTAAGTAGTGAACAGGTGATGAATGCTTTACTACCGACAAAGAATTGTTTAAAAAATCTTAGTTGTTATAATTCTTCACACAGGGATACGAACCTTTTTATCATAAAGGATTATGATTAGTTAAAAAATAGCTGACAATGGTTCAAAATTCGTTTTTATGTCAACTTAGCCACGAAGTTCAGTTCTAGCCGATAATTGTCTATAGCTGCGAAAATTACGTCATTATGCTTCGAGCCGATTGGTGTCCACTGCAAGTGAGTTAACCGCAAAAATGTGACATCTGGAGACAAAATCCCTAAAGCAAGCGAAAGCAATTTTGTCGTTCCCTCAAGGGGGCGAAATCTCTAATGTTATAACAGTGAAACTACTACACAAGACGACCCCGTTGACCTGGTCATTGTCTGACAACTAGGCCTACCATTACGATTGTAAAAGTATGTCTATCCCATTTCGTGAAAGGCTCATGAGAATCATGTAACAATGCTTTTCTCATCGAAGGGGAAAACTTATGAGAAGCGCATTGATTTACAATGGACACGCAATTTTTAAGCCCCGATATACATAAAAAATGCTTGGAGAAATATGAAGAAATAAGTGAAATTTACTGCTCGGTTTCAAAACAAGTTGCTCTTGTTCTGTAATCTTTGGTTATATATATTTTTATTCCTAAACCTGGCACCGAATTCAATTGCATTCACCGTTGTTCAATGGTATGGGGTTTTAGAACAATTTTAATGCATAACTAATTCGACCCACTTAACCCTCAGTTGCTACGGAATCCAAACCATGAGAAAGTTACGCCCCAGCATAGGTGAATAGGTGCCCATCTAGATGCCGATCCGTACAGAATGCAAGTTGTGTCAAGTTTTCACGGTTCGCAACCTCTCGTTCTATTTTTGCAAAATTCGCATCTCATCTATCCTAATGTACGTTAAGCATGGGCAAAAATGTGGCAATTTGCACGGTAGGGTTAGATATGTGTTTAGGTATCAGAAATTCCCTAAGCCTAGCACTTTTCCCCGTTTTCCGCGTTTTCGAACTGACCATTTAACTAAATTCGAAAACGCGGAAACCGCGGAAATTCTTTTTGACTGTAATCAGTATTTGGACATTTCCTCGGTTTCCGCGTTTCCACGTTTTCGACCTGGCCATCCCCTTTGAAAGTCTGTTACTCTTTTCAAAGAACTTTGCTGAAAAATAATACAGCAATATTTTATTTTGACAGAGCTAGCCTTCAAAGTGTAGGCTAGTAGTAGTGGTTTTAATGTGTAGTCTTCTATATTTTTATCCGTTAGCGTTATGCCTTTGCACTAGAGCCTCACCACACCGACGTTATACGTGCGTGCAACCACGACACGCTGACAGTACTTCTCCAAGTCCTTGTTTCGGGCTAATTACGCCCATCTTCTGCATACCGCGTTTTAGAATTTCTGTCATTTTCGGTGAACGCAGCCCCACTCTGTAGCAGAAATTTTAGGTCCATACATGTATTATTTTCTTCTGCCTTTCATATAAAAGTTACTCTACTCAATTAATATAGTGTAAAAGCAGAAGCGGCGGCAGAAAGTCACGATAGGAGGGGGGGGGGGAATTAAGGTCAAAGAAAAATGTTGCGGCCAATTATTTCGGGCTCAGTGAGAGATTGAGTCCAACTTAGCCAAAGCTCCTGCTACTTCAGAATAAAGCGGAAGTTCGTGGACCAGGTGAACCCCATTGGACTGCTCATGAGCCCAAACTGAGTCGCTTAAGAACCTTTACTACATGAATAACATATTTTTTTTTTACCAACCATAACTTCCTGCAAACGTTGACAAGCCTCGAAACATCTGGATTCAAAATAGTCCAAATCTGCTACAAGACGATTCTCCCGCACAGAAGATAATTGAATAGATGACGCTCTCTCAGGTCGTATAATACACTTCTTGTATCAGTTGAATAGGAATGACGCTGCACTCTTAAAAAGTTGGTTAAAAAAATTCACCAACACTGGTCACGTATGTCAAATACCTGAAATTGGTTAAATTTTACCCAATAATTGTTGATTAACGGGTTATCCCAGAGGTTTTTTACCACTTAATTGGGTAACCAGTTTGTAGGGTAACCAAATAAACAACACATATTGGGGAAACTTTGCTCAATTTCCGGTATTTGACATACGTGACCAGTGTTGGTAAATTTTTTTAACCAACTTTTTAAGAGTGTGGCACACCAATAATTAAACTATCTCAAAAATTACTACTCAGAAGTGAGTGGAAGGGTAAGTAAAATATTATACCTCTTGTAAACCTTTCGCTTATTACCTACAAGGCTACAGGTAATAAATTGTAGTTCGTGGAGACGCTACGTTGGGTGTGAAACGTTTTCACCAAATTTTGCGTCCCCTTCCCAGTTACTAGGTCAGACAGGAGTTTGATTATCCAAAAATATAAAAAGCACACTTTTCCAGACACTGAAAGGGCAAATTAACTCACGGAAACAGTTACAATTGTCCCAAACATACTTTCTTGAATTGCAAGCTTGTATTCGCCTTAACTTGAACCTAGCTTGTGTAGTACGCTGTCTTATTTTATATTAATATTTTAATAATATTATAATAATATTTAATATTTGGAAATATGGAGCGTGGATTGCAGGAAAGTTTGAAGTCTGAGTTTCCTGTAAGGAAATTTAAAAAGTTGTGGGATTACTGAAGAATTTGTATATCCTGTTGGCATATCTGAGATTGAGCGGCCACCAAACTCGTTGTTGCTACATTATGTTATCCAACGCCTACGAAATGAGGCTCTCCGACGAATTTTTTTGAGTCAAGAGCTTATATTGGAATTTTATGAAAGAAAATTCATAAACATAGTACTGTAGTGACCGTTGTCACTTGATGATCTGGTGTCACATATAGCAATTTCCGATTTCGTCACCTCCAGAGCTCGGAAAAGTTTATTAAATTGGAAGGTATGAGCGTGAGTAATTACTTTAACGGACTATAGGGTCAATGTGAATTTAAATACCGGGTATACTCTATAAGTAAACAGAATTACAAAGAAATTTGTGATAGTTTGCAAAAAAATTGTACAAAAGTTCTAAAAGTAAGGAACCATTTTCTTTTATGAAAGAAGGTAAAACCCATATACTGATCAAAACACACTTCAATGTACTGCAGGAAAATCACAGATCGAGGGGGGGATAGTACCCACTGGTGTTACTAAGACACCGTTGCATAGGCCTACCTGTGTAAGATTGTTGATACAAAAAAACATATAAATATGTCCTTTCGAAGTTTAGAGAGACACCTCATCATACACTATCTGCAGACAGCGGATGGAGGTGTACCTCTTATTCCAGATTGAAGTCTCTAATCTAGCAAAATTCAGTGTGAATTTACTTGTCTAATTATGGTCTAAAACAGATTAAGAAATGGTCGAATAGCTATTCGAATGTGTGATGTGCTCGTGCCGCAATTTTACATATTTTGAAATCATTTATTTTTCTGAAAAAGTTGCATGAAGACTGTGCACCGACACATTTTCCTTAAAATGTGTTAAGCCTGCCAGGCTAGTAATTTACTAAAGAGATTACAAATTTCGTTCAAACATAGTAGTGAACGATTCCACTTCTTCAAATTCCTTAATGATGTGCTCCTTCATAACCACACCTGTTGCCCTATGCACTCGAACAATCGACATAATCACAGCGACAGATAAAAAAATTTATGTTTGATATACAAGTGAAATTCAATGGGACTGCAAGCGCGTGGAGCGCGCCAAAATTTTAGGTATTTGCAAAGTATAAACGTGTAATTATACAGAAATCGGTTGTAATCTGTAGAGCACATCTTTCATAACATGTATAGTATTTTGTGTAGCTTTTAAGTTTCAGGTCACAAAACGTGGGGGGACTTTAATGTTAGTGTCCCCTGCAAATTTTTGGCTGTAAAAACCTTTCCGAATGGTCCGAAACAACCCTTTTTGAATGAGAAAACATGAAAACTGGGGCGATCAAGTATTGCTTTCTGTGTGCAGTGACTAAATAAAAATGTCACTTTTTAAGAGTCTGACCCTTGCGGCCATTGTCACTAAGCTTCTCTGCCATGAAAATTGAACCCTGCCGTAAATATCTACGTAGAGCCACTACCAGTTGGCGAGGAGGGCAGAGGAATTTTTGAAAAAATCGCGACACTCAACTAGGCGAAAATGGCATTTCTCAGGTTTGCACGCAAACCTGACTTGTCATAACTTTAATCACTGCATTCAAGACTATCAGTTCAAGTGGAGCACAAATATCAGTTTGCGTGGCGCTTACAAAACATCTGGAATACTCACAACTCGGGCCCTCAAAGGTTGTCCAAAAACAATCTAAGCTGAACGACACCAGCCGTTGACGCGGAGCGTTCAGGCAATTTGGGGATCGCAGTCCCAAAGACGGTCGCAAATGACATTTTTCACCGAGACTTGCAAGCAGACATTATTTTAAGCTGTAGGTTTGCAAAAAAATATTTAGAGGCGTAATCGTCTCACCCCAATCTACATTCTTAGTAGTCCACATAGATTATTAATTGGCACAGCTCATTGATGGACAGCAAGTTAAAAAAGGCAGAGTATTGAGGCTCTTATTACATAACATAACATGAAAGTTTTTTATTTAATGTTGGATACCTTTAAAACAATAACAAATGAAAAATTGCAAAATGATCAGAAGTTGGCCTTTTCAAGTGCAGAGGCGGGTAGCCGTATTTGGTGTGAAGAAGGGGCGTATTCAGGTGATATAGGCCTGTAAGGGGAAGGGTGTCATTCAGCAAATATGACACGTTATACAGTCCTTTAAAGCTGTTATAAGGTTATTGTCATTGTTTTATGGGGTAAAAAATTCAGCCCTTTTCTCAGGCTCCCCCATATGCACTGAGCTCCTGCTATTTCCGATTGCTGAGTGAAACTTTGCGTTTTTTAACTCAGTATTATCTTAAAATTTATGCATTTTTCAAGAATTGCGATAGCAAAATCAAACTTTAGGTAAAGATACATGTATATTGAGGTAAACATTGTTAAAATCGAGCCTGAAAAATGGCTGTCAATAACAAGAAAGAAAAAGGAAACATGCTATGAGGAGAATGAGTCAGATCTGCATACAGCAACACACTTTATGGTTCAGTTAATGATTAATGCTCAAATGTGCTACTGACCAAATACACCTGGTAGGTGGCATTAGACCACTCTCCTGGAGACAATAAAGAAAAAGTATAAACAAAATAACATATACTTGCCCCAGTCTAGTTTTGGCCGTCTAGACTACTAGATGTTATCTGAGTGCTACTGGGCTGAAATAAAGTAGGAATATTTTCCAAAGACCAATTACTCATGGTCGTTGTTGTATCATGGAAGTCGACTCGTCTCATGAGTTGCTGGATTTTTCTTTAGATTTTAATATTTTCTCTCGTTTTTTTTTAATTCCCCTACTCCTTCCAACATTATGACCAATTTCCCCTAAGGGGCCAGCCAAACACTCTACAAATCTGTCAGATCTTCTACCGTAGGGGACTCCCTACGAGGGGCAGCCTTGATGAGAACACAAGGCCCCAATTTGTCCACAAAACCCTCGGTACAGTGCATACTGTGTAATAATTGAGAACTTCTGTTGACTACTGCGAAATTTGTAGTTCGCGGTAAGAGGATTAGCCCTTAAATTTTTCATCCAGAGGTATGCCATCTCGAAGCTTCCGTGGGCTTCCCCCTGGACCCCACCCCAGAAATGGGCACTATGAGCTCCGGCTTACCATGCCCCCGAAAATGTTTGCACCCAACATTATCCTTTGCTATCATTTCGCCCTTCCCCAATTTTGACATCGTGGTGCCTCCACTGATAACAGTCCGTCCTTACACGTAATAGGGAGCTTAAGATTTCACGACGCGTCAGAGGGCAGTGAGTTTCAGCCCACAGCTCGCGTTGTGGGGCTGACATGCGCGCCCTGAAATTAATTGCGCTTCAGATTTTTGCTACGCGGACGTGGAAAACGACCGGACTCATGTGATCGGTCATGCACTTGGTATTCTGCTTTCGGAGTTCTGCTTCCATAGGATTCTTCGATAGCAGAGCACAGAAATGTATAACTCCATGGTAAAGAAGTTTGTCTACTATCATTTATTTGTCAAAATACATGACAACGATTCATTTTGGTGAGTGCATAATTTCTAAACACTCCTTAACGCGCTTGTTACCTTGATATGCTTGATTGAATATTTCAACCAAATTAAAATTTCAATACTTTGTATTTCAAGTACCTATTATTACAGTGGTGTCAGGTGATTCGGGTCCTCCGGGCCCGTCGGTGTATGTGAACCCATCGTAAAAACGGGTTCGACAGAAATTTTTCCCTGTTTTTGCAGGTCATTCTTTTTAATGGAATTACCCAAGTTTTCTGTGGGTGTGTGTATGGATTCATTTAAAGATCTGACATCACTCTCTTTTCTCAGATATTAGGTCATCTGTTTATTACATTAGTGACTTTAGGCAGGCAACTCAGTTTTGTGACCATACTACATTCCGACAATCAAAACCATTCACTGGCATGCTTGGGGAGGGGTTAGGGGATTCTGGAAGAAAAATTCTGAGCGGGGCGTTATCATTAAATTTTGATATCGCGATCCCTCATACAGCCTTGTAAGCTTAATTTAAGCAGTCGTTATTTAGGCTTAGGCAACTGCAAACAAATGGGTCACTTCAGTTAACTTATGAACAAATTGAAAATAATAGTACAAAAAAGAAAGAAAAAAAAAGGCATGAGTAAATCATAGAAATTTATATAGCAAGACACACTGATTGCATGTGGATAAATATTTTTTTATAGAATTTTCCAAGGTCATGACAATAGGATAAAAAGTAAAGAAAAATCATTGGAAATAAATGTGAATTCATATCATCAAACAAAGGATCATGTTAAATCGTAAGGTCAATCGCAGCCCCCATTGGGGAACTAGCTCTCTTCCGGAGTCATACACTGTTGGGGGTGCTACATAGATGAGTATCTGCCGTGAGTGGACAGGGAGAAAGTGCCCCCTTACTAGTTCGACCGGGAAAATCAGCTGAATACACCGGGTTGAAAAAGGGGGGAAATTAAAAAAAAGACCAAAGGGAAAAAGTGGAGAAAAGAACAAGGAAAGGGAAAGAGATTATTGAGCTTCAGACACTGGCTTTTGCAAATTCCTTTTGGAGGTACTTGTCCATAGGGATAGCTGTTAAGCCTCCTTGTCACATCAATTTCTTTGAAAACTACCAAAGACACAAAGGCACAAACTATGGAGTTTAACAAAACTACACCCTCTTTATTCCAACGTCTTCATCCCCACACGAAATAAAAAAAAAAAAAAAAAAATGGGAAATAAAATAAAAAATGTTGCAAGAGTACTTTACACAAAACCTATGTTTCTTCTAAGACTTCTTCAATGTTTCCATATTTCTGTTAAACAATCAGTTCCGAAAAGGACAAGGAGGTGCTGGCATAAACTTAAAGATAAAAAATATTCATTGTCAAACTATTGTTCCTCCTTTAAGATCATAAGATTGCAAGAAAAATTTGGGTTCTTTGGCGAAGAACCCGAGCTTCCTAGAAAAATCAGGGTTGAGAGTTGCTGCACACGACTAGCTAGTATATGTATTATCCAAATAATTAAGCATTTATGATAAAATTGGAAACTTTCCCAGATGGAGGGGCCCGACTTTTCTGGGAAGGGGCATGACACCTTGTCCTCACCTTCTACTGCTACAGTATTTCTGTGTAGTTCCTTTAAATTACCTGCAGTATGCATGAACCAAAATCCATTGTTAACACTGTGTTTTGGATGCACTCGTTGTTTGCTTTAACCCTACTGTAGCTTAATGGCAAGTCCAAGCACAGTACTCCTATAGTGCACTAATGGTGCATTTTCATCGTTTTATTCAAATGATACCAATATCTAACAATGTGATAATGATAAACTATTACCGGTGCATTCACTTGATATACCAGTAATCTAATAATGTGCTAGTGATACATTATTACGTGCCACTGCATACACCAGTAACAGTACTAGTACTACGTTTAGGAGTGTGGTAATGAGTATCACCGAGATCACCTGATATTAGTCCCTTTTATAGTGTGTTAATGCTGCATTTAAAAGTCACTTCATTCAGCTGATGCCAGGGTGCAAGTGATATATTTTTGTCACTGCATTCATCTTATACCAGACTCTAATAATGTTCTCATGAAACACCATTGTCACTGTATTAGCTGATACTCTAAGTTTGGATTCTTGTATATATAAATTGTCGGCTGAATGTTAGTTGTCTGAAACTTGTAGTTACCCCTTCTCTTCTCAATAAACATATACTTTAATCACATCCAACTTCCATCCAACAATTAATTTTGCTCTGGTCCTGTGATTTTTGACAATTGTCTGAGACGTCCAACTTGTAGCCTTTAATAGATTGATAATCATTCTATTTACTTGCATAAAAGTAGTCTCAGTTTACTGCCTACTCTGCACTGACAAGAGATGTTGAAAACTTCTGTGGTAGTAAAAGACTAGACAAATTTAACTAGGTAGTCACTGGTGGTAATTACCCGAATGGCTGGCATTCATGTTTTTTTTTTTATTTATTTATGAGCAACTTTACCTGAATTAAATGGAACCTTCCTTGGAGGAAAATCACAAAGTATGTCTTTATGCAAACCAAAAGAAATTATTTGCACTGACCATCTTCATCAAATCATTAGAAGGAAACACACGGCCTTAAGTCATTACTGCATAACCACCAAAATCATTTTTTTTTTTGTTCCAGTCATTTGAAAATTATTTTTGTGTCAGTGCTTGTAGCCTACTTTCAAGCAATAGCATACATAGCCCAGTGCCAAAGCTGACTAAACAACCATAATGTCAGGCATTAAACCAGTGTTTGAGCATACAGCAGTTTCACATACCTTATCCCTTTCCTTCAACTTCAGAAGTAAACTGGAGGTTGTTTAACTTAAACAGGAATCTATGGCTAGAAGCTTTAACCCTTCCTTCTACCATGTTTACAGGACTACTTAATAGGAATTAATTTGACAGTCCTTTAAAAGCTGAAACTGTACACACTTTTATAAGACACCTTGCATGACTTTCTCAACATAAAAAATACAAAACAAAAAGAACAACAACACAAAAAATCATGTATTTAGGCCTACTGACTTTGAAACCTTTAAAATTTATGATCACACATCGAAAATCATGATGTTACATACCTCTAACACATAAAGAAAAATTTCAGGGGTGCTATATGTCTGATTTGGACAATTGCTGGTATTCCTGCTAGCTTTAAATTACTACTAGAATCAATCATGTAGTTACGTCTATGCTCTACCTGTAAGCTATGCCTGAAAATATTATATTTATAGCGCAAAGCTTAAGACGCCCTAGCTACTTTGCACTTGTAACGTAACACGTCACGTACGGCATGGTACACATTTTCCACGTACAAAAGCTAATTAGGTTTTTCGCCGTTCGTTGTATCAGTTGTGTATACGAAAACGCTCTATTTTATACTTGTTTCGTGTACCACGCGACCTTCTCGTGTTTACTAATTCTCCCTCAAAATGCGGGATTCCTGTAAATGGAAACTGGACGAAGGTTTGCAGACTGCTTACTGTATAGAGACCTGGGTGTATTATGATCTTGAGAGAGCGCCATCTTTCGGCTATTACAGAGTCTGCTCCGCAGACTAATTTAGAAGTACAAGTTTTCACAATAGGTAACGACATACGCTGTTACAATTGAACTTTATTCTTCTGTTGACAACTTGGACATTAATGTCTCCACCATCACTGACAACGACACTGATGATCACATTATGCAAGGAGTCTACACTACCTCACATTCTATGTCTCAAATTATGTTTATGTTCACGGATAGTGTGCATGGGGTTGGGCCAGGGGGTATGTCCCCTTCGGTGGTGTATCCCCCCCCCCCTGGTTCGAGGAAACAATTCACTTTCGTTGGGTAACCTTAACCTGCACGATTAAAGGTGTAATTACTGGTTAATTCTGTCCCCAACTCGACAATGTGCTCGATTTCGCCTAACATGAACGGAAGAGTCACCACGAGCTTTACAAATTTGTGTTTAGTTGTGTGCTGTTTTGGTTATAAAACACAACATTTTTCCAAAGTCAAGGTCCTCAGTTTCGAATATATATTCAAGTAAAAAAAAGAAAAAAGAAATGGGCGCTACAAAAAAGATCCAACCCCTCTCCTCCCACCGTCTTGAGACAACTCTGTCGGAGTTTGAAATTCCTTTGCCTCGGTAGTCAAATCAGGGAGGGGATACCAGAATAACACCTTCCTGGTCAAATTGAAGCTACGCCAGGCGAATGCTGCTGTTGTTCCTGCCTGTTGTGCACTTATTTCTCAGGTTAAAATTTCTAAGTAATTTACTCCAACCTAGCGACGAAGTACATTATTTTCAACAGTTTGATTTGAAACCGACACGCAACTCGCAAAAAACAAACAAAGGTTAGATTAATTGTTCTTCAGGCCCGTTAAATATGAAACGCAGCTACTGGTAACTTTAGCACTTAAATTGCTTTTGATCATAGTGATAAGCCAGCTTAATAAAAAAAGAAAAAAAGCGAGTTCACAGTTGAATGTCACGTTTACATAAACATATGTTTATTTTTATGTTAACTTGTCAACTTATACAGGAACTGCTGCTACTAATACTATTCATATATGCATTACACATATGTATACATCATATCTTTCCAGAAGATATTCGGCCCTAACGAAAGATAGTTACATTACAACGTTCTCAATTTACAACATAAAACGCAACCCTTGATCAAAAATTATTGGCGAAGCGAAACCAAAGTTGTTTTGCTGTAGCGGACTGACGCAACTCCCTGGTTTCTCAAAGCCTGGAATGTGATTTTTTAAAGTTGACCTTTAGGCGATAATGTGTGTCTTTATCTAGGATTTATTTAGCTAATTACCTACACCCAACAGATTTCTACTTTCTGTTCCGACGGTTTCATTACTTTTACAATTGATTGAAACTCATTTAATGGGTATGTTTGAAAACTACTCTCCTTGTTTTGTTTAATACTTGATATGTAGGAATACATCACGTGGATTTTATGTTTGTGCAGCTGTAATCATGCATTGTTAGACAAGGAAAATGCTTTCACTTTTGAATTTATAAGCCTAATAACGTAGACCAGTAGTTTCTCAACAAGGTCCCATCTTCACCCCCAGGAGTGAATCAGAAGTGCCTTGCAATGGGTAAAACTTGCAAAACGGAATAAACGCCGGAAAATAAACAAACTAAGGTTTGTGAATATGAGACAGTTTGTATGAATTGAGTTTTGCCTCAGATTTAAAAATTCATATCTTCATCCACCAGGAATATATAGTATTGCTGTATATAATCTGCCGTTAAGGGAGATATTCTGGATATCAACCATGCAGTTATATTAGTATGCGTTTACACAGGGCAATGCCAGACCCGAAGTCAGACAACTTGAAGGCACAGAATGATGGACAAGACCTGGCAAGACCTGTTCGGGGAGGGGGGTGAAGGCGGGATTTTTTCAGAGGACAAATGTGCATTAACGGATTTAGTCAATGGCAAACTTCACAGTCTCTCAGGGTCGGAAATTTTTTCAGAGGGGAGGGTGGCTCCGCTCCTGGCCACTCGGCTACCGGTCTGCTTGTGTACCGATATAATAAATTCTGTGCAATTTTGATCTTTTATATAGTTCTGAAGAACGGAGAATGGAGATATTTCCCAAATGCAGAGGTTAAAGGTTTAGAGAAAAAAATGTAGACTTTGAAGAGATAGGATGAATTCCCAAATCCTTGAAGCTTCTAGAAAATATTGATTTCCTTCTATACAAGTTTCTTTAACTTTTTTTTTTAATTTTTATTTGTTTTGTGTATCATTTTCACACATAAGACGCATACGTAATATTCTTAGTAGGAACACACACTGGACTGCTGATCCGTGGCTGAAGAGATTTGTTAATGACCGCAACAAAAAATTCAGTGCTCATCATCAGTGTTACATTTACACGCTTGGCAGGGCATGCTTGTGACGCAACTTGGATTGTGCCCAATGGGGCAATCCTGCATGTTACTCGGTCAATACGATTTGTAAATTAGTTAAATTTCTTTACTTAAAAATTGCATTCTATCTGTCAAATATTATTTCATATGCATAATCATACTTGAAATCATTTATCCGTTAAAAATTATATAATTCATTCATCGTTTGATATAAAATCCATCGATTAATAGATCCATGAAAATGATAAGTACATGTATAGGGGGAGTCAGTGTTCACAACTTAAAAATGGTTCTGTTCAGGATTCAGGAAAAGTTAAAACTTTGTTCTACCATCATAATTAAACCATTTTAAGAAATATGCCACATTCTAAAAAAAAGTTTGCGTGGTAATGCAATTACATAAATTCGGCAATTGAGGGATTTATTTTTCTTTACTGTCCAAAACTGATTGCTTTATGTATTGGTAGTGCAATTTAATTAATACTTCGGGGAATGAAAAAAAAATCAGGAAAACGTCTTCGAATTCTGAACCGTTGTCTTGCTACCTATTCTGATTTGACAAGACCATTGCTATTCAAAGCATCTGATTGATTTTTTGCTATGTTTCCCAGACATTTGTCTGGAAAATAAAAAGGTGGTAAGTTCATTATTTAAATAGTACACGACCATAGGCTGGAGTGGCGAGGGGATTTCCAACTTTATCAGAAATCATTTAATCCAATGGAAAATTCCAACCCGTCACACTAAAATAGATTTTCAAACATTTGCCAAGCCTTCAAAATCATTTAGCCTTCCGGAAGCGATTTTCCTCAGCACTCTATCTGACTATGCCACGGACTAAAGCTAATGCAAGGTGATAAAGAAACGTAAAAACTGAGTTTTTCGTGACAAAGTCGGAGAATGAACGGAAGTTTGAAATGCTCACTTCGTATTTTTTTTTTTTTTTTTTTGCTTGATCTCATTTTATTGATGAGGGCGCTAATGGTTTTGATTTCATAAATGTGTAACTCCATGAGAAACAACGAATTCAAAACTGACAAAGTTTATGCAGCATTCACCATATATCCGGATCACACGAGTATTTAAAACCAACAGACACTGTGTGCATATGCCTTTCGAGCATATTTTCTTCTGAAAGAGAAACCGAGATGACGAAACTTAATTAAATCTCAACATACCGAATTCAACAAGGAAGAATTACACTTCCCTCTTAACCGTTTAGGCTACTTTCATTTTAACACCCCGGAATTTATGAATTTGACTAAATTTAGCGCCCGATTTTAATGACCAATGATACCGCAAACCGTTGGTGAAAATGAAATTTAATGGAGGAGGAGTAAGTTCATGCTGTTACCATGTAGGAAACAGCATCAATGCTTCAACTCATTGCCTTACGCGTATTAACCGTGCCACGGTAAAATTAGAAAACTTCGTAACGAAAATCGTAACAACTTACTGTCCACGACTGTTTCTGTGCCGATAATTTGGAGCGTCACGGTTATCATGATGAAGCTTTCCTTCTTACTTTTTGAAACATTGATTTTATCTGTCTGATTGCATCTTATCGCCTCAAGGAGAAAATGAAGCTCACTACATTTGCACCTGATATAGTGGCCTATTATGGGCCACAGAAAAAGAACATATCTGTCAATAACTGTCGTAAATATTACAGTGAGGAGGCTAATGTGTTGTCAGGTTGTGGTAGCCAAATGGCAAACTGCGAGGAGGCACTGCTGCTCAAAGGACACGGCTGAAAGAAAAATGATTGCAATATAGTTTTAAAACTGGATGTTTTAGGTAAAAGGCATATTTTGTTGAACTTCACATTGGTCTCCTAAGGCCAAAACAAAATTCCAAACATGATCTTCAAACCGTTTGCAAAACCCTTTTCCTAGTATATCAAGATATCGCGCTTTAAATATTGGAAACTATAAACTGTAAAAGATTCGCCCACTTTTCAACAAAGCCACAGAGTATTATGTAAGATGGGCACATTTTCTCAAATTCCTATTTTTTTTCTTTTTGTTCATACTGGAATGTCCTCTCTGTCCTTGATATTTGATACTGCTGGAATTGTCTTGTAAATATGGCATACGGCATCCGTACACATAAGTTGGGTACTACAGGGACATCAAAGATTCATAAAATAATTAGAAGTAATTTTACATTATTGTATCCCGATGATGTCACAAATTTCTCATAATGCCTTACATAAGTATGCATCACTCTGAACGTTAGTATCTTTTGAACACTATATGCTATTTATAGGCGAATTCACCTTCTGAAAAAAAAAAAATTCTCTGCACATTTCGAAGGCAATGAATTTTGTCTCCGAAAAGGTCAATTTAATGGTTCATCAGCGGAAAGACGTGATTAACCAGCTGCAGGGGGAAGCGGTAAATGAAGGCAAATATATGGAAAATGTTCCTGAATTAAAATTCCAATATTGAGCCATACTGAATAGTTTGTAGGTCTGTCATAAGCTAGATGACACCATTGCCTGGCCGACTCAGTGGTTGAACATATACGTTCTCTTTACTTTTGCATTTACCAGGCTACAATGTCCAATGTGAATGAGCATAATGACTAAAGGATGTTCCTTCACAAGTCACCGCCTATGTGAATGTTTCCAGATTATGCCTACACTCTGATTAATAATGTGAACTGAAGAGGGATTTGGAGATACTTTTTCCCCAGAAACAATAACCGTTCTTAAAGAATCAGAATTGCTTTAAACTACCACTATTAATATAAGCCTAATTGGTTGTCAAATGTTTGTACTTCAAATTTTATCTTCCCCGTGGTAAGGAATACAAATTTGGCAAATTTAGTTCAATTTCACTTTTTTAAAAACATAGCTACGAAACCTTTAAAGAATGGTTAGAGCATGGACTTGGGGTCAGGATGTCGAGAGTTCGATTCTTGGCAGGATCATAACGGAGACTTTAAAACAGAACCTGCCCTGCCGTTGTGCTTAGTATCAGCGTAAGCAATGGAGTAGAGAAAACTAGACAGGAGACACAACTGGAAAAAGCCTCGATTTACACCAACTGGTTTGAAACTGGGCTGTGAAATTCTCCATAACCTAAACTGACTTAAACAGTGACCGTTGTTGAGAAAATGAGAGAGAAAAAAAAAAAAAACAGCCGCGACGCATAAAGCTTATCTTCCGATGTATTCAGATTAAAATTAAGTTCTGTAAATCCTCTTTACCACTTAAAAATACCGTGTTTCCGCAAGCGAGTGTAATGGCTTCTCGTGATGACTTTTTAAGGCTAAGTGCCTTTTTTTGTTTCAGTCTATTGCACGAGAACACTCAAATAACTAAACGTCGTTATCATTTCTACTTGTCACACAGGGGCGGCATCAAGGGGCCGGCAAGGGGGGGGGGACCGTCTCTATTTGCTATGCACAATACTAAAATAGAAGTAAAAGAAAGGGAAAAGAAGAAAAGGACCACTCAACAAATACTTCGTTCCTTTTATCAAAATACCGTGGCACCGCCCCTATTATCACGTGATATATTGTTTTTCTTAAGCGTTCAATTGAAAAATGATGTCACGGCATTTCCACTGTTGCTTAAAAAGTTAAATGTAGGTTGATTTGCTTTCACTTTACAGAAGATATAATATTTCCTGAGACAAAAAGTGTCTCTGTCACTTTCACCTATAGTGTTTCTACTGATCATGTGCGGTATAACAACAATATCACAATATCCTTGCATGATATGATTAAGTGAGTTATGCAGTGTACAGTAAATTTATGCCTGCCCAGGCAAAATTTCAGACGATTGCCATGTTTAAACTACATGCTTTCCGTACATTAGATTCAAGTGCAAGCTTCACAGTTGCAGGATAGCTTACGAACGGCAGGTATTCCTCGGGGAGTCTGCGCCATCTTTTAAAAAAGGGCACTAGAAATGGGAGTCTTGGACATTACATGTTTTGCGTTTAAAGGCCTAACCTGTGCCATTGAAAATTTCTGTGTACTACCTGTAGAAACTTGACTGTCTTCAAGACATTTCGCGGAGAGTACAAGTGTGTGCGTTGCGGTCACTTGTCACCTATAGCATTAAATTGTCGCTTATTTTACACATCTCTGTTTATGTGACAAACCTATCCCAGACAAAGGACAAATTTAGTAAAATGAAGATGTTTCCGCGACAAATATCATCTCACTTTAAATAATGCAGAGCAATTCATTCCCTTCCAAGAAGTGTATAAGCTACGACGGGAAGGGGGGGGGGATGGCCCCGACTCTTGGAAATGAAACAGAAGTCTGAAGTTTGCAATATGTGTCACCAGTTAAACAGGTTACACCAGTCAGCATAAACAGTAAGCTTTTTCCAATCTTTCCATGTATGAAATCCTTTATACTTGTAATTATCTGTTACAGAGAGCCAATTGCAGTTTTCGATGTGGTATTAGAGCTCAGGTACGTCACATAAATCACTTTTGAAACTTGTCCGGACGCTGAAAATTTAAAAAAAAAAGGAAATTTGCCCTATATGACACCAAAAAATAAATTTACACAGGTGATCTACAATGCCTTTCCGCACCTTTCCTTTCACGAAATCCCAAATAATCTCTATTAGAAGGTGAGCGTCCATTTGGGTAAGGGGCGATCGTTTCTAACCCAAAAAAAATCCAGGGCCCTTTCAAGGCTTTTGGCTGAGACCAACTGCAATCGTGGACCATCGTATGCACATGATTTCATAGTTTTGTGTAAAGTGCACGCCAGATAACAAAATGAAAGCAATGTTGCCATTGTCCGTTTTTTATTTTAATGAGATGGTCACGCCTCATTTGATATAAGCATGTGGGTGATAAGACTGCAGGCATTTTAAAATCGGTGCGATTGTCAGTTTATACGCAAGTCTTCAGGCAAAACCAAGTCTGGGCTAGCATGCGGGTTCCACGAAACAGCTTGGGGCCCCAGGTAAAACTCTGCGAGCTCTTCATTCTCTCTTCGTGAATATTTAAGTTTCAGCAATGGTTTATAAGGTTCCAATGGGGGGGGGGATCGGCGTGATACAGCATATAACTGGTTTATTGGTCACCATATGCATGTTCCGCTTTGAGCAGCTACTGGACAGACTTTTCGCAGGTACCATCCCTCATTTTTAGATTGGTGGGTTAGATTAGGTTAGATGGAGTTTTACGGCCCAGTTTCCAACCAATTGGTTTAAGTCGAGCCGGCCACGACATTTAGGTTTAATGTACATTGTGCTACATTGACTTAAGTATTTTAAGTCATTTAATCATATAATAGTGGAGAACAAAACTAAAATTCCTACTTTTAAATGTTAAGACTCACTGCATTGTATATTAAAATTACTGTATGGGGCAATATTCCATCATAAATTTTGTTGAAGGTTTTATAGTTTTTCACATTTTACTTCCTTAATCGTAAAAAGAAAATCAAGGCTCTAAGTTCCTGACCACGCTCAAATTGGGAAGCCATTTGCATATGTTATTATAATGTGGACAAATATGGTTTGATTGTTATGATTTTGGTTTGATGACAGCCTACTCATTGAGCTCCCAAAGGAGGCCTTTATGTAAAACAGGTACACAAATTATAGCAAAAAGTATTAATATAGCCATATAAAAGTTTAAATGTAATTCTGGCATGGCATTTTAATCACTTATATCTGGCTTGTTATTGCCATATAAAACTTTATTTACATCTGTATAAACATTTCATCAAGTTAAATCTAGCTTGATATGGCCAACTAAAACTTTACTAACATATCTGGGCTTGTATTTCATCAACTTATATCTGGCTTGTTATGGTCATAAAATACATTATTTACATATCTGGACTGGCATTTCATCAAAATATATCTGGCTTGTTGTAGCCATATAAAACTTTACTTACATATCTGGACTGGCATTTCCTCAAGTTATTTCTGGCTTGATATGGCCATATAAAACTTTATTTACATCTGTCTAAACATTTCATCAAGTTAAATCTGGCTTGATATGGCCAACTAAAACTTTATTAAGATATCTGGGCTTGTATTTCATAAAGTTATATCTGGCTTGTTATGGTCATAAAATACTTTATTTACATATCCGGACTGGTATTACATCAAGTTATATCTGGCTTATTATGACCGTATAAAACTTGATTTGCATATCTGGAAAGGCATGTCAGCAAGTTATATCTTGCTTGATATGGCCATATAAAACCTTGATATAATGTATCAATAAACCTGTATAGGGTTTCATATCTGGCTTCATATTACAATATAAAGCTTGTAACAGCTAGATATTCGGAGATATAAGCCAGATATAAATTTTGAGCAACGGAAATGTTTTTTATGCAACATGATCATTAAAAGAGTTTGTAGACCTCAAAATGGTTATCACAAACTGTTTACCATGCAAACCATTCAAAATTCTGCATCCTTGTTGAAATGTATGAAATGAATTGTTGTCCTAGTGATAATTGTTTTAGTCTACTGATAAACAGTTCCCTTTTCACTTTTCTCTAAATGAACATTTTACATGATAAAGTCTAATCTTTTACTTCGTAACTGCAGGATGGTTATCTGGCCCTACGCGGTTTTGACAGGAAAATGTCTCTTCCCATATAACACTTCGGTGGACTTGGCAAACAAAGTTCGGCGGAATGGCATTCAATGAAGGATTTTCTCATGATTCATTTAAACGATATTTGAATGAGAAGACCAAGCAGATCTTCGTCTTGGTCATTTCTTCCAATGTACTGGCTGCTTCTAAGGAGTCATGTAATGCATATGTTGGTTCTCAGAGGTGTACTTATCTTGATTTCCAGGTAATGTGCATTTCACATTAATGAATTTTCAAAATTATGTTTCATATGTACTATTTCTTGTCTTTGACTCCAGACGGTTTGCAAATGTTCTTTCAGTTTTACACCAAATCTTGAATCTAGACTTAATAAAAGCACGAAATATAGTGACCGGCCAATTCCACCTAGACAATTCGCACCAGGACAGTTGGCGTCCGGACAACTACCACAGGACAATTGGGAACACGGACAATTACCACTGAGACATATCGCACCCGGACAATTATAGCCAGACAGGATAATTTTTACTCGGACAATTGCCAACCCGGGCGATTTCCTCCGGAACAATTCCAGACTCACGAAATGCCGCCACGAAAAGCTCTCAATCATGCCATTTCCCTAAAAGATGCCCAGGAGAACTACCTCATCAAAGTCACACTATAAATATACGTGCATGATGGGTTCAGTACAGCAACTAAAATTTATAAGTAACCTACACGTAATAGATAATGCTCTAAAATGCCGTTCAGGTATCTAAATTTGTGTCCAATTTTTTAATTCTTACCGACTTAAGATACAAAAGTAACATGCATATAAAACAGCACACTCAAATATGAAAACAGTTCAAATCTTCCTTGCAAGAAATAACTTTTAAACTACGTACAGCTAAGCCTACATTTTTAAATATCTAATTTTAAAATATCTTTTTCACTATGCAAAGGATTCACAAAAACGATGTCTTACATGGTGTTAAGTTAAAAATTGAAACAGGAGAACGATTTAAGCAGATGAGAGACAAGCGTGGAACACCAAGTTTGTAATACTACATAATCCATCCACTCCATCCCAGATGTAACAGGATATATCCCCCTGCCAGCGATGTTTGCCCACGGTGATACTGCCTGCTGAATTGACGAAGGTTCGCATATTCTGTGCTATATTGCATAGAGACCTAGGTGTTTTATGATTTCTGAAAGAGCGCCATCTTCTAGGAGGTACTACATTGTATGCTCCGCAGGCTATAGGTAACAGAATAATGGGTTTTTCGTTTTGCGGAATTCCCCGTTACGTATATAGCCTATGCTGCTCCGTTTAAGGCATAATCTGGAAACAAAATTCATCAACTTCAAAATATGCAGAAAAAAATTTTCTCTTTCAGGTGGTGAAAACTGCAACTCAATAGTATATAGCGTTCAGAGGATACAGGTGTTTTAAGTAATGCAATTTTGCATGAGATTTGGTGCATCACGGGTAATCTGCGATGTAATCGTGGCCCATTAATTTCGCTTTGCATTCAATTTATTTATAGTGATGATTCTATTAATCAATTCTAATGGTTGTATTCTACATATGGTACATGGTTATGCTAGACTTACAGGAAAAGATATTCAAACATTCCAACAGTATCGAATTTCAACGACAAACAGGACGTTCAATTATAAAGAAAAACAAAAGGAATGTGAGGCAATGTGCCCACATTACATAACTTCCAGATGCTTTGTTGAAAAGCAGAGGTATTTTTTAACAAAAATACCCAGTCTTTACAGTGAGATATCTTGAGTTATGAAAATGGTATTGAGACATGGTTTGAAGGAAATGGTGTAAATATTTTTGCTTTTCTTACAACACCAGGGTGAAAGGCCACCAGAATAGGCCTTTAACAACTGTTTTCTTTTTTTTCTTTTTCAAGATTTTTCTAAGGGTATGATTATTTGCATTGGCATAGCTATTCATGTAAGCTAAGCACTATACGTTGTGCCTGGTTTAACTGTTGTGAAGTTGGTGTTTCCTGTTTGATAGGAATATGTGCATCACATTGTTTAGTGGTATGTTATTCATTCTGTGTTGAGCCAGTAATTAAATTTGATCACAGCTAGCACGGTGATTAGATCAACACGGTACTCCAATGTCATACCTCCTTACCTATCCTATGCTAGCGATTATGTTTGATCTGGAGGAGGGCGTACGAAGCTTCTCTGTGGAATGATTTCCCTAAAAGCTCAATCTGTATGATTAATACACTTTGAGGTACAGTAATTTTCGTATTTGTATTTTGCAAATGAGTCATAATAGTGAGCACTATAGTAAATTGTTACCATACTAGCAAACTGTACAGACCTAAAGAACAACGACAGGAAATCAATGGTAGGTGCAGCGACGTAATGGGAAGGCTACATTTGAAATCGTTGAGCGTTTTAAGTGTGTAACCCGTCCTGAAATTGGATTTCGACTCCAGGCTTTGGGAAAGTAAGGTGAGTTGTTTTTAACCAAGAGGAATGTAGCTACCCTAGTATGTTCTGAGATAAACTAGGATTTGATCCAAAAGAAACCAAATTTGATCTGAATGCACTCTACAAACAGTTGAGTAAAAAGCGTTGGGCAAAGTCCAAACTGCTCGACATGGGCAAATTATTGCCCACCAAACGTATCGAAACAGGTTACCCATTTTTGTTGGATAAATTATAGCACGTGAAGATTGAAGTTTTAATGAAATGTACAGATCAATATTTCATTCTGCTTGGCGAAAAGAGGTGGAAAGACTTACAAGAGAAAAAAATGATATAAGTCTGCCGTTAGCAAAGACAGACATCTGTTTAATTTAGGTCCCAACAGTTATTACTTTCGACAAACTAATTTTAAACCTACATGTTCGCCCACTTTTGTAGTATAAGCCCTAGCTTGTAAACGTTGAACCATTTTATATCTTGATGAAACGAAACGTCGCCTAGCTGATCGCGAGATCGGGTTACTAATCACTTGAGCACTATCAGGCAAAATTTTTCGGTTTACACGGTCTCCAACCATTTCAACCCAAGTCGGCTTGTTCCTTACAGGACCTGATGGTCAGGACAGCCATTTCATGCAGAGAGGTTCCGACCGTGATCACCTTATTGCCGAAAATCGACTAAAAGTGAGGCTGGGCAATCTCGCTCAAAACAGACGGAACGACAGACTCGAACCTTTATAGATTGTGTGTTTTTTTTCAACGGACTGTACCCTACACTCGAACTTTAATTGATCTTACTCAATTTTCCTTGCAAAGTCCGTTTTTAATGATGCTATAATCACTTAGCGTATTATTGTATATGTATTTATCGCGTCCCGACTATTAGTGTTTTTCGCGTAGTTGCGTCGTTAAACTGTGTTTCAAGAAGTTGCGTCGCGATGTGGCACATATTCCATAAGCGATCCTGTTACATAGAGGTCTTGCGCATTATATGATATGCAGCGCGTTTCAGTTTGGCTCAAAGACGGATTCGAAAGAATAGTGATGGTCTGATTTTAGTAGGACATAACCGGGTTCATAACCTTTAGTATTTCAATTTCCTTACTTTCCTTTATCATAGATGGTTGGACACTAAAATACCACTTGATTCCCTCAATTCCACTGAGTATGGGGGTTTGCAATTCATGTAGACAATAAATGAAGACGATTTATGGTTGATCGACCCAACTAATTAATGGCTGAAGGCTGCTACCGTCACTAAACACAAGCGCTGATCGGATTCGTCTATACTTGGTGGGTATGATCACGAGAAGTACGTGTGTTACCAATAAGCACACATTACAATAGGTTCCTTAAAATAATTGTTTCGAAACCTGGCTAGAAAAATCATAAGACAAGCAACGCTGTGACGTAGGTGTATGTCGTCTGTATGTGCGCCAGTTGAGTTGTATTGACAGTTCGGCACGCGTTTGTTGTTTCATTTGCATAACGTTTTTCGACCAGTTGATATTTTTCCTCCGAATGAAGGGTATAACTACCCGAAACGTTTCTGAGCTTCCTCCTAAATTTTAGCAGTCTTTATTATTCCAAGCAGTTTAACTACATATAAATGAAATGTGTTGGGCAAGTATTTTTAAGTACCCAACATGTGGAAATGATGTAACTGACCAATCAGATTTTTCATATAAGATTTGTCTAGTTTACAGATGGACGGTTATTCACTAAAGATTACATATTTCATTAAAACTGGTAGGGGATGGTTCCTAGTTTTCAAATTCCTAAATGCTGTGCTTCTTCATAACCACACCTGCTGGAATATGCACACGAAAAATCGACATAGAGACAAAAAAATGTTAGTACGTTTGATATGCATCTGAAAAAAGAAAATCAATGACACAGGAAGCTCGCGAAAATTTCAGGGATTTGCAATGTAAAAGAGTGGAATTATCTTCATAATAGAAAATCTATCGTAATCGGTGGAATACACCTTTCATAACTTCCACGTATAGTCCCCCTGCCCACCCCCCACCCCAAGTCGACCCCCATGGTGTCGAGTACAAATTAAAACATTTGTTGGGCAATAATTAGCCGGCTGAAATGGTTGGGTCGTTTCCTTCGCTCAAGTAATGAGTAAAACGCTTAACCAACTAAGTTGAGCAGTTTTTTTCAACCAATTAAACCAGTAATAAGTGTAAGCCTACTGTTACATCAGATTAAATTTGATTAGATTGAGTTTTACGGCCCAGTTTTTAGCCAATTGGCCGGCCACGGCCTTCTTTCCATTTGTGGCTCATTGTTACATCAGGTACACTGCAAGCGTTACTTTGAATTGATAAGAGTCGGTGTCGGGTCGCTTGGATAAACCAAGAAGAAAAACTGGATGTGTAGTTGCGAATCCGGCGGGTCCAAGTTTTTTCTTCCTTGGCGGCTACTCAGCTATTTTAAAAGATTGTGATCCAGTAAACAAGCTGCTGCAAAGTAAATGAAGTCATGTGACAAGTTCTTTTGTATTCCTGCCTTATTGTAAGTCTGCGCAAATGAGATTTCCCGGAACTGTCACTTCAATGTTTCTTTTGGTGTTCGGTGCCTTTTTGCCAACAATGGGGCTCTGGGCCCAAAACTTTCGATCTACTACCATGCTGCAGTTTGACCCTTAATACTTCAACTTGTCATGTCCAGTGAATGTCCAGGCCTATCCATCGCCAACAGACCCAGTGATGATTCGGTAATTCCGGTTCTTGAACTAATTTTCTCTATCAACAGGGCTGAAAGGCCCCTTGGCCATCTTCTGTCACGGAAATTAGAAAAAAATACCCTTTTTCTCTTTAGTGTATTTAATGCAATGTACCATCGAGATTTCCAATCGAATCAAACGTTCCACAGGTCGTAGCTTCAAAATTAATTCTTTGGGCCCTTAGTATTGACAGAGGCCTATTACCAATCGATACTCACATGGGCCCCACCGGTACATGAACGTATACATTTAGTACATGATCGTATGAATTCAGTACATGTACGTATGCAATCAGTACATGAACGTATGAAATCAGTACATCATCGTAAGCAGTTAGTACATGAACGTGTACTTTTACTACATCGCATGTCGGTGAGCCTTTTGGCGGACTTCTGTAACGCCGAAAGGCTCACTCAGTATGGCATACGGAAGAGACAATAATAACATGATGATCTTACGTGTTAACATGTACAACATGTGTTTTTAGATGTACAACGTGTGGTTTTACATGTACATCGTAACATTTTAGTACATGATGGTGTAAATTTACATCATGATCGTATGATGTTTGTACATCATCGTATATTTTTGGTACATGAACGTGTAATTTTAGTACATGAACGTGTACTTTTTCTACATCGCATATCGGTGAGCCTTTTGGCGGACTTCTGGTACGCCGAAAATCTCACTCAGTATGGCATGCGGAAGAGACAATAATAACATGATGATCTTACGTTTTTACATGTACAACATGTGTTTTTAGATGTACAACGTGTGATTTTATACGTACATCGTAACATTTTAGTACATGATGGTGTAAATTTACATCATGATCGTATGAAGTTAGTAAATCATCGTATATTTTTGGTACATGAACGTGTAATTTTAGTACATGAACGTGTATTTTTAGAACATCATCATATTTGGTGAGCCTTTTGGCGTGCCATAGTTACACCGTAAAATTACGATATATTTGCAGAACAACAAAATGGAGAAAGAAATAAGGATTACAGAAAAGTTCAAACAACTTATTAGCAAGACTTTTCTATGATCGGCATTTTCTTTTTTTGTGTGTGTGTTCTTGTCTGTAAATTTACCGCAATTTCGATTCATTTTTCACAGTGGTGCGAAATTCCTCGAATTACCTCAAACCTCATCGGAATTTTTCTATGAAAGCACAGCTCCAAAGGGAATAATTAACACAAGAAAAGTTATCAGGGTGAATGTCAGCATAACTACATGAATTTGTCCTGAAAAGAAAAAGAAAAAATAATTGCGGTATCACTTCTTTTAACAATTGTAACATTGCCTAGGAAGATAGGTTGGCTTCACTTCCAAAAAGTTTGACACGACAAGTATAGCTGCTTCCTGCCGTAAAACGCCACATAAAAACGTTTCACATACATTACACCTACCTACACAATTAAAACGTCCTTTTCAGATGAGGGTGGCGCCAGAGAGAGGGGGCATGCCCCCGTGGGGAACACTGCCCCCCCCCCCCCCCGTCGGGGAAGGTCGGTGGTTTCGTCGAGGAGGCCTTAAAAAAAAAAAAAAAAAAAAAAAAAAATCCGCAAGGAATAAAAAACCAGATAGGTGACCTTGAACAAATTTTCCTTTATATAACACTATTTAAATACATATCGGAATCGATTTTTAACTGCTTCTCATAGTTCATAGCTCTGTTAAAACTCATTACATGTACATTTTAGCATCTTTACCTGCAATGATTTGTAACAGGGCTGCATGTGCTATGCCTTACAGGAGTTACAATCCTTTAATTACCTTACCTGTGATGAGGGGATTGTTGCTAATCCGAAGTGATCACTCAGACGCATGTCAGAATGATGCTCAGTGACTGTACAGATGGTAATGTATAAAGTGTCTCTCCACTTGTCACTGTTGTGCAACACTAATTGCCAGATTCTTTTCCATCACCCTCCCCACAAACACACAAAAAAAATCCAAGTACACAAAAATATTGCAGAGGCTAGTAGTCGTTAACATGCTGTACATACATACATTTATACCAGGGTGCTGAGAAAATACCCCATAATTTGCAATTAGCTCCCCCTATACATTCTCCCCCAACCCTCCACAAAAATGTTCCTTAAACCAGTGACTTGCTATCATACCACATTTGCATGTAAACAACAAGCTCAATGAAACTGGAAATATTTCTCAATTTCTCAACCTCAATTTCAGGAAGCTCTATACTAAGACTTCTACAGTTGTTGAAATAATCATGCATTATATCCCACCACCTCTATTAATAAAGAAATTTTACTCATTGTTCCCATAAAAAAGCAGCTTGTTCAAAATGCAAAATAAAAAATTAACAGAATTCCTGCTACATGCTATTAACTAAATCATACTGTTTGTTGAAAGAATCTCTTCTGTGAACAGCTACACTAGTCCTCGTTTTTCCACTACAGCAGTTCAAGAATATTTTCCCAGTTCATCAATTATACCTTTTTCTTTGAAGTTTAACTGGTAGGTACTTGCTTAAAATACAATTCCATATGTACAATTTATTGCTTTATTGAAGGACAAGTGCTTTTACCAATCACCACAGTTCAATGATAATTTAAGACTGTAATTCAATTAAACGCCATAATTGTACCAACTGGTACCGGTATATATACAAGATGATTGTCAAGTGCAGCCTATCTCTCTTTTCAAAAATTGCAATGAAATATTTTCCAGGCCACTTTATTTACATTGTTCATGTAAACCCTAATACCATAAAAATTGGAGTCAAGATAGGTTTTCAACAGATGCATTATACATTCCGTGACCAACATATACTCCGTATACTGTGCTAAGCTTGGTGTTAAATGTTTTATGTAATGCATAGCCTGGTTCCATTGCTCAAGTTCTGTGTAAAAGAAAAATGAAGGAAAATGTTTAATACCATTCACTCTTGAAGCAAATATTCCACCAAGGAGACTTGACAGAAACACTGCACGATGAAACATGCAGTGCTACAGCACTAGCGTGCTAGCATGTAGTCTATGACCTACTGTTACCGGGCCAGTAATAATTTTTTACTCGGATTACAAGAAAACAACACACATTTAGCCTGGGCTACCTCAAATTTATTGTATCAAAATCTTATATAGTCTTCAAGTTGTACTGTATTCTTTGTGAAGACATTCACATTATAAAACACAACCAGTGCAATTTACTCTAGATGTTCATGAAGTTACAAAATAGGCAGTAGGGCTGTATATGAACACTCATTTATTGTAAATGATTCTAGTGCTCAAAATTAGCAGTTGTAAGTTTCATGAAACTTGTTGAGTGAGCCTCCAGTGCCTGGGTGATTAATTTCCTGGTCTTCTGTAGGATTGACAATCCCTTGTACTTTAGCACAGTGCTACACCTTGCTTGTATAAAGCAATTATTTTGTTAGGAAGCAAAACTACTCCCTTCAGCAAGATTCCTTTAAAATGTATGCATGCAACTCTCTGACTGACTAAGTAAAAGCCTGGTCAAAATTGTAAGCAAGTTTGCATAATTGTTTTAATGTATCTCTCTTATAATAAAACTTCTGGGTTGAAGGAGGGCCACCTGATTATGCAAGGCCACGTAGAAAATGCCTTTTACCTTATTTATGGGTCCGGGACAATTGATTTTGACCTATGAAGCTGCCAATGCCCACGTCCTGTAGGTTGTGGTGCGTACAGATGTCAACTAAAAATGCCTGGCTGCAATAATCTGGCAATGTCATGGAGATTTATGCACTTATCGATTGCAACCCTGACACCTCCTAGACCCGGGAATGGTCGGGTCTTGCGTGGGAACTTCATTTTTGAAATTGTTAAATCCCTGGGCAGAGCCTGGCCATATCCATGCTGGGTGGGGCATTGATGGAGGGTAAATCCCCTGCCAAGTCCCCACTGTCAGCTAGGCACTATGCATACCACCGGATAACCACCCGCCCGATTACCCCGGCCTTCGATCCAGGTGGAGTGAAATCCTAGCACACTCAAGTCCCAGCCGGGTGGGACAAGATGACTGTGAAATCCGTCCCCGACCAAATGCCATCCCTGGGTCTAGGTCGGCAGACTCCCAGTAGTTCCACTTGCCCCTATCCTCTGTGCCGAACAGTGGCTCATCATATTCATTGATCATAAGCTATAAAGTTGCGAAGTTCCTCTTTGCTGCACCTATGAGCTAGGCATATGTCCAACACGGTCAAACTTGATCATTGTTACTGCAATGCACGAACGTTACACACATCAACAGCCTACTTGATAGAAAAAATCTCTCCACTTCTTCTTTAACTCACAATTGTCTAAGCAGTGTTTACGAAATAAAGCTGTTGCTAGATCTCGTAGTATACACTTATACTGCGAGCGTCATTGCCTTCTCTGCGATTCGTGTAACTGGCCCGCTAATGGTGGCCGATCGATATATGTACTTCTTAAATCCTGCCGGTAATCAAACTCCGACGTCTTCTTGGTGTCCCATACAATAAAAATGACACTTTTTCAATCCCTGCGAATTTTGGGGGGAATAATTTCAGAAGTTATTGCAAAGAAAATAGTCGCTTCATCGGTACCGTAAAGGTTCTAAACTTGTGAACTGATAGCACTGCTGGCTGACAGATATGAAAGACTAAGTCACGTGACCTATTGTATGTTTATTCATATCACGATTTACAGATTGCCAACTTTTATTGGAGTAGATATTGAGAAACTACTTCATATTATTCATCCTTACGTAGAGGCTGAATAAACTAAAGGAATAACATAAAAAAAAAATATGACGTCATAGAAACCAATTGTCCCAAGTCTCTCGTTGAGAAGCGACACGTATATAGACCGACAGAGGGCCGATAGAGGCCTAAAGGTAACGTTAGGCTAATAGCCTAATTGGCTATACTTACAATATTCCGATCCAAGTACCGCGGCTGGTTCTACAAACCCATTTTCATTTTTGTGGTTTTCTTGATGAACATCTACCTCTTCCTCACTTATGTTCTCCTCAGTTTTAATCTACTGGCTTTGCAAATAGAAGAAATATCTGAATTTGTTCGGCAGACCCCATGTTTAGAACACACACGTAGGCTGTAATTAGTGTGCAAGGTCAGTAGGTCACTACGTACAAATGTACGTACACATGGCGTTCAATTCTACCCACGCCAAGAAGGTAAACAATCTGTTTCTAGAAAACTAAAAATCGGGGGCGCTAGATAAAAATAAGGAAAAATCTAGGTAGCGCATTTTGTGACGAACTGGACGGTGTTTTCAGAGATGAAATCGATGGTACGGTTGTGTCGCCAGATTTTTTAGAAAATAGTGAGTTTTTTAGCCCAATTTCGAAAATTTTGCCCTGTTTTTCAAAATTTTGAGCAAAATATCTCTCACCTCGACTACAACCACAGCCCAACAAGCTCATGACATGTTTTTGAGGGATAAAGGATGTTCCAAAACCTAGGTGAGCTTGATGGAAGGTTTTCTGGGGTGAAATGATTTTTTTTTCCAAAAATCGTGATTTTTCGGGTTTTTTTCCGCATTTTTGAATTACAGGAAAACTTTACACCTGTTTTTCTCAAAATTATTCCAAACAACCCCCCCCCCCAAAAAAAAAAAAACATAATTAGTATTTAAAAGTTCTTTTTGTAAGCTACCATATGATACTAGAAACTAGATTCTAGGAGGAAGGATTGTGAAGTTATGATTTTTTTAAATTGGTCACTATTTTGGGTCCGTACGGACCCAAACAGAGGTAAAGGGTTAAAATAACGACAAAAATACAAAAATCGACAATAAGAGGCAACAAAATTTATTCAACTTCCCTTGCACCAGTCAGTATCCCAACCAATAAGAGTGCACTTATGTATGTATATTCAATACAACAAAATAGCACAAAAATAGAACAAGCACTGTACCAGAGGACGGTAATGCTTAAAGCCACCAACCACCATAATGCTCGGCTTGTTAAACGACAATGCGCGATTAAGCAACCAGACATTCATTTTCTTTAATGCGAAAACAAAATGAAGGAAACTCGAAGAGATTTTTTTTCGAAACTATTCTAACAATCCACAGGACTGTCCATCGTAATAAGAAAACGTCCAAATACTATCTGAGCTTACTCTCAAGGTCTTAGTAACATACAAGCCCCAGTGTCAGTGTGGGTGATTCAAATTCTTCACACAGGAAACGGTTTGGTTCATGAAATGTGAAATATCATGGGCTGTTGTTGTAACGTTCGTAGCAGTGGCGTAACCACGGGGGGGGGGGGGGGTTCAGAACCTCCCTCCATGACCCAATATTGTAATGAAGAAACGCCTGAAATAGTGGTTTTTCTCTTTATCCTTGGACTTTTCCCTCATTTTGAGCCCCCGTCCCCTCAAGACACCAACCCCCCACCCGTTACACAATCCTGGCTACGCGCCTGGTTCGAACTATAGCTACTGTGCAGGTATAATATTTCTTGTTATCTTGTGACAAACCGTTAGTGTTTGAAAGGGCATGAGCACATTTCCACATGAGCAAATACCCCAAGCAGCACTTTTTTTCACAAGGAACTGACACGTAAGTCCCGAACACTTTCCATTTTACTTAGTTAGTAAACGACACTTGTAGTCCTCCTCGGTTGGTATTCAACCAACAGTCTCCCATTTTGCATCCGAAAGAGGGAAGACCCGCTAACCAAGAATTCGCCCTCTATATCTAAGCTAAATATCAGCTAGGGAGTATTTCAAATTCTATGTGCCTTACCCCAAGAACCGTACAGGGCCTACATTTACTGCACTTCGGAAATAGCTCTTGTGACACATTGAATATTCATTTAAACTCAGAAAGACGTGAGTTAAGCAGCTTATAATAAAAGGGAAAAAAAAACGTGTTTTCAGAAGAGCGTGCACACTTTTCATAATTTTGCGGCCATTTCTCTCCGTCTGAGCATTTTTTTTGTCATGGTTCATCAAATTATGAAAGATTTCAACCATGATTAACAAAAAAATCGCTACATATTTCCTTTTGTGAAACACAAATTATCACAGCTTTAATTTGTATCAGTTTTTACATTTATTGGCCATGCGCTGGGGATAGCAGATCAGAAATAAAACAACTTGAATGCCTGAGTCTCACACATATAGCTAGAATGTTATAACAATGAGATAAGCTCAGTCTTTGCGGCTATGGATATATGTAATAGTTATTGCGTACGTGCGCAATATTATTAACAAGGCTAATCGCAAAAATACGTCACTGCACTGCTCGATTAGAAAATTAAAGGCAAATCATAACTATCCACTGTTTAAGGGCGGAATTCCGTAGCGTAACGAGCCGGAAATGTCATTCCTCGGGCTTCACAGCAGAATCTTAGCAGTACTGATTTTGTAATTCTAGAATGAAGACCATCAAAATCCAGCACTGCCATCAATTTGAGTAGTTAGAGTTTTACGGCCCAGTTTCCAACCGATTGGTTAAAGTCGAGTCTGCCAAGGCTTTCTTTTCCAGTTGTGGCTCACTGGCTTGTTTTCCCTACTCCATTGCTTATGCGGAGCTTCACGCACAACGACAGTAGGTTCCATTTTTTGAGTCTTTGGTATGACTTGAACGTACGGAAAATTTAAAGAAAATCTTACCCCTCAGATAGTCGAAAATAGCATGTCTCGGACTTAGAAGGAGGATCAAAGCAATGCGGTCTCTAATTTAAGTTTCCGTTTTGGGAAAAGCAATCACTTCAAACTAAACTTCAGCCAGAAATACCTTATAAGCGGAGCGCCAACGTAGGTTGCCTCGGAGCGTTCAGAAATTTTGTGGAACTTGTAACCCACAGACAGTTTAAGTTGCATTTCTTACGAATAAAAGGAGGGATGTAAGCATCCGCGATTTTGAATTTCCCAAAAAGTCACTTCAAACTTAAATTCTGCTATAGGAAGACAATCCAAGCGGAGCCCACCATTGGTGGCGACAAGCGTCGAGAAAATTTTGAAAAATCGGAAACCTCAGACAAGCGGAAATAAATGGAATTTTTTTAAGGCTAATATTAAACAGGAGGATCTAAGCAGTGCTGTTGCTTTTTTATCAGTCATCATGTGGCAGCGGAAAGTTTCATTTAATTCAGTCTTGTTGCCGTCATTATTCCTTCTCTATTACCGATTGCGAAAAGTTAATAACGTTGTTAGTCTGGATGAGATTGTTTAGCTGGATTTAGTTCGGTTAGGGTATTTATGGGCTAAGAAGAACTTTGTAGTCCAGAGCTCAAAATTATCGGTAGGTTGTAATTTTTATACGCAAACAATCGTTGTTGTTGATATGTTACTTTCTCTGAAAGTCTTATGATTAATTTGACATGTTCTTTGCCTTATGACTACTTAATTAATTCATTTATCTGTCTTTAATTACAGTGAACCGTACCCAAGCGTACAATTGCCGGGTGATCATATCTATAGGCCTATCCTATCACGCATAAGGGCAGGGAGATAATGAAATGGTGTATGACTATCAGAGGTGCTTTCCAAGTTTACGTCGAAGAGAGAAATAAAGCAGTGCTAAATGTACACTTGAATTGTACGTGTTCTGTTAGGCATGAGTTTCCGAAGCGTTCTCTTGCAGCAGTGTTTTGGACGCTACACACCACATAAAATGTGCATTGTCCAGTGAGCGCCTATTGTTGTTTGCGGGATTCTTTTGTTAAAAAAAATCGGCCAAGTGATGTAAGCATTCATGAGTACATTTGTATGTATACTGTAAGTCTTTACAGTATTGCAGTGTTTGTACAGCACAAGCTTGCTTATGTCCACTGCACACTCAGTGTAAAGGAAGTGTATGCATGCAAATAGTCTGTTTGAGCATCCCTAACAATTGCACTATTGTGTTCATTTGAAAAGCCCTCTCCTCACCTGGATCTCATCAGCCAATCAAAATGAGCTTTCTCATACTTCATGCAGTGCTTAAACAGTTTTTACTGTGTGATGTATATAGTTTCAGTGTGCTACTGTGTGCATAATGGGAATTGCTGCATGGTGTATTGTGACATAGAAGCTGGGAAGACTGGGAGACTGAAAGAGAAGTAGGCTAATTAGAACAGTGGTAACACATGAAAGATGAACGTGAATTTATACCTGGGTTTTTAAACTGGGATTTCAAACTGTCATGTGTTCTTCAACTGGAATTTGTTAACTGCTTTCTTGAACTGAGTTAATTCAGTTAACAATTGGCTCGAACACACTTGAACTGGATGTTTCACACTAGATGACGGAATGACTGAAGACTTCAGGCTTCTGTACATCTTTTCCATGGGTTTCTCAACAGAACATGCACATGCTTGTAGATTGAGTTAATTCCTTTCCAACAGATCCCAACCCAGAATACAAAGATCGTTCAAAGTAATTCAAATACATACCTGGCTTAATTTATTTAACAGCTAGATTTTATAATCAACTTGTATATCAGTCTTATTGAACTAAAATTTATCCCTGGTTGACAGTCTTGGTGGAATATTTCAGAGTTATAGGAAACGAAGATGAGTTAATGTGAGGTCTAGTTGAACACACAATGTCAGTTAAGAGTGAATGCAATGAACCCATTGAGTCAGACATCATTTGAGAGTCAGAGATCATTCGAAACCCAGTTGAGCTTAGTTCAGCTCGAGCTATTAATCCGATGAAAGTCTATCAACCATAGTCACAACCATGGTTGTCACCGTACCGAGCGGTGCTGCCCAGCTCTGACAACTTCCGCCCAGGCGGTACTCGCTATAAATTTCAGCATCACCGCCCAAACCAATTTCCGTATCCTAACTAAATAAAATTCTTAGATTTCTCTAGAATTGAGTGATAACTCCATGTTTCTTTGTAAGCACTTTCCAATCTGCAATAATTTTTCAAAAGGGGAGGGGATACCCCCTTCTTAGACCTCTCCCCCAGGACGGTGATCACAATGTACCCGGCACTCAAAATGGTGTGGTGACAACACTGGTCACAACCCACTTTCATCTAGTTGAATGGTGAATGGTTGAATGTTTTAAATTTGTAGGTCCATACAAGGATAAATGCATTAAAATAAGCCCTATTTGACACCTTGGCGAAACATAGTTTAGAGTTGGCAACATATTGGACAAAATGTGAGGCCCCTTTGGACAAATTATGAATTTCAGTTGAGTGTGAATGCAACCCAGCCTGCCAGAGGTCAAATCCAGTTGACATACTAGTTAGAACTCAGTTGAGCCCAGTTCGGTTCTGATTAAGTTGTATTACCTACTTGAACCTAGTTCAATGTATTCTAAACACAGTTGACCTGGGATGTAAACCAGTTGAACCTAGTTGAAGCCCAGTTGACCCTTACGACAACCCAGTTTGAACATAGTTAAGCCTAGTTAAAGACCAGTTAACCCAGTTAAAGACCAGTTAACCCAGTTAGATTCCAGTAAGACCCAGTTCATTCCACTTCAACCCAGTTGGAAATTGAACTGGGTTTGAACTGGAATTTGTACTGGGGATAACGTCCATATTTCAAGGGGCAGAATTCTGTAATGATGTAATTATGTACTCTCTAGCTTTTTTGGTTAAATTTATTGGATTGATGAAACTGTGTATATTTGACTGCCCGAACTCCCGACCATAAATGATTTTACCTCTACGAGTAACACTTTTTGAGATTACTAGATTGCCCGGTTTTAATGGATTTTCAGGAAGACTTTTGGGAAGACATTCTTACCCTGTATCGTTATATAATTGAAAAACAACTTGAAGACGATACTGTTGTCCGAGTTTAGGTTGTAGGGCTGGAATAGATGGCAAACTAGTAGACACTTCAACTAAACACTCTCCCGTCTGTCGGTATAATTAATTTGGCAATTGAAAACATCCCAGAGCTTTTTAAACCTTCTCCCAAATATTTCATGCTTTCGGGCAAAGATTTTGCAAAATACAGTATGAAGTGGGGAAAACTTTTTCATAAGCTACCCGAATGTGTCGCAAATCTTTGATATCATTTTTATTTTTCATACAAAAAATTATATTGTAAATAACGTTCTTAGTTTTGGGGCAAATATTTGAAAGCTTTAAAATTATCGGCCACATAGGGCATTATGCCTTAAAAGAAAGGTTTAAGGTCACAACAGGATTTGGTATGTTAGAGGGGTACTCATTCTAAGCATTTTGGTGAAATTTGCATTGAAATCCAATGAGTGGTTTCCAAGATATGAGCATGTAAAGTTGTCACATTTTCCTCAAAAAGTGAACTTGAAGCAAGCACATATGACATCATATCCCCACATTAGAGCACAGTCTTTTGTTTTTCTTTAAACTTCAGACTTGATTTTCTCCTCAACAATCACACATTATTGAAATGTGATTGCATAAGTGGCATGAGAACTTTACAAACTTTGCATCCCCAACAGGGACGTCCTATTCCTATTAACTTCAAGGTCAACAAAACAGTCTGATAAAACAAAGTGAAACAAAGCATTCCTTGTCAATGTGAGGAAGTGATAAAAGCTCTGCTGCCCTCAAACTCACTTTTGAACACAAATCTACTGACTTCATTTTCCAATATCTCAAGAAATACATGTCCGCTTTGAATGAAACTTTCACCACACTGTGTAGAATTGGTTCCTCTTTCACATATGAAAATTAAACTTTTGCTTGAACCTTCCCTTTAAAAACAAAGTCAGGCTGAAGAATATTTCTTTCTTTTAAGCGATTTTAGCCACAGTCTTCCGCATTGTGTCGAGCTTTTTCAGTTTTTTTTTTTTTTTTTATCTTCTTTGATTTTTCGTAAATACATTTCCCCGGCTAAGACATTTTTTCATTTTTCGGGCGAATGCTTGATAGAATTTGGATATTGAACCATTTCAGCCATTGTGTTGTGAAAGATTGTGTAGTAAAACTCACAAATAAGATTTTTTTTTTTTTTTTGCTGTCCGAATACGCAGTCAATGGGGAATCTTACCGATCTTTCATGAAAATTTAACCGGGGTTATGTCTTATATACCTCTCTTGGGCATATCTTTCCAAGATTTTGGGAACGCTAAGGAATTTTCTGAAAATCGTTTTTTGAAACTCAAGTGGTTGTCCGAATTGTTTGTAAATTCCTGCTCGAATTTTGGATATTGAGGTAATTTGGGGAGAAGCCCAGCCTCGTATGCCTATGCCTGAAAGACTATATGAGCGGAGAGCCACCGGTGTTCAGGAATTTTGGAAATCTCAACCTCTCAAACAGTCGGAAATGGCATTCTTTGGGAGCTGTAAGAAGATTTAAAGCAATCCTTAATTTGGGCATTTTTTCAATGAAATCTTTAAATCAACAAAAGAATTAAAAAGACCTAATAATCGGAATCTTGTTCAAAGGGCAGGGGTTATTTCGCGTGTGAAAGGGGAAAAGTCGGGGTATATAGGGGGAGTGTGTCAATTAGGCGAACAAATATCACACATCAAATGGGATTTTAGTTGGAATATAATGCCTTGCTTTTGTTTTATGAAGCAAAGAAAACTTCAACATTTTTGGAAGGAGGGGGTGGCCCGCCTCCATAGATCCGCCCTAATGTAGTGTTCGAGACCGAAACCGGTCTCGAGTACTACACCACTGTTTCACACATAAAGAGTGCCATAAAGAAAGAATATTGTATATGTTGCGACATTTACAAAATTTTTTGAGACTAAAAGATGGAAACCACTTACTTGACCACAATGATCCTAGCTTAAATCTTTAAAGCTTTGAACAATGCAGCAGGGAGCTGTTTCGATATCTAAAGGAATGAACTTTCGCTTTACTGCAACTGCGGTGTTGGTTGATAATGTGTTTTGATTATGGCTTATATAACTAATGCTGGTCGAAAAAAACTAATTCATCAAACTTGTTCCAGACGTAAGGAGTAACTCAACTAAGAGATTTTCTTTACGTTGACAGGGTCCTAAATGAAATTTTGAACGGTATAAGGGGTACGGTGATGAAAAAAGGTTGAGAACCTAGGTCGAAGCAGATCAGGACCAAAACCCTTGCGGGGATCCATGGTGTGACCCAGTATGCGATATCACTTGTCAGGGTAGAAGGCAAATCAACATATACACCAGGGACCCCCCCCCCCCCCGTTCACAAAGGCTTTTCATATTGTTAAACGACAGAGGCCGAAGCTGTTTAAAAACAAACATACCTGACGCTAGGCCACTCCTTACTCCAAATCCAGATATGGATTGATATCTGGATATATATCTGGTTAAATACAGCCTCTATATGGCCATATCAAGCCATATACACAGCCAGATGTAGATGCCTTGATATAATATATCAATTTTCTTATTGGCATATCAAACCAGATATAACTTGATTCAAGAAAAGCCCAGATTTGGAAATCAAGTTTTATACGGCCATATCAAGCCAGATATAACTTGATGAAATGCAATTCCAGATATACAAAAAAACTTTTCTATGGCCATATCAAGCCCGATATAAATTGTGGATGCCTTCCCAGATATGCAAATAGAATTTGATATGGCCATATCAAGCCAGATAAAACTTGATGAAATGCCTTCCCAGATATGCAAATAAAGTTTTATATGTCCATATCAAGTCAGATATATAACTAAAAAAGACGCCTTCCCAGATATGTAAATCAAGTTTTATATGGACCTATCAAGCCCGATATAAATTGATGAAATGCCTTCCCAGATATGCAAATAAAGTTTGATATGGCCATATCAAGCCAGATATAACTTGATTCAATCCCTGTCCAGATATTCAAGTAAAGTTTTATATTGCCATATCAAGCCAGATATAACTTGGAAAAATTCCTTCCCAGATATGCAAATAAAGCTTTATATGTCCATATTAAGCTTGAAATAACTTAATGAAATGCCTTCCCAGATATGTAAATAAAGTTTTATATGGCCCTATCAAGCCCGATATAAATTGATGAAATGCCTTCCCAGATATGCAAATAAAATTTGATATGGCCATATCAAGCCAGGTAAAACTTGATGAAATGCCTTCCAAGATATGCAAATAAAGTTTTATATGTCCATATCACGTCAGATATAACTTAATGATATGCCTTTCCAGATATGTAAATATAGGTTTATATGGCCCTATCAAGCTCGATATAAATTGATGAAATGCCTTCCCAGATATGCAAATAAAATTTGATACGGCCATATCAAGCAAGATAAAACTTGATGAAATGCCTTCCCAGATATGCAAATAAAGTTTGATATGGCCATATCAAGCCAGATATAACTTGATTCAATCCCTGTCCAGATATGCAAGTAAAGTTTTATATTGCCATATCAAGCCAGATATAACTTGAAAAAATTCCTTCCCAGATATGCAAATAAAGCTTTATATGTCCATATTAAGCTTGAAATAACTTAATGAAATGCCTTCCCAGATATGTAAATCAAGTTTTATATGGCCATATCAAGCCAGATAAAACTTGATGAAATGCCTTCCCAGATATGCAAATAAAGTTTGACATGGCCATATCAAGCCAGATATAACTTGATTCAATCCCTGTCCAGATTTGCAAATAAAGTTTCATATGTCCATATCAAGTCAGATATAACTTAATGTAATGCCTTCCCCGGAATGTAAATAAAGTTTGACATGGCCATATCAAGCCAGATATAACTTGATTCAATCCCTGTCCAGATTTGCAAATAAAGTTTCATATGTCCATATCAAGCCAGATATAACTGATTAAAATACCATGCCAGAATTACATATAAATTTTTACATAGCCATATAAATACTTTTTGGTTTAATTAATTTGTGCTTCTCTGGAAGCTGAACAAGTATCAGCAAACCAAAATCAGAACATTCAAACCATATTCGGCCATATTATACTAACATATGCAAATGACTTTCCAATGTGGGCGTGGTCAGGGACTTAGGGCCTTAATTTTCTTTTTATTGTGATTAAGTAAGTAACATGTGAAAAATCATGAAACCTTCAACAAAATTTATGTTGGGATATTGCCCCATATGATAATTTAAACCAACAATGCAGTGTGAACATTCAACAGTAAGAATTTCAAAGCAGTTTTTTCTTCACTATTAAGTAATTTAACAACTTCAAATACGTAAGTCAATGTTATACAATGGGCATTTAACTTTGTTATAGATGCTTAGATAGCCCTTAACATTATGCTGGCTCAGAAGGCTTCTGATACGCTTTACACAAAGGTAGTGCACTTATAAATTTAGGTCCAGTCATATATGGTCTAGATTTGGGACATATATGCACCATACTTGTCTCCTTAATATGGAAAAAATACAGGAAATATTTATATCAACCAGATATGGCACTGCTTTATATGGGATCAATACAACACTCCTTTATATAAACCAGATATGGTACTACTTTATATGGGATCAGTATGGAATAGCTTTATGTTAACCATATATAGTATTGCATTATATGGTTCATATCTGTTCCAGATTCCCGTATCTGCAGCAGATATGGGCCAGATATGAAATCCATATCTGGCCCATATCTGGAATTGGAGTAAGGGAAACGCGCATAGGGACGTTTAAGGTTGGGGAAAGGAGATTTTCCGTCGCGATATATTTAATTTTGTTCAAAAGACTATCTCAGTATAGTGCTATCATCATTTAGCGCGGAGAGTACAGAAAATTTTGAAAAATTGATTGAACCACTTGTTAAGAACTTATTTTTCTGCTTTAATCTGACCTTCATGCAGGCTTTTACTTGAATAGGTTTCAAGAAAAGGGTCATGACTCCTCAGTTCTTTCTTATCTGAAGCCGACTTCGACAAATTCCATGCTTAACGGTCCGCGACAAGTAAGAGGCTACTCGGACGAATACACCAACGGCTCAATGTCGTATACTTTTTTAGCCCAACAGGCAAGTATACAACGAAGGTCCCCAAAAGGCATTTTACATTGAAAGTGGACAAATAGATGCATGCGGAACAGAAGACTTAAAGGTCGTGTGACATGAGAATGACAAAATTGGGTATTTGATGCAGTGTAAAAAGCATAAAAAACCAAGACAATAACCGCAATTCCCGTCAAAATCTGTCAGAAATTGACTATTTTTTTTTTGGGGGGGGGGGGGGGATTTTTTATTTGCACTCAAGCACGAATAAATATGGGCTCAACATGCAAATATTGTTATGTCATGAGAGGGACATGCCATATATCGCTAATGTTATCCTTTACTCTTAAAATCTCTATTTCAAGGCCAGTTGTAACATTAGTTTGTCCTGAGGGTTTAATTTTGGAAGTTTAAATTGTGTCCTTGAAAATTGTCAGTATCAATTACTAAACCATAAACTGTCTGCTGACTAATTAAGCGATAATTAATATAGGGTTAACAAAAGAAATTTGAACACTGTACAACACCCCACATTATTATTTGGGCATAGCAACAAATTGCTTTAGAAACATTCAAACTTTGAAGAGGTATATCTCGAGAACCGTAAAAGGTGTTGAGAAAATTCCAACCAATTTTCCCATAGGAAAGTACACTCTGTAACTACCAAATGAAGTGAGGTCGTTTTGCTGACATGTCAAACTACCTAGTTTGAAGAACAGCTAGCCCGATGGAAAAGTACTTACTAAAAGGATTTATGGAATCCCGTCTGAAGTTATATAATCTCTTTCCCTTTCTATTTTCGTCTCCCCCCAGGGGTGGCGTCAGGATTTGCCCGACAGGGGGCCAAGCTCCCCAAAAGGGGGCCAGCTTTTCAAAGCCCCGAAAAAAGACATGAGTTAGTCCCGGTCAGACGTGATTTTGCAGAATTTGACGTGCCCGTAGTGCGCCGAAAATTTTGGCTTTCTTTTTAAGAAATACTTAAAATGTGGAGTTTACTCTGAAGAAAATTTTTTTGAAAGAAATTTGGCTTTCATAAAGATCATTAAAAAGTTGGGTTGCTAATTGAAGAATCTGTCCTTCATATGGGCAAAATCAAAAATTTTATGTAGGCGACAGCTGAAATTCTTTTGGGGTTACATATTTAATCGTACTAGGCCTACGTACTAATGCTTCAAGACGAGACTATTAGTTCGCTCAAAAAGTTTTTCTCTTTTTTGAACGAAGGTTTGAAAATTAGGAGCTTATTTTATTGGAGAAATTTTGGAATTTAATAAAAGAAAATTTGGTTTTTCGGTAAGATTATAATGAAAAAGAGCAAAATTAGATAAAATGTTGGGGTTATTAACAGGATTGGCTTGAGAAAATTGAAATTTAATGACAAATGTGGGGGTTTTATGGAAGAATTATCTTACATTCTCATAGAAAAATTAAGTAGGGGTGATATGTAGTTTGTACCGAATATCATCATGCAGATTAAGGCCCTCGTACCATATTCGAAAATTTTACCGCGGAAAGAGTTTGGCTTCCCATATGTTTATAGTTTTATATTTTATGTATTGACATAGGCGTACAAGAACGTTTCAGTTTGGGAGGAAGGCAGAATTGTCTTTTTTTGTCCGACAAATGTTATCCTGCTCGAATGTCTATCTAAGTGGAGCGCACAGAAAATTTTGAAAATTGAGAACCCCGAGACAGCAGAAAATGACATTTCCCGGGCTCGTAACTAAAACATTGCAGTCATTATTTTGAGCTTTTTTGCGCAATAAGATTTTCACTTCATAATACTGTCCCAAAACGAAGAATAATTTGCAGGCTTGCATTTTTCTGTTCAGCAATCTGTTCGACCAAAACACTTTCCCAGCGGAGCGCCACCACCAGTTGCCCCGGAGCTTACAGAAAATTGCTAAAAAAATCTGACCCCTCAGACAGCCGAAAATGGCATTTTCCAGACTTATAACTAGAAATGAAGCAGTCGTTATTTTGAACATTCCTTAGAAATAAAATTTTCACTTCAATAGAAAAAAACCAACTTGCTGAGTGATCAGAAAATTGCCAGATAAAAGGTATTGCTACAATTAGAGGTAATGGTCTTGCCTCTTTTCGGAGGAACTATGCCACGGGTTTGAAATCATACTGTTTTTGACTCTGTTAAGAATCTTATTCGTTGGATTCAATTGCAAGGTCCACTGAAAAAGATGAGATTTTCTACGTGGCTGCCTGAACTAAAGAAAATGATATTACTTCAAACGTATTGAAAATATGTCACGTTACAAGGTGGTTTCAAATGAATTTTCAGTCAGACTTGTGCAGAGACATTCTCAAACTAACTGTTTATCATTATGTGTAACTAAAAACATGGCTGATTTTCATTACCGTTGCTAGAATTCGGCTGTCAGGGCCGGCTAGACGGCAGACCATTGGCAACGCATGCACATGAACAACCTCCCGTCCGATTTTTAAAGGAAAATTCGGAATTTTTAGTTTCCTTGGAGAATCTGGTCTTTTAGCAAGCAAAATAGAGAAGATCGTCCCGGTGACCATAACTTTATCAGGCCCACACCTTTTATCGTTGGTCGGTAGATGAAGGCTCCCCGACGAAACTGAAATTTCTCATCAACAGTGGAGGGCAGCCTTCGCCGAGGAGGCATTGCATTGCGCGTACGGATTGAAGATGGGATAAGGTAGTGTATATCACTTCTTCACAGCAGAGCTAGTAAGAGGTGATTAAATACGATTCAGATACGTATTAAAATAGCGTTACAAAAGAAAAAAGTTCATAAAGAAGAAGAAGAAGAAAAAACAGTTCATGATCCTCCATTCAGAAACTTAGTTTTTCTTTCCTTAGGCTGCCCCGAAAAAATTTCAGTCCTTCCCCGAAGGAAGGAGATAGGACAAGGTACATGGAATAAGCTACATCAGAGCTACAAAGAAGTGATTGCAATTCGATTCCGATATGTATTGAAATAGCATTTTTAAAACAAAATATATGTTCAAGATCGCCCATCCAGTAACTTCAGTCCTTGTAGGTTTTTTTTTTGTTGTTTCTATTTTTTGACCTCCCCGACAAAAAACGGCGACCTTCCCCGATGGGGGCCACTGTTCCCGATGAGGGGGGGGGGGATGCCCCCCGCTAGCGCCACCCCTGCCCCCCCCCCTCTCCTTTTCAAGTCTCTTGTCCTTCCTTCCTTAATTTTTCCCTCAACAAACCGGTTGATTGTTGTGATTTGTCCAGTGGAACTAGTCAAGAGGCACTTTTCTCCCTTGCCCTATGGCAGATACGCTACTGGTGTGAACCCCCAGAAGCCCTGAAGGTTTAGTGTATTGTTGTTGACAAACTTGATCACATAATATGTAAGATGTATTTGGTTCTTCTCTGAGTGCGGGAGGCCGTAATCACCCGGAGAAAATGCCCAAGCTCTACTTTTCGCACAGGTTTTGTTATCATCTTACTCAACTGTTTTGTTTACTGAATCGTTTGGATCGTAACCAGCCATTAATTGCAATAGCCTATCCTGTCACTGTTATGTGATCTCTGGAAAGCTACTCACCCTAACTGACATTTGCAGTAATGTAATTATTAAAGGATTGCATTACCAGAAATTCCATAAGACGTTCTTCACATTACCGACCTGATTCCTAGGTAAGATAGCCTACTGTATGCATGCTATTGTGTGCGTTTTTATTAAATTCTACTTCATCATTCAAAAAATAAAAAATCCTACTTTAGCCACTATAAATAATACTCTGAGACTTTCAACGGCTCCACTCTGAGTAGACGTTTCCAAAGTTGCATCGCTTACCTACGGAATACAATAGTCTGCCAACTTTCTGTCGATTCTCATTTACGGCCAATTAAAATGACGTCAAGACAAAAATTAAAACATTGTGCGAAATTGGTAGTTTATATTCATCGAACTTACGACCTGGTACACATGTTCCAGGTACAAAAGCAACTTACTTTGTTCGCCGTTCATTGAACCGGTTGTATGTACCAAAATTCATCTATTCATACTTGTTTCGTGAACCACGTGACCTTCTCCTGTTTACTAATTCGTCCCTCAAAATCAGGGATTCCTGTAAAACGACGAAGTTTCGCATACTCTGTGTTATATTGCATAGAAACCTAGGTGTTTTATGATGTCTGAGAGAGCGCCGTCTTCTCGGAGGAACTGCATAGTCTGCTCCGCAGGCTATAGGTTAAAGGATAATGGGATTTCCGTTATGCGGAATTCCCCGTTACGAATATAGCCTATGCTGCTCCGTTAACAACTTTTTTTCCTCAAGCTGTTATTACGGGTATGATTATTTGCATTGGCATAGCTGTTTATGTAAACCGAGAAGAATCGAAATAATAAGAGAAGGTGTGCAGGTCACTATACGTTGTGCCTGGTCTAGGTGTGGTGAAGTCGGTGTTTCCAATTTGATAGGAATATGTGTATCCCGCTGTTTAGTAATATGGCGTTCATTCAGTGTTGAGCCAGTTATTAAATCTGATCACAGCTCGCAGCTAAGTGCAAGTTTACACAGCTTAAGTAAAAGCACGGTGATTAGATCAACACGGAACTCCATTGTCAAACTTCCTTACCTAGACTATGCTGGCAATTATGTTTGATCTGGAGGAGGGCGTGCGAAGCTTCTCTGTAGAATGATTTTTCTAACTGTCAATTAGTATCATTAATACAGTTGAGGTACTGTTATTTTAGTATTTGTATTTTGCAAAAGATTCATAGTTGTGAGCACAATAGTACTTTGTTACCACAGTGGCAAACTGTGCAGACCTACACAACAACGACGGAAAATAAATGTTAGGTGCAGTGACGTAATGGGAAGGCTACACTTGAATTCATTGAGTGTGTTAAGTGTGTAACCTGTCCTGAAATTGGATTTCAACTCCAGGCTTTTGGAAGGTAAGGTGCGTTCGTTTTATCCAAGAGGATCATAGCTACCCCATAACGTTTTTAGATAAACTGGAATTTGATTCAAAAGGAAACCAAATTTGATCTGACTGCACTCTACAAACATTTGAGTGAAATGTGTTGGGCAAAGTCCAAAACGCTCAACATGGGCAAATTATTGTCCAACAAACGTGTAAAAAATTTACCCATTCTTGTTAGATAAATTATGTCAGGTTAAGATCCAAGTTTTAATGAAATGCACAGTTCAATGTTTCATGCTGTATTGCAAAAAGAGGTGGAAAGTCTCAAAAGAAAAAAAAAATGATATAGGAGTCTGCCCTTAACAAAGACAGACTTCTGTTTAATTTGGGTTCCAACAGTGATTCCTTCGACAAAGTAATTTTAGGCTTACATGTACTTCCACTTATAAAGTATAAGCCCTAGCTTATAAACGTTGAGCCATTTTATATCTGGGTGAAACGAATCGTCGCCTAGCTGATAGGGTTACTAATCACTTGGGGACTACCAGGCAAAACATTTTGGGGTTACACGGTCTCCCACCATTTCAACCCAAGTCGACTTGTTCCTTACAGGACTTGTTTGTCAGGACAGCCATTTCATGCAGAGAGGCTCCGACCGTGATCACCTTATTGACGAAAATCGATTAAAAGTGAGGCTGGGAACTTTCGCTCAAAACAGACGGAACGACAGACAACTATAGATTGTTTTTTTTTTTTTTTTTTTTTTTTTTTTTACGACGGACTGTACCCTAAACTCGAGCTTTAATTAATCTTGTTAAATTTTCCTGGCAAAGTCTGTTTTTAATGATGTCATAATCACTAAGCGTATTACTATTTATGTATTTATCGCGTCATCACTGTTAGTTTATTTCTCATAGTTGCGTCGTTAAACTGTGTTTCAAGAAGTTGCGTGGCAATTTGGCATACATTTCATAAGCGATCCTGTTCCAAAGAGGATGTGCACGTTACGTCATGCAGCTCGTTTCAGTTTTGCTCAAAGACGAATCAGGAAGGCTAGTGATGGTCTGATTTTAGTAGGACGTAACTGGGGTTCGTAACCTTTGGTCTTTCAGTTTCCTTACTCACCTGTATCATGGATGGTCGTACACTAAAATACCACTTGATTTTCTCAATTTCACTGAGTATGAGGGTTTGCAATTCATGTAGACAATAAATGAAGACGATTTAGGGCTGATGGACCCATGTGATAGCTGCCTACCGTCACTAAACACAAGCGCTGATCGGATTGTTCTATACTGGATGGGTATCACCACACGCAGTATGTGTGTGACCAATACGCCCACATAACAATAGGCTTCCTTCAAACGATTTTTTCGAAGACTAGCTTGAAAAATCATACGACGGGCAACGCTGTAACGTAGGTGCATGTCGTCTGTATGCGCGCCAGTTGAGTTGTATCGCCACGTGTTTGTTGTTTCATTTGAATAACGTTTTCCGATTAGTTGATATATTGCCTCCGGATGAAGGGTTTAATTACCCGAAACGATGCTGAGCTTTCTGCTAAATTTTAGAAGTCTTTATTTTTCCAACCAGTTTAACTACACATTAATAAAATGCGTTGGAAAAGTTTTTAAAGTACCCAACATGTGGGTAAAATGTAAGTGACCAATCAGATGTTTAACATTAGATTTGTGTAGTTTACAGATGATTATTTAAAAAAGAATAGTTAATTAAGACCTCGATTGTTGAATCAAATTGCATTTCTGGAATTAAACGTTAGCGGTAGAATTAGCAGTAAAATCTGGACGAAATTTCTGTAGCAGAATTGATCGTACAGAAATTAAACTAACTACTACTTAAAGGGGAAGGGTTACGGGTCCCAATTGGTGCTATTGAGTCACCGTTACATAGGTCTGCGGTGAAAGTTTGTTGAAAAAAAAAAACATTAAAACATGTCCTTTCGAACGACACCTCATCATTCACTGTCTGTAGACAGAGTACGAAGTTGTTTCTGTAATTCCAGACTGAAGTCTCTGATCTTGCAAACATCAGTGTGCTCGTGTCAAAACCTTGCTTTGGAAATCATTTATTTTTCTGAAAAAGTTCCATGCAGACTCTGCACTGACACTTTGTACACATTTTAAGTTGTCTTAAAATGTGTTTGCTAATCTCAGTCTGCTAGGATGGTTATTTACTAAGAACTACATATTTCATTAAAGCATAGTAGGGGACGGTTCCTCTTTTTCAAATTACTAAATGTTGTGCTTCTTCATAACCACACCTGCTGGACTATGCACACGAACAATCGACGTTATCACAGAGACCGATGAAAAATGTGAGTACGTTTGATATGCAAATGAAAAAAAGAAAATCAATGACACTGCAAACTCGCAAAAATTTCAGGAATTTGCCAGATCTGGACCAGATATGAGCCAAATATAAATTTCCATACATGGCCCATACATGGATTTGCCATATATGGACAATATCTGTTCCAAATTAAATTTCATCCATAACAAATTTTATAAGGGCCATATATTCCTTTATGTTACATCAAGTTACGTCTGCCAAATTTTTGTTAAAGCCAGATACAAATTCCATATTTGTACCAGATATGGGCAAGATGTAAATTTCCAATTATGTCCCATGTATGGATTTTGAGTGAGGGAATGTTTTGGGGGTTTGGCTCTACATATTTACTCCACATTTCATATTTTTGACATCCGATTAGAAAATAATGATTGAATTTCCCGAGGGTGGAAGCAAGAGAGGCATACTCGGGTAACCTAGTCGAACCTTACGGTGCACGCAATGCATACACTGTGGAAACCCCATCGCCTGTCACGCCGCCTGTGCGTATTTGCTTGGAACGAATTAGGTAATGCCCTTGAATAAAATAATATGTTGCAGAGTGTAAAAAAATTAAATTCCAGGGTGACGATCGTGGGATACGGGTATGGGCGTGGGGTGCGGGTGGAAACGGGAAGAGCATTCTTCCGTCTTCACCTTTTTCATCGGGTGACTGTCACCCCCAACCCCCTTGCAGCAACTTCAAAAGACTGCAGCATTTCCTAAAAAGAGTGAGTACGTAGTGCGTGAGATTCTAATGTAATATAGCTACCCATCTTTGCCTTTCTATTAACGGAAGCATGTATATTTTGTTAAAATGTGATACAGCATAGTGCAGTACATGGCAGTCATCACACTACAGCTCAATGCAGTACAATGCAATGTAATACGTACACCATTATAGTAATGTTCTGTGTCGGTGGGAGGTAATTGAAGCTCTTCCTTTTCCTGTTAGGAAAAATCAAGCGGAAGCCGGTAAGATTCTATGTTTTGTGTGAGGCTTAACCCTGAAAGACTTACATGTATATAATTGAAAACAGAAAAGCCCATCACATTCGTCATCTAAAATGTAATCGTGTGAATAGCAGTGTCGGCTACAACCACACTAGCGTATTCGCCATTATGTTACTTGAACCTTCACCCTTAAAACACCGGAGTTGGATTTATCCAAGATCGGTGTGTATCCAACACAATCCTGGTTGGATTGTAATGAAAATCCTAGTAAAACAAAAGAAAAGTTATGATTTAAGCAAATACGATTTGAATTAGTTTTACTAGGAAACTTAACCATTGCATTGTGTTGGCGTTAATATAATACCGATCCTCGTTAAATTTTGACCCCGGATTTCATGTGGCAGATACTTTTCATTGTCTTAAGTTTTGTTATTTCACCCATCTGTGGTACAAAAGGATCGGAAGGCTTAAAAAGCTTAACGTACCATTTAAGAGACTGATATTACAATGCTACTAGATAAAGAGTAGTAGCGAGTCTAGGTCAAGACTAGTGGGTTCTAGATGAGCTCTCCCCCTCTCCCTCCCCGCCAATGGATAAAGCTACGTGAAAGATAGTAGAGGTAAAATCACCGTGATGCAAAATGCGACCCCAGGCTCTAATTCCTTGTCAGGTAAAAAAAAAAGTACAGAAAGGAAAACTACCACAAACAGTGGCGGAGTCAGGCATTTCAAATATGAAGGAGAGGGCGACTAGAGAGAGCTACTTGCAGGGCCGCTTGTCTCGTCACAACGTATTCTTAGTTATTGAACTTTTTATTCAATTTTCCGCAACTTTTAGAAATATTGCTCTCCAATTTTACCAGTGACTTCTAGTTCATTCATTCGAGAAACGTAGGCCTGTATTTTAATTTTTCATCTCAAATCCCTTTCATATCTTGACTTTTAAAAAACGGGCACTGTTATTGGTGTTCTGTTAGGTGTAGATTTACGATTTTATGAGACTGTCAATATCACTTTAAAAAGTGTGGAAATGAAATTGAAAATTTCTGACTAATCTGTTAAACAATTGATATTTGTAACAAAAACACATCAAATGGGTATTTCATGTTCCAAAATTAACGAAAAGCATGTTTAAAATTACAAATGATAATAACGATATTTTCGCAGCTAGTTACACTGGCCCCAAGTCATTGTTTTGGCTGTGAACCGCACCTGTTAGATATACAAAGTTCATTTTGTTGTTGCCGTTTTCTATTGTTAAAAAAGTAATAACGCTATCGGCCAAGTCATGACTGCCAATTTGAAGGAGTAATATTTTCTAATGACATAATGAGGGTGTATAGGCTAGCCGATGAGAGTGGTTACCTAAAAATGAACAAAACGCAAACTGCCCATTAGGATACCCTTACACCACTTCCACTGGGACAAAAAATTTATTCATTTTACTGTTTTTTTACCTAGAGTCTTTTTTCGAATGATTTTCCGGAAACTTCCATGGGAGCAAAAGTGGAATATGCATAGTCTTTTGTGGTTCATGCTGAAAATTTTCCCAGTGAGACACGGATTATAATTGGTTAAAATTATTTTTATGCCACTCGCAACATCTTTTGGACGACTGCGAGGATAAATTGAAATTAACCTCTCAACGTAATTATTGCTAGCCTTCCCACAAATGGGTCAATTTGACTTTATTTAGACACAATCTAAGTTAATTGCCTTATAATATGCCTTGGTGAGCTACATTCCTATGTGTAATTTAAACCGAACAATACGGTGCATGAAATGTGATATGAGCTACCCTCCAGTTTTTTATTTGATGTCAATAAAAGAGCTATGCCAATGTAGGATTTTCGTTCATCTCTGGTGAAATTGTCGGCAATGAAACCCCCATTGCCCCCAGTAGTACTGTATTCCCAAAATTGTCATTTCTAGATGTTTCATGTTCCATCCAAGAAAAATTTCGAGACCCATAGGCAAGTATTGCTAACCGCCAAATTTGTGAAATTCAATGTAGGCTAAATAAATCCTGATGATGTGAATGAGGTAATAAGCGTTTCTGGGGCTGTAGTTGTGGGGCTATTTATTACCAAGTTACCGATCCAAAACTGCATCAATGAAGACAATTACTTTTAATCGAGAACGTAATGATTAAAGTGGCTTCTTGGTTGCACAACTCACATTTCATGTTTTGTTTCCCTTTAACATTAAAAATGTTTTTATGAACTTGCACACTTCATGTTGGCTTGAATAGTATGTGGAACAGAAAGGGCTTAACAAATAAGATCAGCCTAGTTCAATATTTTATATCTCGGCTTACGAATGTCATATAGAGAAGGAAGTTGCATTGTTAGAATTGATTTTCCACGTTGTTTAAAATATTTTTGAATTGTTCGACTCTAGATTCACTTTAACATAAATTACCTTGCTCAACACTGTCACTGTATGGCTCGTTGCCAACAAAATACGCACACGCTGAGACAATTGTTTGGGATCAGTTTTTCTTTCAAACTGGTCAAGTAAAACTTCCTCATAATTCGAGAACGACCAATAGCTTTAATGTACTTAGGTAATTCACATAGGCCAACAATGAACATTCGGTTAGAATTAAGAACTGTAATGTAAAGTATTGTTGTGATGTACTGCTAATGACATATTGAAGGGGAAGTTTCAGCCAAAATTTACTTTTCAGATGTAAAAGAGGAACCAAATCTTCAAAGTGTGGTGAAATTTCCTTTCAAATCGGACCTGTATTTCTCGAGATATCGGCAAGTGAAGATATTATATAGAGTTGTGTTCCAAAGTTAGCTTGAGGGCAGCATAGATAATATCACTTCCTCACATTGTCAAGGAATGTTTTGTTTCCCTTTGTTTTTCAGACAGTCAACAGACAAAAATATTAATCTTAATTTTGGTGCAGTATGAGCCAAAATTTCACTGCGGTATCTACGGACTCGTCTGAAAGCGATCACCCGACTCTGTTTTTGCTTTATCAATTCAAACCGCCCATGCAGGGTTTTTTTGCTGGGACGGAGAGTTGGTGGAATGAAAATTAACATTTCGATTCTTAATTTGCACGAACAAAATTTTCAGTTTATGTATTTATTTATTTTTTTTTACTTTTTTGTTATTAGGACTGTCCTACTTGGCCTATTTATTGAGGCGTAGCCACACAGGAGGGATGAAATAAGCCATGACCCAACCCTGAAAAAATAATTGCAAAAACACTTAAAAACCGTTTTTCTTCCTTACCGAAGACCTTTCCCTCATCTCCTACCCCATCCCCGCTACTGCCTTGTTATAATTTTAATCGCTTCATCTCACGCATCTTTGCAACAATTTCCTACAATTTGAGTGCAAACACAGGGTCTCTACATTTTTGAATACGGCATATTTTTTCTCATCTTCCTTTAAGCGTACCTCAAGTCAAAATATTTGAAAACATATTAAACAGCATGAAAAATGTATTCTCACAGTCCAACTTTAAATCTTCATAGGTATTAAACGCGAAAAGGGCAAATGTTATAGTGGTAACTTTTGAAGTGTTGGCGTCCATTTTTCGGGTCGCAACAGCAGCTTTTGAAGTGATGAAGGTCGCTTTAGAAGTCGTAGCTGCAGCCTTTTTGGCAATGGCGTCAACTTCTTCGAACGTGAGGACGCACAATCAACCAACAGCTACCACTATTTTTGGGGGTATACGCTATTGACAAAGTTTGCCCTTTTCGCGTTCTAGCTTGCGCGAAAAATGCAAAACGAAGTTGCTACCACTTTGTTAGACAAGACGACACAAAACGAGTTGTTTACAGCTTTTTAGTTAGCGACTTTGCGCGTGGCGCTGTTCACTTTCTTAGTAACGGCGTAAATGAAGTTACAACAATTTTGTAAGTAGTGATACAAAACGTGTTGATGGCAGCTTTTTAATTTGCGAATTTGTGCGTGGCGCTGTTCAGTTTGTGTCAAAGCATAAGTATATTGCTTAAACCTTGCTTTTTCAGTGGGGAGGTTCGATTTTGCCACAAGCGGAACAGTATACCAACAGACTTTGAATCGTAGAGACCGAAGACAGGTGTATCAAACCACATGCGGATCCAGGTCTTTATAGTTTGGAAAGGGAAAACAGGTGGTGTAGGGGGATATGGAAGACGGGCCTAAAGGGAGGGGTGTTTCTCGATCACCTTGTGAAATGGTTACTATAACTGAATGCCGTCAGATGCGATTTGCTGCAAAAAAGTGCGCAAATTCTACTTTGGCCTCGCATGACGTAAAGAAGGTTCGGAGTTTTACAATAGTCATCAAATTTTAGGAGTTTTATGAATAAAAGCTTCAATTTTCTGGCGTTTGGGGTTGTAGAATAGGAATTAACTACAATATTTCGACTTGGACTAGCGAATAAATAGCCGAAAACGAATTCGGTCTACGCCCAGTCGGATATTTAGCTAAATTAAGAGTCTCGACTATTTATTCGCCGGTAAAAGTCTCCCTATTAAGGTTTATTCCATAATTATTCAGCGATTAGGGGGAAAAAATAGCCCACCTTTGGGTAGGGCAATGGACTCCGTTGCCCCCCTTGTATTGGCCAATGCCTCGAACGCGATAAATATGATTATGTGTATGAAGATAGTCAAACTTTCACAGAAAGTTTTTCAAAGTCCTTTGAAAGCAATGTTCATATATATACTCTAGATGTTGCGGGGAGGTTTGTCCGAACGCCCCCCCCCCCGCCCCCGGATACGGACATGCCCTGGCTAATAATAGAGATGTAGCTGCACCGCAATAGGTGCAACATGGACCAATTTCAGATAAAGTTGTATTATCATGATACTTGGTCATTATTGTCGCTGACCATTGACAAGTGTTGCATAGGGCGTGTTCAGGAATTTAAGCTCAAATTTTAACTGTGCGCCACAAGGGCTATAAGGGCCTTTATTTTGGAACATGTTATAAAAACGAGTCAAACGTTTCTATACATATTACAACGTTGTACGATGTTGTAACTTTGTCACAATCCACTGTAGTTGGAGTTCCTTTGGGGTGTTCAAAAATTCGTGGTCAAAAGTCCCACATGGGTCTTTTAGCACATTTGATAAAAACACACTTGTGGGAGTTTTATGGTCACTTGGTCCCACTTGGGCCTAATTGACCATTTAATGAAGTCATGCAAGGCAGCTTATAGCTTCACCGGCATAGCATGGGATTTAAAAGAACCTTTGCACCTTTTAACGATATCGCCCCAAATTGGGTCCTTCTATCCTCCAGATGAACTTTTCCTTCAAACTTCATACCTCATCTGATGGCCCAGTACCAAATCTGTGTGACAGGAGACATTAAGACTCATTTATGAAATAGACCACCTGACCCATGTGGAACCATTTGGCCCCATGGGAAAGTTTGGCCCAACATTTCTGAACATCACAAAGGTAGCACTACCTCAGCACTGTTGTGACAGTCTCAGTATTGTACTATGTAAGGTAAAGCATTTAGCATGATTTCATCAAGCAGGCCACATGTTCCTGATCAAAACTTCCTGAACATCCGAAAGGTACACCTACTGCAGCATGTATCCTTTTCTGACAAACTTTCAATGTTGTACCATGTAATCTGTGGACGGAATATAAAGCATTTTTTCAGAAACTGGGCCCAGATAGGGCCCTTATGAACCGAAGATGACCGTTAACCGTAAATATCAGACCTGATGACCCAGTACCAAATCTGTAGGAAAAAAGGCTTAACATTTAGCATCATTTCATTAAATGGGTTATGTGGCTCATGTGGAACTTGGGCACCTGCACTAAGTCAATACTACCTCATAGTGTTGTGACAAATTTCAGCATTGGCCCCTACTACAGTAGGAAATGATTTTTGCATGATCTCATCAAATGGGTCATATGACCCACGTGGGACCTTGGACCTCAAATTCGAAAAGACCTGAAGGTACTCCTACACCAAAAATATCGTTACAGTTTTTTGATATTATTATTGTGGGAGTGAACTGTAGTAGGAAAGGCATTTTGTCCATCTGACCCACCTCCCTCCCGCTCAAAAGTGTCGCGCCCACATGTCCATCTATGGCATTTGAACTCAAATTCCCGAATTAGCCAAGGTTTATAAGCAATATACGTATGCCTTGACACAAACTGAACAGCGCCACGAACAAAGTCTCCAGCTAAAGTGCTGCCATCAACACGTTTTGTATCACCACTTACAAAGTTGTTGTTTCTTTGTTTTACGCCGTTACTAAGAAACGGAACAGCGCCACACAGAAAATGGCCAACTAAAAAGCCGTCACCAACTCGTTTTGTGTCGCCACGACTAAAAAGGTGGCGGCTACTTCGTTTTGTCCTTTTCGCGCAAGTAAGAACGCGAAAATGGCAAATCTTTCCGATGGCGTATACCACAAAAAAGTGGTAAATGTTGATTGATATTGCGTCTTCACGTTCGAAGAAGACGCCGCTGCAAAAAAAAAAAAAAAAAAAACCGCAGCTACGACTTCAAAAGCGGCCGTCACCACTTCAGAGCTGCTGTTGCGACTTGAATAATGGACGTTAACACTTTAAAAGTTACCATTATTGACAATATTTGCCCATTTCGCGTTCCATTGAGTCAAAATATTAAATGTTGAAGTTAATTCAATCAAATTAAAATGGTAAATTGGGCGATAGTTTGTAATGTCATTTTTGTACTACTCAAATTCAATCTTTGTATTTCTTTATTTTTTCTGAAGGTTACTACACCTTATACCAGGTGTGATAGCACTCGTACTCTTTTGAGATGATGTAATTAATTCAGCCATCTCTGTTCAACATGCTATGCTAGCAAACAGGAATTGTTCAGGGTCAAAAAAACATTTTCAGCTTTAAAGGGAAGCAGAGCAGACAATATGAGTTGAACAACAAGAAAGTCACAAATTATTGCGCAATGGACTTAATTGTTTTCAGCAAATAAATCTCAACATTTTATGTCTCCGCTCAAGAGTGTGCTATGAAGATGGGAGTTGGATCGTTAAATTAGTTAGTTACTTAGATGGCATTTAACGACACACCAACAAGCGTTATACAGTGTCAGTCAACTCGATAGAACGTTCAACGTTCAAATGACGTTTCAAGTTTAAAGTTCAAGTTAAGTTTCCATTTAATCGCCTCTAACGACAGGCGGGAAATACCGTTGGTATATTCTGTAACCCCAGTCCACAGGCCGGCAATCATGGAGGGGCTTTCTCTATTTTGTGGCGCGGACAACCCGTCAATCATAGGATGGGTAATATCGGCCTTTTGTTTGCATTTTATATGCGATACTCGGGAACAAACTACTCGCCCCACATGAACATGTGTTAACTCACACCTCCCAGCTCACCCTACCTGGATGCAGTTTAAGGTCATCTCTAGGAACGATACTGGACCGTCAGAATCCACTTTTCAGGCTGTTTATCCATTATATTTCAATGTTTTGACTTACATTTTCAGTTTCACGCCGAATACACTATCGTACTTCCTGCCGTTTTAGTTGTAATACCGTATAGCATTGCCTCCTCAAATGACGAACGCAACTTTTTTACTGTGAGTCGAAAGCTTTCGGAAACATCTATTGATTCAAATAGGATTTGATTTCTGTTGCAAAAGAAATTATAACAAAGCTTCTTTTCAAAACCTTATTGTGATTGTAATCTACTCGTTTGTACAAAAGTTAAGGTGATACACATTGGTAAAAATATACGTGTTTCTGTAGCAATTATATGCCCGGAAGAGAAAATGTTTTTACCCTCTTTGGAAATCCTATATTGATTGAAAAAGTTAAAGATATATTAGTTCAGCGAATTTAAGATGCAGTGTCAAATGTCGATGGTGCCAAAAACTTTGAATCAATTTTTCTATTACTCAGAAGGAGAAGAAGATTCTACTTCCATTAAATTGTGTTTGTCAGATGATATCCTGAAAATATGGAGTTGCTGTGAATATGTAAATAAACTTTGGATTAACACTAAGCAAAAATAACACAAAACAAAAAGTAAATAAAAATTATTGCACGTGGAGACTAAATTTTACTCGAGATGGTTTTCTGGCCAGGTTGGAGAAACACTGCAAACGTTTGTTTCACCCATATTATAAAGAACGGCTGGTATTAAAAGTTTGGAGAAGTTTGGAAAAAATGTAAATTGTTAAATTATTAGTCATTACAAAACAACTTAAGAGGTTGATCCTATAGAACACACAGTCGCACACTCTAAATATCTAGTCATAAATCTAATTGAACAGGTGCACAGTTATTGTGATTTTTTGTTTACTTTTCCCCTTATAGTTAAAATGCCTATTAAACTCAAACATGACAAAATTTATTTCAAGAAAGTTGTGAATTTTCCATAGAATCTGAATTTATTGATAAAAGTATTGCTAAATGAATCGTTTTGAAGGAAATACTGCATCAAAATATACCCAGTACAGGCAACCTTGAGAAGTCCATAAAATAAACTGGAAGTGAAGGATAAATCTCCCAAATCGTGGCTAGACCTTCCCCATTCATTGTCAACACTGACGATCGTCAGTTCTGTGGAGTCGTCTTGGCATGAATTTCTAAAAGCTTCATAACATATGACAAAATGCATATCTGCCGAGCTTCATTTTAGCTTAAGTAGGTTACAATGAATTTTAGCAATTTTTTTAGGAATTTTAGGAGACCCCTACATTCTTTCATAAGGTAAAATTTTGAAAATCGTTATTTTATTGTGAATGACTTCACTGCAGCGGGAAGTATCCTGCACATTAAATTTTTATGAAATATTTCGTTCCTCGTTGAAAGTCTTAAGAATTTTAATGAAATATATATGACCTTAGGTCAATCCTTTCCATAAACCCTTTCCGCCCTTTTCGGACACAAGCCAACTTTATTGCAATGAGGTGTGTGTTTTTCATTTTCAATGATGTTATTTCGAGGGAGGTCATCAGATGAGAAGTTTTGTACCTCTCTTCCAAAAAAACGAAATTTAGTACCTTTATGCGGTTGTAACTTTCAAGTTCTGTTTTCCAGAAGAATATGGGACTTGTATACCGTATGACATTAACTTCCAAAGAACAACGGCTACATACCAGTCATAACTTGCTGGATTATATTCATTCCTAGTTAATGTCTCAGGTGGAAAATCAGTAAAAGAACTTTTTTTCCCGAAACGTCACAAAAGAGACCTTACTGTGTAGTGTTATAACAACATGCCCATACCTGGACTTACCGTTGACTTGATAATCCTTGCCCTGCTCTGTGCATCTTCGGAAAGGTAGAAATTGTATAGCTTACACTGACCTTCTTCAGTTTCTAACACCTTCCTCGGAGAAAGCTCTGGGTGGAGAAACTACCCCAGACATCAAAACGGTATCAAAATAATACTGAATTGTGTATTGGTCTTTGCAGTCGTATATTAACGAAAGGAATTGAACCACCACGTTCGCGTCAAGAACGAAATAAGAGCTCCACCTTTCAAAGATTCATAACAAAGTTGTGACCGAGGTTCCCAAGACAATTTTTGTATAGACAAATCGTAAATTACGAACAGTTCAAGTCTACACATGGTACAAAAAGCAAGTAATTACCCAATATGAATGTAAAACATCCATTCCTTCAAAATGTCCATTGAGTAAGATGCAATTTCGGCAGAAGAAAATTGTCCGCAACTGAAAGTTGAAATTTTTCTTGAACTGATGAATCGCCCGCCAGATGTTAATGCAAAAATGAAGATTCGCTCCAAATTAAGCGGGTAAACAATTTATCACATAGTAAGGCGAAATATAGCAGTTTTCCATGTTCAGGCATTCCATCGGATTTGGTCATCGTTTCTTTCCACTATGCATAAACAGTTGGTGTCAGTTATAACGCCAACATATCTTAGAGCGTTGCTCATCAAGTAAATCAACCTTTCAGTTATCTCCACCCTGCACAAAACTTGGAAGTACCTACATGCACAAAACACATTTGGGTCCATATCAATTATCTTCACATAAACAATAGAAAAAAGAAACAAAATAGAAATAAAATACGTGACTGCTTTCAGTGACACACAAATAAGAGGGAAGTGATTGAGGCGTTACACTGGCTGACGCAAATGCCCTCAAGTGTTTGCTGTGAATCTGGCATAACAATTACACGCTTAACATTTGCCCTCAAGTGAATTTCTCGATTTTTGAAGCTGATATCTGCATGGAAGTACTGAAATCCAACCTACAAATTTTATGATTTCGCAGTCAAAAAAATTGCTTCAGGGCACAAAATCTTCCAATGTAAATCTACAGAATTTTACCCAAGATCTACCCTCCCAGGCGACCGATCCGACTACCACTGAAACAGTCAAGAATACCGCGAAGGTCAGTCGATCTCTATCGGTTGGACAAAACGAAGATTCTGGACATTTCCAAAATCCATTACACCATGGTGCGTTCCCTTGTGTTTAGAGCTTGCCCAGTTCATTTTAACGCTAGCAAATTGGCTGAAAACGATTTGCAATTGTGTCTGAAGGGTTGAAAAGTATCTCAGTAAATTCCCGATTCCTAAAGGCCATATTTCTGGTAAGTTATGTCAATAAATGTACGATACCTCATTACATAGTTTCAGTGTCAAAGAGGAGAATTTTGGTCTCAAAGATGGTCATTTTTAAGCAATTTCCGCACAAAGGCGGGCCTTAATTTTAGCACTGCTTCCAACAGGATAGCCATATCTTCGTATTCCTGGTACCCACTAGCCGGCCTACGAGAGCCTACAGATCGAAAAATCCAAATTTTTAAAACTGGAATTTTCAAACATTCCGGTGTGTTGCCATGGCTTTGCAGTGACGTAATTTTCGCGCCGTTAGAGTACCAATATTAGCAGGAGATCGTAGCTTTTCGTTTGTTTGTGACGATGTTAATACTAGTTCCACGAGTTTTATCGAAGGTTATGACTATATGTGAGTAAGGCTACGTAATGCAGTGTTACTGGATTAGATTTGAAATATGTACCATTTTTATTTCTTTTGGGATCGACTGCTTCAAATATTCATGAGAGTATTACCTGATCGAAGCCATGGAATTTCACATGGCAGCTCATATGGCATTTTGCCAAGGATAAAACTTTTACATACTGTAGTGTTAGCTCGTCCTAACGTTAGACCCAATTAACCCTTTACCGTTGTTTGGGTCCCTTTGGACCCATGCGGAGAGCTCGGCTGTCACACATCTTTACTGTTTCACGCGGAGCTCGAAACTGCGAGTAGCTACCCGAAAATCCGGCCACAACAGCGAGACAGACAATAGTTAAAGGTCACCGGGGCAATGGCCCACGGAAGCCGATGCGGGGCGGGCTACGTCCGCTTTTCCGCCCACTCCCGCAAATATGCCCCGATCGGATCACGACGGTAACGGGTTAATAATTTAGCTCAGGCCTAAGCTATGTTTCTCATTCAAAGTTATCTAAGCCTAGGTCTAGGATTTTTCGCTGTATTAAAGTTAAGTTATTTGCACAGAAATGGACATATAATGTTTATGTTAGAAATATGTAACGGTAGTTACTTTTTCACTTTTTTTAAACCTGTTGTGAAAGAGAGAGTACTCCAACAAACAATGCGTTTTTTTTTTTTGAAGAAGGTCCTTGAAAATGTTAAAAGTGAAATAGGTATGTGCAAAGCTTTACAGCATACTGAAACAAGGTTTTGTAGCACAGGTAAACGCTATTAGAGGTACTTTGAGCAATACATGCTTCTTCTATGAATATTGGGGTTCAAGACATTTTTAATGATATAGCTAATATTCCACTGGTGTACTATACGCAGTGCGTTTTGTGTACGGTTTTCACACAGTAACCCAAAGCTAAGGGACATACAACTATTTCATAGGTATCAAAATTTTTAAACTAGCATGAGCACAAGGAGACAAATTATGATGCACACATTAGCTGGACTCCAAAATGTCTGCCTAAAGTATGATGTTCACCTAAGGTGCCGTTTTAGACGATTTAATGTCCACCTAAGGTAGGATTTAGGCAAATATATAATATATATATATATATATATATATATATATATATATATATATATATATATATATATATATATATATATATATGTAAATGTATAAATCAAATTGGTAAAGCTGGAAAATCTGGCTGAGGTGAAAAAACAATGTTGACTCCACCGGGATTCGAACTCGGGACCTCCCGCTTTCTAGTGCTTTCTAGTTCTATATATATATATATATATTTACATATATATATATATATATATTTTTTTTTTTCTTTTGCAAACGTTACTCATTGGATTCATTCACTTTAATTAGAGGTATCTGGTAACAGACAGAGTGGTTTTTAATCAACGGGAAACGGTTTGAGATCTTGTAATGATTCGACGGAAATGTTCTGTTGCAAACTTTTCGTTAAAGGTCTGTGCATACCCAGGATCCATTGCATGACATATGTGTCGCAACATGTTACCGACATTTATACGGAAATATGTAAAATATGTAAGAAAAAAAAGAACAAAAAAAAGTTCTTGAGGAAATTTGATTTTATTTTCAAAAATAGGATTTTTGTGAGATTAAAAATGGTAATAGCGTAAATTTTGGTCAATGCACACCTTTAAGAAGGTGTTTTTGGTTGTCTGCTTCCATTGTTTATTATCGATTGCATTTTTTCCTGGGTTTGGAGGATAGGTCAGGTTGTTTTTTTTTTTTTTTTTTTTTTTCCTCGAGGGTTTTCAGTGAGGAATTTTCTTTGCAAACAGTGCTTCAAATTTTGAACGCTGCCATAGAGAATTTGAGCACTGTTGTTAGCAACAGTGAGCACGAAATTGGTGACATCTGCAATTTCGTCTCACAAAATTGTGTCGATTTATTGATGTAGATGAGCAATGCATAGTCTAAACTTACATTTCATAATAAATGCTTCCCACTTAGGAAATCAAAATATAGCAACTGCATTCCATTCGCAGTTTCCGATGAATTTTCAAGATACCTAATGAAAAATGTATAAAAATTACTTTTCGTATAAAATTAAATAAATGCTCCCAAACGTGGTCACTTTGCACTTCTTCTACGCTCTAAAACAGTTGGGGCAAAATCCAAAGTGCTCAACATGGGAAAATTAATGCCAAACAAATCGGTAACAATCTACCCATATTGACTGGGTAAATAGTTGAGTGAAACCCGAGTGTTGGTAAAAGGAGCCGGGCAAGTTGCAATTGCAATGCAATGCAATTGACCAATCAGATTAAAAGTGAAAGATCACTTGAATTTTCCTGATAATTATTTTAATAAAAGTGGTTGATTAATATCTCATGGTTTTATAAGGTTGGATTTGGTAAAGAAAAAACCAGCAGTAGGATAGCAGTGGAATCTGGACGAAATTATTGAAAGAGCATTGGTCGTAAAGACAAAAAGGTTTTTACTATTACGTAATCAATGAGACAAGAGATGCAAAATGCACCATTGGGATTATTACATCAAAATACACACTTTACTCTTTATTAACTAAGTACATGGTCACCGATCACTTCTCGGTCTTTGGGCTAAGATCATGTGTAGTATCTGCTCTTTTCATTCAGTAGAAAATGGGGCCATGCATGATTGACCAATGGTGCAGATAGTCTGAAGGCGGTGAGGTTGGTCAAGAGTTGTCCTTCAGTGAACGTAATAGCTTCTTCGGGAAGCAGTTTTAAGTTTGGTTTCGCCGAACGGCCCTAGTCAGAGGTTCAGAATGACTTTAAAAAAGTGTCACTTGTGGTACTCTACCAATCATGGAGGGCAAGTGGTTTAAGTTCTAGGGTATACTTCTTGTTCATTCTCCTTATGTCCAAATCATGAAATTATACATGTGATTTTATGGAAATCCAATTAAGCACCCAGCACTACAGCTGTTGGGCAAATGTATTGGGTACAAATTTTAACCATTTGTTGGGCAAAATTAGTTGGGTGAAATGCTTAGGTAATTTGGGATCAGGAGACATTTGGAACCAACAGTTTGGTACTTTTTTTGTCCAGGAAGGGTACACATTTTAAGAGAGTACTAAAGTCACCAATTATACATGCAGTGTTCTTAGTAAAACCTTGTACAAAACTGTTAGACCACTTCATGTCATTTTGTTATTAATGACCAGGAAGCGCGATTCATACGACTTCTATCCCTCTGCGAAATTTTGTGTCCCACTAAAAATTGCCGCCTAAGAAACCCCTTTCCCCCAGTACAAGGTTTGGTCCCAAAGAAAATGGTTCGTCCCCAGTTGGCTTTATTATCTCCAATATTGTACGGAGGAGCGGGCTGGTCCATCTAGTTTTTTTCCAAGAATGTAGCATATACTTGCCGTTGAAGGCCGCGTGACTCAAGACTTAACTGCTTAACTCATTCCTAGTACGAAATACTTGTCTTTGTAGAAAAGAATGTACTTACCTAAATGTAAACAAGCACAAATAAATGTAAACTAAAAAAAATTGTTTCTAGTTTAAAAATGACTTTCTTTAATGAATTGTAAATTAAAATTGACTTCTCACCTCCCTTTTAATCTGTAGTATGCAATTTAAAAGTGCCATTTAGATTGTGTTTTGATGACAGTGGAATAGACATTGAAAAAATTATATTTCAAGGCGCTATAATTTTCCTCCAAAGATTTGACCTTCCCAAAACCTGTCATATTCAATATTATTTTTGGTAAGACTTGTTCTCTATGGCTGGAACAGCAGAACGCGACTATTTAATGTAAATAAGATTTCATGTCATTAATGCTCATCATCTTGTATTTATTTTTTTTTTGTAACAGAGACTTAAGAGTGTGATCTTTAAAAATAGATTGAAACCATTTTCGGAAGTCATTTATATTCGTTTAACGTGGTACATACACTTTGATGTAGCTAGAAGTGAATCAATTGTGGAAATATACCTGTCCCATAACTAGGTAAAAAGTAATCAACTAATGACTTTTAACATTTTGCGAAGGTCATTAAAGTGATATTCAAACATTCCTACTAAAATTGAGTAGAATCTTGCAGTCGCACTTAGAGAAATGCACTACTTTGTTTCAGCCACAGACTAAATTTTATTGGTTGTCTAAATAATTCTAACAATCAGCTTTACGAAGACATCTCTGAACTATGCCAAAACCTACAGATCTGACTAGCATAGTAAACGAGTTAAAAGACATTTGCAACAGGAAAGGTGATTAGGCAATGTAGGCATTCTTTACTACAAAGTAGTGATGTAGTAAATGAGTCAAGTGCATAAAAGTGTAGCGCTGATGACGTTTTTTCTTGCATTGACTTTGTTTTTCTTTTATTCCTTAAATTTCTAAACTGAACTAACGGAATTCTGTGATTGCCTGTAATGAATGAGCGCACTGTAGAAATCGCAGAGATGAAATATACTGAGAAAAGTAACAATTAAACCCTACCTAAACTTAAGTATTTTATTTTAACGTTAATCAAAACATGCAAGAGTAAACATGCACCGAATACTTTAAAGGAAGTTTTTGTGTTTGTGTTTGTGTTTGTGGATTTTATATGCTTTACAGAATTTTACTTACACCATCTAGTATGGCAAGAACGTTGACAGTCGTTACGTGATTAGAATTTAACTGTCTTAAATTGTGACTCATCCAGGTTTTCCATGATGTTGTGATGTGACATATTTATTTCTACTACCTAATGACGTGCCTGCTTTCGCAATTCAAAGAAAGATAACATTTCAATACAAAATTCGTCTTAACTTAATTATTTTGCTACTAGTTAATAAGTAAATGCTAACCTTGAATTATTAGGACATGTTTTGCCACGACCGTTGAATTGCAGCTACATTCGTACTCTCCTTCGTTGAAAAGATACAAATTTTCTAGCAACAATGAATAGTTGAAATGAACTAAGGAATTCTTCTTAAATAGCTCATTCACGACTTCACTGCCAAAACTGATGATTTTACCTTCATGCCTCCATTGAGAACTGACATGTTGAAAAAGGCAGCCTGGCAGAGTCAAGGTATCTCCAATTTTGTACCAGTGATTAAATACGTTAATGTTAGTACTTTGGCCAAAATATCGTAAAGCAAATAAAATGAAGATAAGGATACAGACACGTATTTTGTCTATCACCAACATGTTCGAAGGCATTTCTTCTTGAATTCATGCAGAACAATTAAAGGTCAGCTTATATCCTAGGCTGCGATGTTAAGGTTCTCCCTTTACAGTTTTAGGAAAGCACCGTTCTGAAAAAATGCAAAAGCTACTCTGTGTGAAAATTCGGTTCATATTTGAACATAATTGTGGATGAACCTATTAAACTAAATTTCAGCGTTTATTACATTCCTGTGATTTAACTCTAATGAATGAGGAAAACGAAAGTAGGTGGGACGATTGCTAACACTACAGCCAATAATATATTTCTGGAGCAAAGCGTTTTGAATATGTGGGCTGAACAACTATAAGGTATTATTAATAGTATTAAGTGAATAGATTCTGCAAAACATGTCAACGATTTGTGTTGAACGGGTGTTGCGGTGACGATTCCTTCAAATTAGACAAGAGGTAGTCTTATTCAACAAGCATAGTGTGTTACATAAATATGACAATCAATCTGTGTGATTATGGGGAACATCTCAGCAATAAATCGCACATGGTAGGGTTCAAAAATAAAATGCTTGTATACGTGTGCCCATTTTTGTAGCCTTAAACACATTTCCAGGATGTATTTAAGCTAAAATATCGTCAGAAAACAATAACCACATGACGGAGAATTAATTATTTGCAATTCAATTTCACTTAATAATGCCTAGGCGTACAAATTTTGGAGGTTCATAGCAACAGTAGTTTTAAAAAACACATGTTTACATTTAACCATAGTTCACACAGTATAAAACAAACTTTAACGTGTTTTTTCTGACATGTGCGCGTGCGGGAGGCATTTCAGTTTTAGGGCAGAAGATTTAAGCCATTCAATTGTTATTTTGCCCGAAAGAATATGTTAGCCCAGCACCGACGGATCTTTTGATATTATGTTAAATTGCATCCAGGTAGGGTTGTCGGTTGTAACAAGTAGTTTGTCCCGACTATTGTCCATGGAATGCTCACAAGAGACTGTTATTATTTCCCTACGACTGGTCATGACCGACCACATCCCTCCATGACTTTCCATCCAAGGGATTGGGGTGTTAAATATATCCACCGTATTTTCCACCAGACTATAGAGGCTTCTAGAGGGATTGACTTGAACCTTTTTGTCTGGATGGCGTTTTATATCACTTTCGTGCTGGCGTGTCGTTAAATCTCATTACTACCTAGCCTTCATTCTTTGCGGGAACAAACAGACAATTTTAAAAAGAATTGCTACCTCCCGGCAATTCCAATGCTTCTTAGTAAACCTAGGCAGTTACTCTGCATATGTACTTTTTCTGTTCTTGAAGCTTCAAGAGGGATTCCTTACGAAATCGTGGCTGCTTCGGAATTTTTGTTTACCACGCTTTTAACGTAAAGCCACTATCATAACAAGCGAAACTGTCATCCGTTGCGGTTTCGTCAATTTTTAGAAATACATGACGGTGTTAAAGTTTTCCAGTGGGCGAAAGGCACTTTCACTGTAGATACGCTCCCAAATTACCGCGGAGAAAAGATTTAAAACGTGACATGTGACTATATGAGCGTATAAGTATAATAAGTATGATTTAGTTTCGTCAAACAATTCTTCGCATGAGAGCCTAAAGGCGTACGGGGGTAATTTTCTGCGAGGGGTAACAGCATTTTTGCCCGAATAATGGTTTCTTATATTATGTTTTGCTCTTGTTTGCACGAATAGACCAACGGTTTTGTCCAAATTGCCCAAATTTGCCCAAATTTGTTGCTATTGAGTTCCAACGAACGATAATGTTGTCGCGCAAAATGATACTGTATCATCACCAGAACTGAAAGGAACAAATATAAATAGTTATAACAAATGTAAAATTAAAAGTAGTATAAGTTATTGATTGTTACGGGCCGGGTGTGCAAAAAGGCACAATATTTGCAAATGCCAGCATGAATACTAAAACTTATGCAAGTATTACTGTAACGTGTAGTCTACTGGTAGTCTGCCGTGTGTTACAATTACCTAATTCCTGTAATAAAATAAGTTTTTTTTTCTACTTTACTTTCATGTTAGGATCAGAATTCTGTCAGGTTCATCCGGTGCATTTTGTACCTTAGAAATGGTATAATAAGTGAAAAATGGGAGCCTGATTGAACGCTTAGATCGATCATTGTATACACTACTAAAACCCGGGACTCTCTTTAACCAGGACTGTTATTCTATTTACTCAAGAAAAGTCCTAGTTAAATTTTCGAATTGCTAATGTTAAGTTCGATTTCTTTTGCCAGGTGGACAAATATAGCTTGAAAATGGAAGCTTTACCTACCACTCTCTTCTGCATAGCCGTTGTTGGTTACTTTACATTATTCGGTGAGTGCTAATTGTTTTGACGAAAAGAGTGGGGTAGTTTTATTACATGCTTTGATATTTTTTGATTAGACACAAGTTGTAATAATGTTCTACAGACTATTACTTTCAAGGTTCATTACACAGTTTGTGTACACTGCAGTCTTCTTAGAGTACGTATCAAACGTCTCGTTGCGCGTGGATGTAAACAAAGCAGCGGATTGAACAATGTCTTCTGATCACAAGCGAAGAATATGACTTTGTTGCTTTGCATTGAGACGTTCCCCACTGTGGAATATTTTTCAGTCTTTATAGCTTGTATTATTTTGTAAGTCTGTTGTGTTTGCACAATTTGAAACATATTTTTGACATCACAAATCACCAAAGAATGTGTCTTTGTTGAATTGCATTGAGAAGTTCGCCACTATGGTGTCTTTTTTAGTCTTTAAACTTTGTATTATATTGTAAGTCTATTGTGTATAAACATTTTTAAACGTTAATTTGACACCACAAAACTCTAACAGCACTAGCATTTCTTCTATTTACTTAGCCAGTCTCTTGTTGTACATTGCAGCTTATTTTTATTATCTGTTTTAAAATAGAACGTTTTACATTTAAACCACAGGTAATGAATATGTTAAAATGTATTTAAAATGAATATGTCTAAAATTTTTTCTACTTGGCCCGTTGGGGAGAAGTTTAGATATGAATAGGACAATGAATATGTAGTATAGAAACTTTGGAACCTCCTCTATATCGCTGTTAATGTACTTTTAGTATAATGGGCGTAGCAGACGAGATTATCTGCGGGAAAAATGTGGAGATAGGTGATGACGTCACGCAGTTGTAGTTTCAATGGGTATGTAGGGCACAAGCTTTCAAATCACATGATTTCGTTGTAGAAAATCCTGACAGTCGGGCGGTTATTTTGTCATTTTTCGTATTGATCAAGCCGTAATATTGAAGTAGATATATTTATCATTCATATCATGGATGTTCGTAATGATTTGCGAGTGTAGGAACATGAAAAAATGGGTCGAATTGCAACACTGTGTACAAGTCCAATGGTGTACAGTTTGCGCCGGAAAATCGGTCTGACCGGTCGACGGGGAAATGAGGCAAACTGTTTCCTAATTAAGATGCCAGCTGTGGGCGACACTTTTAAAGGAGCTCTCTGCTTCAAATGAAACACTGATATTATATTTCACTCGACTTTTCAGTAATAAAAGCTAAGTTTCACAACTCAACTAAAACAAAGGTGTAATTCTCCTAAGAGTATACAGGACAATGTTCTCTTTATGAAACATTACATTTGTAATAATAATGATCAATTAGGATGAAGAACTCAGGAACCATGCAAGATCAAATTAATCAGCCATCCTCCTTCAAAGGCGGTTATTCTCAAGGATGTAAAGTGAGAGGGACTATTTGCAAAACCCAAAAAGGTTTAATTTTATTTATTAATGCTTATTGTATTTTGTTTATATATTAAGGTCTTGCTGCTCAACCATGTAGTACACCACAGTATTTGGAGCTTGGTAGAACTGGTCTTATTAATTGCTCGTTTGAAAAAGAACCTCTCCGTGTGTTTTGGTATAAGACGGTTATAACCACTTCGGAAAACCTAATTATGAAACTGTGGGATTCCGACAAAGAAGACGGAGGGTATGATCCTGGCGGTTTCGATATACTCTCAAATGGATCTCTTCAAATAAACAACGTTTCAGCTCTTCATGACGGTAACTTCAAAGCTGTTCAGTTCAGCCAGTCATTGGAATATGATCCGGAACAGTTCGTTATACTAGTAATTACTACAGGTAAGAACTATTGTACTTGACTTGAAAACGACTCAAACATTATCTATTTTAATTGTAAGCATCTATACTGCAAATGTATACTGCAAATGCTTTCATAGTAATGATTGATTATGAACATCTATTAAAATTCTTCGGCATGCATTCCTCTCTAAATGAACATTTTACCTTTCGCATAAATTTAATTGATTTGTATTGAATTTCATGATGCTACTGGTGAGCTACTTGTATATTGAATCTACTCTATTTCGTACTCAACTAATGGACAGTAATGTGCCCACTGCCCTCACAACCGGATCTGAGGCATGGACATTGCATTTTGCTACATCTTCGTTTACGATACGTATCCAACGCTGACTAAAGCGTTCACTGAAAGATGCGGAAAAATATGGGCCGAAATCGTTTCTTGATAAGTATCAAACCTCAAGGATTCAATAATCAAGGACCAGGGAAAGCCAAAAAAGCAAATGGCATCACAACTCAATACACAAACACCGTTTCCGACACTCCGCCCATATGTTTCTTTTATGCAATAAACCAGACGACCCAGGTACAAACAATCATAAACTATCAAATTCATAAATAGGCGTAACTCCAACGTTTTGTCGTATATCCCCATCGTTTGCAGCCACTGGGACAATGCCCGCAAGCTAAATCCTTGTTAACTCCTGAATGTGGTTGTTTGCATAGATGTTTACAATCAGTTTTAACGTAATTAGCCTTAATAAACCAGTTGGTAAACAAAAAGCCATTCGAAAAGAGGTGAGATAAAGAGATTATTTATTTTTTTTATTTTGTTATTTTATCATTTTCTATGCAATTGATATATTAAGTTAGTTTGAATCTTCATCAAACAAAGAACATTGGATGATGCAATGTTGTGATATATTATTAATATGGAAGGTCTGTTGCGTTCTTGCGACAATCAGAAAAAGTGTAAGCGGCAATTAAGATGATTTGTTCCAAAAATTTTGGTCTTGTCCCCACTGCCCCCAGTCACGGGTAGGGTGAAGCGCTAACGTCTAGACGAATGATCATACCTTTACGTCATCTTCGACCTTAACTTAAGTTTATCAGACCAAATACAAAAAAAAAACCTGGAATAAATGTAAAATAATACAAAATGCATGTACAAGTATTTACATCAGAAAACAATACAACTCAATGGTTATTTAGATAGCTGTTACCTGAATAATATAAACACAAAACAATTAAATCGACCGTTTTCTTCTCTATCTTGTTTTTGAAGCACAACATCATTTCATATTTAATTGCGTTTTGCTGTAAGTTCATATTTACAACTATTTACCCTTACATTTGACCCTCCGACAAACCTCCGAGCTTCCGGGCATCCCCCTGGACCCCATCCCCAGGAACGAGAGCTTTTGGATCGCTTGTGCGCTGCGCTCGAAAATTTTTGTCACCCCCCCCCCTCCGAAAAAAATATCCTTTGTTTTTTAGTTTCTTACCCTTTCCACCCTTTTGAAATTCTGGCGCTGCTACTGCAGAGAACAAAAAAAAAAAAAAAGCCAGAGAATTACTCGTATTTCGACGCCATCTAACGTTACGACGTTAGATCCCTGCCTTCTCAATCATGCATATCTCAATGCGTTGTAAGAATTTTAACTTTTAACACAATCAATGCATAGCATCTAATCACAATAATTTAATTTCTTTAATATGGACAAATAAAGACCCGCTCACCATATACAAAGTGGTTTTTATACTTAAAGTCCTTTTATTTTCTTTTCGTGTCTTAGTTAAACCTTCTACTCGCCAGCCACTTATAAAGGAATGCAGTAATGATAAAACTGCATGTTTGTTGCAGCTCCAACACATTTCTGAGGTCACGTGCCTATTAGAAGAGGCAAAACCTCTTATTGCAGTTGAATGGTTCAGCCGAACATCAAACGGAGAAAGGAATCTCTCATGTACCGTAACTGTTACACACCATGGAGTAACATTTACTACAGTTGTGACTACCAGCCAAGTGTTTTACTTCACATCAGTGCTAAGTCTTCTTGTTTGTAAAGCCCAATCTTTACCGGGAATACTTGATCATGACGAAACATCACTACTTGTGGAAAACGAAAGACCTAAAAATGCTTCACTTGAAATAGAACAAAAATTTATTGAGAGAAATTCCAAGTTTGTGCTTAAATGCACAGAGAATAAAATAGATATGATTGTGTGGAAGAGGTCCTTCAGACTCGAAGATGACTTCGAACCAATTTTGTACGCGACTCTCTTCGACAAATCTGTTTCCATTACCCGTTTTGACAGTTACGAACTGAATCTTGATGGATCTGTGACGGTACGTCAAGCTGACGTAGGACATGAAGGATTTTATGAATGTGCATATGAATCTGGTGTCGTCGGAGATAGGTCACTATTTAATATTACTGTATACGGTCAGTCTTTTGGTATTTAATCTACTTCCTTATACATGTACCTGATCTAAGATATTAATTTTATCATTGTGAAGAAGTATATTAAAAAGAAAGATTTAAAACATCCGTTGCTGACTTGAATTAAATGCTAAAAATAGTTAAAAATATGTTTGCAAGACGGCTGGCAATAGAATCTAAACAGTCAAGAAAAATGTAGGAGAAATGTCTTCTTATTTGGGCTTTGACTATAAAGCACTCATATTATTTGATCAAAGGTATTGAGATAATATAAAAAAAAAAAAATGAGAAAAAAAGCAACACTAGCGTCGACACGAAAAATCTGTCTTTAAGTCCATATCACGTTTTGTCTCCTTCTTGACACCCCTGTCCATACAGAAAATGTCACCGTACACATCTTTCAAATATATTAGGTATGATACGGGTAGTGTGTAGAAATTTCGAGTACACAATTCAGGGTTATCACAGTCAGTCAACTCTCTCCCCAGTGAGTAGTAGTAGTCAACAGATATTCTCAATTGTCACAGCTGTTTGATCAACAGCAAGTTCAAAAGTGCAGAATACTGTGATTTTTAATATTAATCAGCGTGTAATGAGAGTGTTTTGATTACACTTTGGGATTGTGCGTGCTTAACATGAAGCAATTGACCTAGATTGAGTCTGGAGAAGGATGAGTATTAGAACAGTTGTGGAAGGAACTTCAGTAGGTAAGTTAGAAGAATTCCAACTATTTGGGGTGAGAGGATTTAGCCTTAAATGTTTTCTCGCTAGTCATTTTACCCAAACTCTTAATTAATTTTATCGACTATCCTGTGTCATAAAAGACCCTTTAGAAACAGGTGAAAATATTTTGAAATAGTGTTACGGTTATGATATATGTGAAAGAACCAAGAACCAGAAAATAGTTCCTTTAGGGTTTTAATATAAAACTATGGCCGTGCATACTTAAAAGATTGACGGTCGTTCCATTTCTTTAGGTGTTTTGACCACAGAGATAATTTTGGGATCTCATCAGCAGAAATGTAGTCTAGCAACCGCTCCGAGGATATTTTTACCATATAAATACCATTTTATCGACCTTTTAACATACAAAAACATAATTTACATAAATGATTGGCCATAAACCTAGCCAAATCCTTCTGTAGTATAATGGGTAACAGAGATTACAGTTACACATCTTAAAGACACAGTGGAGGGCGTCCTTCCAATAGTGTAACTCTATCCAAATAATGAATCATTTATAAATTATTCGTCAATGTGGGATACATAAACAGCTTACTGGTAATGCATTACAGTTTACTTTTGTTTCTATATTATAGGTTAAGGGTTAGCTCTTTATCAGTGGTCTCAAAGTTATTACGTTATCAGTGAATTTTTGTAAATTTCGTTATCGATGTTAACCTTATCGCATTATGTATTTTTTACAATATAGGTTACTGATGCATTACCTTTTAATGATAAAGTGTAAGCTGTTTTTTACAATTTTTGATTGGTTACATCAACATCCGATGCAATTGACTCAAAATTCATAGACGTTAACTCGCGTATGTTGGGCTTTTTTGACACAACTTATGGGAAAAATTAACATATCGTGAGTCAAACCTCAGATGAAGTGAATTAGTTCTTTGTCTGTAAAGGGGAGCTGTATTGCATCTACCTTAACACTTGCGAAGTTATGAGAAACAAAACATCTCTCTAAACATCTCCATATTTACAAAAGACTTAAGATAGCGATATAAAATGTCATTAATATTGTGATAAATGAGTGAAAAAACTTGGTGCAATTTACACCGAAGTATAAAATATTTCAGACGTATTTATAAAAATGGACAGGATGATTTCTTATCATTCAAATTCTGGTAGCATTGGGGGGTATTTACAATGAAATATTTCTTTTTTCAGTTCCACAATACCCAGTTGTAAGAGGATGTAATGAATACCAGTACTGCGTATTGGGAGCAGCAAACGAAGGCAGTATAACGTGTTCAGTGACCGGAGTGCGTCCATTGGTCCATTTAGAAATTGACACTTTTAATGATGGTGACGCTTCTTCAATTGTTTTTACTGACCGTGATGTTGTAGTTAACAACAACGGCGACGTCTTTGACAAACACATCACGTTGAAATATCGAATCGAAGAAAGGGTTCGAGACAGAATAACACTCGAATGTCGAATATTTGTGGCAAACACGGATGTTTTGACATCCAGAACAAAGTTTGACCTGCTATTTTCAATAGGTAAATGCATTGGAGAACGTGTTTTCTAAGTAAATTCCAGTGACGGCTACCTTATATTTTAAGTATCCACTCTACTTTCTACTTTCAAAACCTTTCTTCTCCTTTTCCTCTCCTCTTCTTTCTTTTTCTTATACTCCCTCTTCTTATTGTATTGACGTTGTATATACTTGTTCATATCTTTATTTTTAATTGGTCTCATCGGTAAGAGCCCCGTTGTTCATGTAGTGTCATCCACATGTGTATATATTTTAATGATGATCACTGAATCGTATACATTTTGCAACACGGTTGCGAACATTTTTTGAAACTGAAGTTTTTCTTTTAAAGTTTTTTTTTTCTTTGAATGTTCAAAAATATTGTACTTCAGAGCTTGAACTTGTTAGAGAGACTTCTGACTTTTCTTGCGATTCTAGAATTCAGATCAATGTTCATTATATATATCTTCATACTATAAAAAATGCACCATGACAGTAAAATTTTTAACACCAAAGCCCTCCTAAGGCTTTCTCAAGAAAACTTCTCGAAATAGTTCTCTTTCTGTGACACGTGAAACGAACGTTGATCCCGTGCTCAATTCACGAAATGTAGAGTTAGTTTAAACATTAGTTTTTAATCAATTTGTAATGATCTTAATGTTTTAGTAGTGAGTTAATTAGCTTTGATACTTACCGCCCTTGTTTAACAGATGTGCATACCATTAAATTCTGAATTCTGAAACGGTTCAATAATACTGTGTAAAAACACCATTATCATACGTTTATGAAACAATTATAATACTAATAATAGTTTTTAGTAAAAAAGTTCCCGGAGATAGTGATTAAGTTCACAACTAGATTTCCTTAATTTCCTGATTCACTCTGCCACAATATTAATTGCTTATTCTTACCATAACTGCCGTAACTTATTGTTACATATTTGAAGAACATCAAACACTTTACCATTTTTGAGCTTAAGGTAACCTTGTAACCAGAAAATTTTACATATGATTAATATTATTTTAGTTTGTTCTCAAAATTTAACAAGTTTATGCTTTTTTTATAGATCAAACAATGGAAAATTCAACAGAACAGGCAACCAAGTGGGGCTTTCTGTGGATTCTTGTTCTAATTGTGCCATTGGGATTTTCCATAGTTCTGATTGTTGTATGTATTCTCAGGGGTAAGTGTGTTACAGTTTTATTATGCGTTCGTTTTCTTCGATAATTCGAACGTTACAGGAATTATACTAGTCACACTGGGTTTTGTTAATTATTTATTCAATACAGGGTTGCAGAGCAGGGAAACACTCTGTTTGTTCATTTATTTATTTATTTATTTATCTGTTTATTTATTGATTGTCTCTTCCTTGCCTAAGGCAGGCAAGGGCTATATTTGATGCTGATATCGTGATACCTTAAGAATGGACTCATCCCGAAATTAAGTGTGTAAGTTACCCATGTTGAGCAGATGGTTCCTGAAGTATTCGGTGTAAGTCAAAGATTATTTGGGTCACGGTAGGTCAAGATTTAAAACCATTGTGAGCACGATATCTCAAGGACATTAACTTTTATTGCTTTGCTTACATCTGATGTCTGTGTTGGCTTTTCATATCAATAAAAGTTCCAATTGTATATGCCTTGAAATTGCGTGTAAACACAGTATCTCAAGATCGCTAACAGTAACTGGTCGCATACTAAGCATGCATATTGCCCAAAAATAAAGGCAGGCGATTCTTTTGGTATGGGTCGATCTCGACCCCATGCACGGCCTCTTGTTTGCTTGTTTCTTTAATTGTTTGCTTTGTGTGTGTGTGTGTGTCTGTGTCTGTGTGTTGTTTTCTGGGGTTTTTTCCTTTAGTTTTTGGTTTGCTAATTAGTGAATAACCGTATATGTAATTGAATTATTAATTGAGGTGTACAATTTTCGATGCTTGATCGAAACCATCTTACTTTTAGGGTGGAGTTACCAATGAAAATCCAACAAAAAGGTTTCTTTCAACTCAATAGTCGATAGAATATTTTGTGTGCCGTTTTCTGTAATTAAGAAGGCTTCAAACATGTTTGTAATCAAGCAGACATTTCCCCTTTGCCTTAGCATTGTCAGTCGGTGAAGGTAGTGTGGCTTGTTAGCAAAAGGCCCCTACTTTACTCGGTAGTGAAGGTGTAAGCTTAGGAAAAGGCAATACTAAGCAAAATAAACAGCATTACTGAGGAAAATAAACAGTCCTTTAGAATGGCGGGGCAGTGTTTAATACTATGCTGTTAGCAAATAGTTACACATAACAGCATAGTTGCATGTATTTTTGTTCGAATCGCTGTGGGTATGAAGGAGGTTTGAAGGAATTCAAAGCCCATTTTATAACCTCTATTTAAAGTATTTATAGTCTCCGCTGAAGGGTTAATCTATGGATTAGAATGGATTAGGGTTTTAACGGATCTTTATCTCTTACAAACCTCTGATTATGTCAGCATATATCGTACCAGCATTATGGTACAGTTTTATACTTTATTGATTTATAGAATTATTTTACCAAAGTTTAGTTGACCATTTGGAACTAAATCCCCAAAGAGCCGTCTGATTGAATAATAATACCTACTTATTAGCATAATGTTACATAGAGCTTTAAAATGATCTGGCCGTCCAGTGTTTATATGTCTTTAATAAAATGATATCATAGTTGATTTACATTGTTTAAAATGGTGCATGCAAATTAAAATGTTATGAAAGTCGGGTAAAATGACATATAAGGCTCGCCTGTCCAGGGACGTGGGCGTCACCGGACATTTTTAAAGGGGGTTCGGTATTTTGCGCGGAGAAGAAATTATTGCCGCGACAACGCGAGAACTACGGCGTGGGTTCCAGGGGCCCGATTAAGGGCACCTGGGGGGGGGTGTCCAGGGGCAAAGCCCCGGTGGGGACCTAGGGGGCAAAATCCCCTGAAGCTCTCAAAAATTAGACATTCCAAATGCATATTGCGGTGAAATATCGTCCATTCTGCTAGTTTGGTAATGCCAAAATTATGATTTCTTAAAGTTTTGGAGGAAGAGGTATACCCATGGATGGAGATCAAAGAGAAAGTTTTAGATCTTAAAATTATAATAGCACCAGAACTTTATTATTTAAAAGTTGGGGTCTATCGTGGGATCCATGGGCTCGGTGAAGGTAACCTACTGGAGTGGTACTGCATCCTGAGGCAAAGGATTTCCAAGACAAAAACCCTCTGAAGCTAGTAAAATTTAATGAAGTATTCAGAATAAAGGAGGTAAAAATAACGAACCTCAAATAACAAATAATGAAGAAATTTCAAGCGGACTGAACTGTGCAATGCAAAGAAATTTTAGAAAATCATTCAAATCTGCAATAAACAGAGTCTATTTTTCAACTACTTAAGATATCAGGCTAAATAGAACAGAACAGTAATTTTTGTACAATGTGGTTTTAACAACATACTTTCAATTATTTTTTACTTTCAACCGTTCTCCTTCAAGACCGAGAAAATAGTGCCATTTATTCCATTAAAAAAAAGGTAATGGAAAGGTAAAAATTTAAAATGCCGAGCAAAAATTAGGGGAAGAACAGAAGAAGTTAGTTGAGACTTAGAATAATGATTGATCCATCACTCAGTTAGATACGTATGCATAGATGAAAGGAAGTTAGTTTTCAATTCTACCACCTCTACCATCCGTTGTTGAGAATCCTGCAATCCGATTGGTTGACCACTTGCCTGTTATTTCAGTACACAAGGTCAATAAACGTAAGAATAGAGATAAAGATGAAGTTTTTCACACATTTTACGGTTGTAGAATAGGAATAACCCACATTTGCAAAATAGCAACATAACCAATTTGCCAGTTTGAAGTCTCGACCGTTTATTCACCATAATAGTCAGTCAAATGACATTTATCCTTTGCCTTTCGTTACCATCATTCCCTAAACTTGAAAGACATTTGACTAGGCAGATTTTGGTGGGATAACTATCTCCTCATAGTACTGTCCGATCAAGTAAAAACACTGACACTGACATATAGCACCGTTGAGTCAAAGGTGGATATTGAACACAGACAAGCATATGGTATGCATTCAGTGAGCTAGGAGTCAAAATCTAGAGAGGGCATCCTACTTTTCAGGTTTTTCTCTGTGTATTAGTGCTAAAACCCTCAGAACAGACGACTACTACCACAATATCATTACACTTGGAACTATTTTTCATTGATATTTCAAGTCACTTTGAAATATCCCTCAAGTGCAAGCTTCCGTTTCAATATTAAGTATACTGCAGAGCCTATACTTACTTAAAGCAGTTTACTAACCCAAAATGAACAGAATTCAAGAGATGAACGTATCGTTCTAATGTAGATTCAATAAAAATGATTTTCCGTTAAGAAAAGATACCATTTAAATGTATTTCATGAAAATAACTAATATATCGTTATAATACTACACTGTTAAAAAATTTCTCTGTAAATTTACATAATTTTTATGGCAAATTTTTTTCCAACCAAATAATGTTTTTTTTTACAGCCAGGCTGTAATCATGAAAAAACATTAAGGGTTTGTTTTTTCTTTACAGTTTTTGCATGTAAATTAGTTTACAAAAGTCTACTGTAAAATCGAATTACAGAATTGTTCTGTTTTGTTTACCTTAATTTTATGTGAATTTACAGCCTACTGTTTGCATTCCCGACGTTTTAATATTTATTATAATATCGCTTTTTTACCTTTCATATGTTATTACGTAACATACACTTCACCATTACGTAGATCAGGTATTTGCTTTTCAACGTAATGGTCGTTACGAAGTTGTTTTCAATCAAAACACATTGAGGATGCTTTGGTGTCATATTGTTGTCAAGTAGACTGCTATCTCTAGGAACTTTGTAACTGGAAAGTCACATTTTTTGTACAATATAATAATTGTTTTTAAAATAAATATGACAAAGAATGCAAATACATTGGTTGCAAACATTTCCAGACAAGGTAAACAATAAGTTTATCACTTCCTGATTAAAAAACGCCAAAGAAGATGTTATTCAAAGCAACAGCAATCCTTTTGTTAGGAAAATGCCTACAAAATAAGCTCCACCCATTAATGCAAAATGAGATTTACGTCATAAAGTGGTAAATTTACAGACACTTTCAAGTAAATTTGTGAAACGTTTTTAATTTGCTCCGATCAAGTGCATGAGCGCCTGTGGCGATGAGTTGACATCAGTATACCAATTGTCAGTGCTCTGAAATTAGGGCCTTACAATTTCTTTTTACTTAAAAATGTGTGACAAAACACCAGTTGTGTGATATTTATAACTTAGAACGTAATAACTAAGTATGCTTTTATAATAAATGTAAGTTAATTTTCAAATAGGGCCATAAATTTGCCAAAAATATATTTTTTTTTAAACTGAAACTTTGCAGAACGATGCGTGTTATATATTGAGAATTTTCTGGCTATTTCTTATTTGTTTGTTTGGGCTTGTTTTTGTTTCTTTTTCAGCTCAAAAACAAAATGAATGTTTGTTAAATGACAGTATATTTATGTGAAATCAGAAAAATACAAAATACTGTTAAAATTTCTGTAAATTTACAGAAAAAGTTTTACAAAGCAGTAAAATTTGGTTAAAAAAGCAGACAGAAATGATTTTTCAAATAAACAGAAAATACATGTGAAACAACCTTTTTTTATTGTAGCAATACAAAGTGTCTGTAAAGATACAGAAAATCTCTATTAAAAGTAAAATACAAAAAGTTTAAGTTAAAAAAAGTCTGTAAATTTACAGAAATTTTTAACAGTGTATGGTAAGGTGTAGCTAGATATAGCTAATAGGACTTGCTAGCGGACGGCACTTAGCAAAAAGTAAGAGGTAAAATAGTAATTTGGGGGACTTGATCTGTAATTGCAGTGAGATTAGACACACAACATATTAGAAGAAATTTACACTTTGCAATGGCAGAAGAAATCTTTTTTCGACTTTTGGTACCTCCTTTAAACGTTTCTGTAAAAAAAAAGAAATTCCAAAAGAGGGTCGTTCGCACCCCGGATATCACCAAAAGTCAACATTTCCAAAAATATTAGCATTGGCGCTCCACCCAATTTTCCAAACAAAACAACCTGGACATAAATTTTTGGTGTCCCCCTAGGTATGTTGTTTTTCTGATGTTTATTTCATCAATTGAACAAATGTGATTATTCTCACGTGGCCATCTTGTGGCCATCTTGAACACAGAATTAGGTCAAACTCTTGATAGAAGCTCATTTGGAAAGAAAAAATCAAAACCAACGTTGTTCTTGGCATAATTCTATATGGGCAGAATTTTCGTGTTCATCTTACTGAGTTATGTTTTTTAAACTTTGATGCTTTACCAATCGCAAAAACTAATTAATTTTTTTCTGAGCAAAGTTACACGAAAAGAAGGTCCTAGAATGTTACAAGTAAAGTTAATCCAATGGTTTCAAAATCATGTATTCTATCCTAATGAACATTTGATATTTTGGTGTCCCCCACCCTGACGGAGTTATGTTGGTCTTAAACAAACTATTGATGAAAATGGATCTTTTAATTTTATATTTAAACTGCGAACAGTGTTAAGTGTTGTATTTGAACGTATCCAGCTCAGCTTAACGTTATAAAATTAAACTGGCAGTTAGAATATTTGGTTTTATGGGGACACCGATTCTTGGTGTCCCTGTATGGCGAGCAATCGGTATCAAATCATGGGGAATTGACACCTACCAATTTAAATCGACACCTACCAATTTAAATTGACACATACAGCCAGTAGACAACGGTACGAAAAAGCCTTTCTTTTCTTGTGGGAGTATGCATGACGTTCATGACGTCATAGCTCATTAATACGTAATTAGATAAAACTTGCCATTTTCGAGGGCTTATATACCAATTATTAGGTTGTTTTAAAGTAAACCAATGGTTGAATTTTACTAATAAGAAATGCGAAAATCGAATTCTGCCAATTACAGGTAACTTCAAGCATTGCAAAGTGCATTTTGGCCAAATTTTGGAAAAGTTACGTAGCTGCATCTGAACTGTTCAGAAAATTCGATTTTTGTTATTTAATCGCGCTATTTCCAATTTTAAAAACTTGCATATTCGATGAAAAATTTCTTAATCTACAATTTTAAATAAACTGCTTTTTTAACCATTCTTTAACGAAGTCAAGTTCACGGCAAATACAGGGCGATTCGTTGACCAGTGGCTTCGTGAACAAGAACCTCCCCACTGTTCTCCATTGTACTGGACGTACTGATTGTGCGAAATAATTCGATGAGTAGAGAATATCACGAGTGTACGTTGAGTCAACCGGTACCATAAGTCGGTCATTTTCGTAATAATCAAATGAGGGGATTACACTTGTTTCATGACCGACTCAAGGTGGCCCTTGGCTACGTTATATCCATTGTATAAAATATAAATTCAAAAGAAGATATGTGATTTTATTTCAATCAAGGGGTACATCATAAATGTAAACATTCTGGTAAAGGTTCCATGGACTGCAGACTTTGTTCAAAATAATGAACCAACAGCAAATATCTGCATGATTTCTAGTAAGCAGCTGGCAGAACTGTGTCATTGACTGATCTTACTCAGTACCCAGTACGCATTATGCTAGCGGTCCGCTGGCCGTATATGGCGGAAAAACGCTGGCGGTTTAACACTGACGGCCCGCTAGCGCACCGACGGACGTTTTTGTACAGTTGTGTCTTGGCGGAAAACCGCCAGCGGACCAATAGTGGACCGCCGGTGAAATTTTTTGTACAAAGTACATGTTTCTGTTCTTAGGAAATCTATCAAACTACCTACTTAAGAAGACTTTTCATAAAAGAGAAGTTTTAGGCCTACTTCTGGTAGGAGTTGTTCCACATAAACAGGTCAGCTTGCCTACATCCTTAGCTGTACTCATGCACTGAGCTCATGCTTTAACAATAATATCCAGGAAGTCCATTGTGATTGGTCAGTGAAATTGTGTGCACAACACAAAGGGGATTTCAAATGCAAGCTCATTGTAGTGTAAAGCTTCTGATGAAGTGTGTTGGTCTGTATAGGCTATTCACATAACAAAGGCAGTGTATGGAATTACCATTTGCTGGCAGTCAGTGTAAAGGTATAGCAACTTCTGCATACAGTTGTTGAATGCAGTCAGAGCAAAGAACACTACTTTTGTCAAGCGATATTTTCGCATCCGCCATCGTGGAGTGTTGATGGTAGGCCTTATATTGTTCTTGGAACTTTAATACCTCACATGGGAACGATCAGTGAATTCTCTACTGCTGGCCAAACCAAGTTCTTTGAGATACTAGGACATGGCCATAAAACGGCCTAACCTTTGCTGACGGAAGGCCTAACCACTGCTGAAGAATTACATTCCTATTTGCATATAAACCAGAACATGCAGGATTTACACATTTTTTCTACTTGTAGACATTTGGAATACTTTTTAGAGCTGTTACTTGATCAGAGTCTTATCCCAGGCTATAACTAAGTTCTGTTGGACTGAACTTTTGGACTGTAAAGCTGACCAGTTTGAAATGAGCGCCATTTTGCATGATTATTTCCTGACAGTTAAAGCTTGAAGGCATTTTAATTCTGTACTGGCATTGACACCATATTGTTTATAAAGGTCATTATCTTCTTTGGGGCCATTGTAACAAGCAATCTGTGTTTAGCTAACTCTCTTGCAAAATGGACAATAAAGGAAATGAATGAAATATCATGATGAATGAAAAATCACCCTCTGTAAAATAATGGAATAATCCTATACCACAAGCCTGTTACAGCTGGTGGTCCGCTAGTGGACCACTGGCGTTCTCTAGCGTTTTTCCGCCGGAGGACCACCGTAGAAAAGCTGGCCATTTCGGCGGCGGTCCGCCGGCGTTTTACGCTAGCGGCCCGCCAGAGTCACTGCTGGCGGACCGCTGGTGGACCGCTAGCATGTTGCTAACTGGGTAGAGAGTAATTAGGCCCTGATAGGTAGAACTCTCAGGCCAGTTAGCATGTTTCATCCTTTTTGTTTTGGGAGGGGGTATTAAGTGTGGTGATAGGGTGCTTCCTGTGGAAATGGGCAATACTAGACTCTCTTAGATTTCCTGTTCAATGCAAGATCACTTCATGCATAAGCATTTGGGAAGGATATTTCAAATTGACACTGGAATCTTATATTGAAATTAACATCTCAGTAAATAAACCTGGAGGAACATATCAATGGAAGCAAATGATGCACTTAACAGTATTTCTTGAATATGCCCAATGAAAAATTTGTCTTTGCCTTAGGATTTTTGTCTTTGGATTTGCTGAGGAAACTTTATTTCACTGACTGAGGCAGGGATTAGCTACCCCCCATTTCTCAGTATAACATGCAATCCTGCTACTGCAATTATTCTACTGATAAGTACCAGCAGGGTAGTTAACTCCTTGCCAGTACAGTGATTGTTTTAAGGTTAACATTGACAATTAAGTTCTTCCATGACTGGTAGAATCTGATTGTTTGGGGCTGTTTGTTTAGGTTTGGTGGTTTGACTTTTGATAGGGTTTGGACTTCATGGCATCTTATGGGACCTTGGCCCTCCTTTGCCCTTCAACCTGTTATGTTATGTTAATTGCTGCTAGCTGTTCCCTTCAAAATTCTAGGCCTATACAGGCCTGAACTGGGCAGCAACTAGCTATGGGTGTGCAACACTTTCCCACAAATAAATCCACATACCACTTAATACATTAGACTGACTGTTGCAATGTGCAATGCTCAGTCCAGAATGACAAGCAAAAATATGCAATTCAAGCGCACACTATTTTAGTTGTAACTCTCTCATTTGCCCACAGATAAAGTCCTGATTTCTACAAAATATTATTGTGAGTCATTATATCATGGTAAGAAACCCAACAATACATGACCTTTAGGTTTTGTACTTAGATCTTCAAGTTTCATATGCAACTCATTGGTAGAAATCATGACTTGAGAAAATCACCAAAATGTCTGGAAGACTTACCTTAATTTATCGCATAAAACAAGACTAACAAGTAATATTCCAGCAGCACATGAACTGAAAAATGGTACTAATCCAGTCCTCTGTTTATTCTCAGGATACTGAAAAGTGTAGAGATTTAGCAATACACTGTACCAAACAAACACACAGTGACACATAGCACTGCATGCACTGGGCCTGGACAATTAATTCCTGTGTAAATAGGCGCGTTGTTAAAGACACTGGAAAGCCTGAACGACCATTTACCTTATAAGGCCATTGGAACAACTGTTCTAAGGATTCCACAAAACTAGTAGTATAGTGAGGGCCTGTAGATAGCTAGCTCAGATGAACTTGACATCATGTATTGTTATGACTCAATCAGTGTTGTATTGGTTGGCATGTATAAAATTGCATACTTACAACGTGCGTTGCTGGCTCACCACTAACGTCCCATACAAACCTTGCAAATGTACACGCAAAACTATCGAATTTCAAGCGAATTTTCTAGGCACCATTACAACATTGCATGATCATTTCCAATCGCAAAATTGATACCAATAGGAAGCTAAGACTCTTTTCTAACTGATTTTACCAAATTAATCTGTTTTTATTCTTTAACGAAGTCAAGTTCACGGCAAATATGCAACAACTTTTTAAGCCTTGAAAAAGGTTACCCTATTTCGTTACCTGATTTTTCACTTACTACGATCAATCGAAAAATGTTCAAAGTCTTTCTAGGAAAATAAGACTTTCGAAATTCGAATAACCATGTTTTGGTACTTTGTTACGCCTTCTATTGCATAATTCATCAACGTAAACCTAAGGATATATCCAGTATTAGTTCCGCGAAATGGCATCAGTTGCTTCAATTTTTGGGGGCGGGGCTACAAGAGAACTTGGTTTTCAGCTCATTAACTCGCCCGTTGTCCGATGGCTGCATACCAATTTAAATCGACATATACCAATTTAAATCGGCACATACCAATTTAAACTGACACATACCAGTTTAAACTGACACATACCGATTTAACTTCGACAAATGCCAATTTTAACTGACACATACCAATTTAAATCGGCATATACCAGTTTAAATCGACACCTACCAATTTACCTCATTAACATATTTGATATCCCGATTTCGCAACCCCAGCAAAACACATGCTCTTTGCAATCCGCCAAGGCCTCACCACCTCTTTGTACGCATTTAGCCACTGTTAAATGCCCATTGCTGCATGCTCTGTTGAGTGTGGTAAGTTGTTCTCAATGAGCGCACATGTCAGTAGGCCTAATTAGATGATGTTGTTGTACATATCACTCCAGTTTCTTACCAATTGGTTTAAGTCGGGTAGACCTTTTGTCCAGTTGTGGCTCCCTGGCTTGTTTTCAGTACTCCATTGATAACGCTGAGCACAAAGCACAACAAAAGTAGATTCCATTTTTTAACTCTTTCATTTCATTGAGGTGGTGAGGCCTTAGCGGATTGCAAAGAGCACGTGTTTTGCGGAGGTTGCGAAATCGGGATATCAAATATGTTAATGAGGTAAATCGGTAGGTTTCGATTTAAACTGGTATGTGAAGATTTAACCTGGTATATGTCAGATTAAATCGGTATGTTTCAGTTTGAATTGGTATGTGTCAATTTAAATTGGTATGTGTCAGTTTAAATTGGTATGTACCGATTTAAATTGGTATATGTCGGTTTAAATTGGTATGTGTCGATTTAAATTGGTATGTGTCAATTCCCCATGATTTGATACCGATTGCTCGCCATATCCCTGTTATACGCGACAGACATAATGGACCAAAGTATCTTGCTTATATTACGTATGTCGATGGAGAGACGAAAAGTAAGATTTCAAATGTTAAGTCTAGCAATCTAAGGGTGTCGAAGAGGAAAATTTTAATACTTAAATATCATTAATTGGTTAAAATATTGCACAAAAATATGTAAATATTTAGACATTTTGACACGTGAAAATATGTGAGAAAAATGAAACTGACTTTACTAATTTTCGGAAATTTTTGTCAAACTTTTACCATGTTCTTGTCACAATGGGTATTAAAACAAATTCAAATAAAAATTTTCAACCGTTTCAGATTTTCATCATTCTTTGGGAGAAGATTTAATTGTAAGATTTAAGATTTATGTTTAAATGAGTTTACTCATGCATACATAAAGCTTAATGTAAAAGTGTTAAAATGTTAAAAATTGTAAATTCTCTATCATGAGTATAAAATTTCAATCAGATAATATGTTTTTTTAAATTTTGACCTCATGTCACACCATTGTGCCCCCTAGTTTATGTATTGAGCCATTTAACATGTATTTCTCCTTTGCACTAATGTTTTTGTCGATATTTAGCTGATACGTCTTACATTTAAAACACCTGAAAGATATGAATAGAATTTGGATTTCATCCAATGCCATTATATTTCCAGTCGTGGAGGAAAGAGGCCAATTCCAAGCTTTCAACTTTTTCCGCACCATTCACTTTTATTTACATAGGTGTGTAATAAAGAATTTTTCAAAAACATTGAAAATGCTTCCCTGAAATGCGGACAATTGTAACAACTGTGATTATTGTACGGCTTGAACAATTTTTTCATGGTGAGAAGTCATTCCGATATTAGACATAAAAACACTGTTACACCAGCCAACTTGCATACAGTGACCGTTGTTCCTGGATTAAGCCGGTTCAAAAGGAGCATCATACTATCTTGATCACAAGGTGTAAGTCTGAAAACGCAAATCAAAGGGGATTAAAGGACATGTCAAGCGAATTTTGTTAACTGAAAAGGAATTAAAGAATATCGAGCATATGATGTCTTATAGATGTGGGTGTTGGATCTCCATCCATCACAACTTCTTGGTCTGTCAATGTTTTAAGAAAAGATATGTCATAACTGGAAACAGGGGTGTCGATTTGGTTTTCAAAGTGGGGGGGGGGGGGGAGAGGGCATTTGGCCTAATTTTTTCTCCTATCCTGGTAAGGTGTGTCCAGCGACGGAGCGAGACATTTTTTGGGTGGGGGCAGGGGGGTGGGCAAGCATCCAGATTTTACGATTTTTTTTTAATGTGAACACCACTGTACTAAGGCCGCAACTTGCGACGCGCGAAGCGCACTGAAATTTTTGCCATTTTTCAAATATTTAAAAATATGAAGCTTGTATTACAGAAAGTTTGGATTCTGGGTTTCCTGTAAGAAAATTAGAAAAGTTGGGGGATTGCTGATGAATTTGCATATCCCATTGGCAAATCTGAGATTAAACGGCGATCAGATATCGTTGTTGCTACATAAGTATGTTATCTAACCACTACGAAATGAGGCTCTGTGACGAAATTTTTTGAGTCAAGAGCTCAAATTGGAGAAAATTTTGAATTTTATGAAAGAAAATTCATTAAACTAGCACCTGAAATCTGGTGTCACATACAGCAAATTTCCATTTTTTCACTTACAAAGTCCAGAGCTCGGAAAATTTTACTCAAGGTATGAGCGAGCACTTCTGCTTAGGAATCGCAATTTGTTGCACGCGAAGCGCGCAGAAAATTTTTCTTCTGTGAGACAAATAATGACGAATGAGGAGCTTACAATGGGAAATTTCGAAATTTCAGGAGTTGTCAAAACCACATAGTAGATTGGTTTCAAAATTATAGCAAATTTCCGAATTCATCATTTTTCAGAGCCGCCTGTCCACTGTTGCTACGCCACCCGGTGTCTAAGTGAAGTGGCCCAGATGCGCCAAATGTTTTAATATTTTGAGTAACTAGGAAACTCCAAAGATTTCAAAACATGATTTTGAAAGTGTGGGTAATTACCTCAAAGGACTATACGGTCAATTTAAGTACCGGGTGTACTCTATAAGTAATTGGAATCACAACAAAATTTGTCATAGTGTGCGAAAGATTTGTGCAAAAGTTCTAATAGAAAGGAACCATTTGTAACGGGAAGAAGGTAAAATAAATCCATGACTTGATCGAAAGCACACTTCAATCTACAACGGGAAAATCACAGATTGAGGGGCGGGGGAATGGTGCCCACTGGTACGGTGCTACTAAGACACCGTTGCATAGGCCTACCCGTGTAATAGTGTTGATACAAAAACATTATAATATGTTTTTTCGAAAGACACCGCACCTAATCACACACTATCTGCAGACATGGAGGTGTACCTCTAATTCCTGATTGAAGTCTCTTATCTAGCAAACGTCAGTGTGGTTTTACTTCTCTGATAATGGTCTAAATACAAAATGGTCGAATCGCTATACAGAGAAAAGATAAGAGCGTGTCGAAGTTTTGCTTTAGAAATCATACATTTTTGGTTTCGATGATAAGAGAAAGCAATGCATTCATGATGGCGTGCGTGTGTATGTATATATGTATGTGTGAGTGCGCTTGCGTGTATGTGTGTGTGTGTTTGTGACACTTTCCTCGTTAACACGATATCTCAAGATAGGAATGTCTGACAGTTTTCAAACTTGGTACACCGATGTGCCATATTGAGAGGAAGCCCCCCATTGTTTTGGTGGAGGTCAAACGTCATCTGGGGTCACCAGGGGTCAAAGTCTGAAAACGTTGTTAACGCGATATCTCAAGGAAGGAGACTTGGATAGATTTCATATTTGGTATGTGGATGCGTTATAGTCAGAAGATGGTCCTTATTGTTTTTGGCGTAGGTCGAAGGTCATCTGGGGTTACCGGGGGTCAAAGTCTGAAAATCTTGTTTACATGATATCTCAATAAAGGAATGCCTCACAGTTTTCAAAGTTGGTACATAGATTCACCATATTAAGAAGAAGAACCCAATTGTTTTTTGTGGAGGTCAAACGTCATCTGGGGTCACCAGGGGTCAAAGTCTGAAAACCTTGTTAATGCGATATCTCAAGTTAGGAAATTTGGATAGATTTCATATTTGGAATGTGGATGCGTTATAGTCAAAAGATGGTTCCAATTGTTTTGGGCGTAGGTCAAAGGTCATCTGGGGACACGGGGGTCAAAGTCTGAAAATCTCGTTAACATGATATCTCAACATAGGAATGTCTCACAGTTTTCAAACTTGGTACATAGATGTGCCATATTAAGAGGAAGAATTCTGTTGTTCTTTGTGGAGGTCAAAGGTCATCTGGGGTCAACAGGGGTCAAAGTCTGAAAACCTTATTATCGTCATATCTCAAGGTAGGAAGCTTGGATACATTTCATATTTGGTATGTGGATGTGTTATAGTCAAAAATGGCGCCAATTGTTTTTGATGGAGGTCAAAGGTCATCTGTGGTCATCGGGGGTCAAAGTCTGGGTCATAGCCCACTTGGCGGACATATTTTGCAGAAGCACTTGCACTTGCTTCTATATTTTGCACTACTTAATAACAAAGGATAGTTACACATTCAACACCTGCTAAGAAGACTTGGTGGACTTGAACAGAAAATCTCTGTTAAAAATCTTGATTGTTTCCCTGCCCCAATGATTGCATACCTTCAGCCAATCACAACTCGCGACACATTCAATTCAACTTCAGTGTGTACGGCTAGCTGGAGGACCCAGCAAATTTAACAATGGAACATCGTAAAAAATCGCGATTTGAATTATATATTGGTGGAAAAGTAACTAAACTGACGATATTCTACCGTGACAATTCTTGACATATAGAAAGAATTGAAAACTCAAAGTGTCTAGCTCCCTAAGCTAAAACGATTAGGCCGAAATATATGGTTCGATTGAGCAAGTGGGCTAGTAATTTCTGCCTAGGCCTAACGTTAGGCCTACGTTTGGGCTAGTCACAATCAGCAGCACATCCCTTTCACAAAGCAGGATCGAGTACCGAAGGGGGTCAACAAAAATGCACTCTGCTAAGAACATCAAAAATATTTACAAGGCATGTGTAAAAGACCCTTATACAACAATCTGAAATACTTTTGTGAGTTTTAGGTGTAGAGATTTTCTCTACGATGTAATTTTTTTCAGCATGTCTTGGCTTTTTTTGCTATTGCCTAACGTATAGCATATATGTACATGTTGAACCTATCCTTCCATGTATGTTTGTCTGTAATATCCTTAAGCCTAAAGGGAAATTTAGCAGTGCAGCAGTGAATGTTTTCTTTCTTATTTTTATTCCTAAGCTTCTAGCAATATTTTATTTGTTCTAGAACATGATATAAAAGGATGCAGGGGCATATTTTGCTAGCAGAGTGGTGTCTGCAGCGTATGAAAACTTACGAGAAGCTGTTCAAAAGTTCTCCCATGTATATTACGTATCAGTGCCATTGCAAAATATTGTCTCGACTCTACAGTCTTTATGAGGTTGGTTCAGACCTCCAGGGGTCAAAGACTAGAAGCCTTTTTAAATAAGATCTTTCAAGATAGCTGTCTGTCCATTTGCCTGTCTGTATGTTTGTCTATTTATCTTTTTATGGCTTTTGTGGAGGTCAAAAGGCCATCTGGAATGACAAAATTATTTTTTGAACATGCTAGGATAACATTTGAATGAGAAGATAATGGTGCATGATGGCACTGTTTGAAACGGAACATTTTTATGTGTCATTGAAACCTAAATGCATTTTTGCATTTTGGTTCTAAATAAAGTTGCATGCAGACTGTGCATCGAGACATTTTCAGTTTCCTTAAAATGTGTTTGCCAATTTTAGCCAGCCAGGCTGATCATTCACAAGAGGCCACAGATTTCACAAAAAGGGGACAGTCCATTTTCTTCTTATTCCTAAATGTTGTGATCCTTCCTAGCCAGACTTGTTGTCCTATGCACACGAACAGTCGACATAATCATAGAGACCGATGAATAATGTATGTTTCATATGCAAGTAAAAAAGAACTACAATGAGACTGCAAGCGCTGGAACGCGCGAAAATTTGGGGGATTTGCATGTTAACATGTAGATTTATTGATAGAGAAAGCTGTTCGATCGTAATCGGTAGAGGACACCTTTCACAACCTCTAGTCTTTTTTGGTAGTTCCTAATTTTTAAGTTTCACGTCACAAAAAAAGTGTGGGGACTTTTAGGTTAGTGCCTCCTCCAAACAAAAAATTAGGAAGGACATATCCGCCCTGCCCCCCCCCCCCCATCGACTCCCCTGACGGGAAAATCAAATATGTATCATATGTTGTAAATAAATACAAAACAGTGAAAATACAGGGAGGGAGTGGAAACTCTAGGTTGAAGATGAGAAGACTCCTTAGCTGCTACATTTTAAGCTATTTTAACGAGAGTTTTAACGTTTTTGGAAGACGACACAAATCCTACCCGTTTTATTTTACACTGTATACTCTCAAAATTTTGCTTGAAAATAAACAAAATTTACCTGAATCTTGATAACATGTTTCTTTTCAGGACATGACCGGAGGCAATTCATTTTAAACTCAGAGGAGGTAATTACTGTTAACTAACTTTGATATATATATATATTTTTTTAGAAATATCTGTATTATAATTTAATGTTTTATGAACCTCTAAAGACCCAATGAAGACAATAAAATGATTTATTCTAGCATATATATCGTCTTATTGACAACATGATGAAAAGGTCCCTCTTACTTTTTGTTACATTATTCTTCTCTGCCTAATTAACTCTTATCGCTTCAGGGCGGAAAAGAAGCCCACTACATGCAGACTTGATTAAGTCAAGTTTCATATCTGATTTATTGATTGACAGTAAAAGATGTGTTTCAATACACAAAAAGTTACGTAACATTTGGGGTTAGCTGACGGGTCAGTCAGCATGTGTTGATTGCTTTTCAAGCAGTGTGAACTCAGTGAAAACATAGCTCATTTGAGGTCACAGATCTTGTAACAAACTCAGATATTAGTTACACCCCACACCGCCTTCGATGTACTAGGGTGTCTATGTTGCTTTTTCAAGAAGCGACGTCACAGCATGAGTATAGGAAAATTTTTGGTTTGTTATCGGTCTTCCAGAATAATTACCTGCAATGAAATGTATTATATTAATATACAACACGAACTGCCTTAAAGTACGTCACAGCAGATCGTTTTGTATTCATGTCGCATTTATTCTGTCTGAACCATATAAAAATCTCATGAGACATAACGTAACAGGAATCCGGGTTTGATTACCCGTGACCGCATCCTGGTCAATGTTGACCAGGGTGTTTTTAGAGTGTAAGACCTTCTATTGGACGTGCGCGCCAATTGAGTGAAAAGTACCCCTTCCGTTTTGACAATTCCTCCGTCTTCCAGGTCCGTAGCCAGACAAGGTTTTGAATGGGGTAGCAGATTTGTTTGAGGGGCGAATTTTTCTAGGGACCAGGTATGGTTAAAAAATGCTTATATGTGCTGTCAAAAACCTTTTCGGTGCGAACAATTTCTAGGGGGCCGCCTCTTTTCTCCCCCATGACCACGTACATGTTGTCCTCTTGTTACAAAGAGAGGTGGAATTTAAGAAGGATCTCACAGCTGAAAGCAGAATGGTTATTAGTATGACTTTGTGCTTCTTAAAGTCAAGCAATTGAGAGTTGAGTACTTTTGGGACGGTGATAGGACCATGTTGATATGGGCTAACGTAACACCCAGAGGATTATTCAACATGAGAGTGAACGTTGTTTGTATAAGGAAACTCCAATGGAACTTTTGTGCTTATGTTTTGAAATGAAAGATGGATTTTGAGGACTGTGCGCGAAGCATGCCGAAAATTTGGGGATGCACTTCATTGCCCACAGAAAAAAAACTACGCATGCGTGCTCAGCACTCGCCGAAATGGGTCAATCGCCCTGACTGGGGCCATCTACTCTAAGCTCTGACAATTGCAATGTGTTGCAAAAATCGAAATGCCTGTTAGACGAGCGAAGTGCGCAGAAAATATTGGAGTCATGTTGCAAAAAATGCACATTTTTAATTTCATGAAGAAAGTAATTTTTAAAGTTTTGTTTTAAAGTACCTGCCATGTAATTAAGATCAAGAAATTTTTTTTACCGTCCGGATGGTCGTCGGAAATTATACTTTTTGTGCATTTTAGGTTCCCGCAGGAAAATAGAAGATCTTTTTCTTAAATTACAAAGAGTGTTTGCCATAGTGCGAAGGCTGGATATAGAATCCTCCATACGATACTAGGAAAAAGAGAATAGCACTTCGTAATGACTCATTTCTGTGTTTATTTAGAATCACGCCTACACGTAATGACAGTATTTGTGGAAATATTAAATAATGACATAAACACATCATTTCAGAAACGTTTGGCGTTATCGCTAGTTAGGGAAGAAAGTGAAAAGCGACTCTTTCTTAAATTATGGGAGGAACTGTATACAACTAACTGTCTGCGGGCTAAATGAAGAGGAATATAGATGAATATTTTCACCTAAGGTCTTCACCAGTACTAGTTCGTAATTTTGGGGTGCTGATGATATTTTGGAGGGAGCTAAAGCCCCCTATTTCCCTTCCCGTATAACCGCGCCTGACGATATTTCAGGCATATTTTTGGCAGTTTCGTCTGTTTTCAAACACACTGTTACTGAAATAAACGGAAAAATTACACAATATTCAAATGTTCAATTTTTGTGGTAATATTGCAATATTATGATGCACCATACTTTCGGCGGCAATTGGGATGATTTCGTTGTACCGTAATAGCCCTGATAGCAGTACAACAAGATACAGTCAGATACTAGACCCTTTAAAAAAATAGAAATCAGCTAACTAATGCCTCTAATTAGCTTAACAGGCCTGAAACATATGCATAGTTGCATGAATATAAACAATTGGGACGACTGTTAACTCCCTAAGGGACCCTTAGACCTTAATCAAAGAAGGAACGGATTTTAAAGAAAATACAAGAGAGAAAATTGAGTAATACGGGGGACCGACCCCACCATATATATTTTTAGTTATAATATGTCTATATATAATACACCTGTTTACGGAGTAGTCTTAGGCCTATTGTACACTTTAATTCGCATCTGGAGAAAATATCCGTTGTCATCGAATGATAAAAATATCTGTGTTATAAAAATCAAAATATAGTTGGATTTGACAGTTTCATCTAACGTATCCTATGGCCTGTAAAAATCTTGATGCCTAGTCAAACGTACAGTTCCAAGTTGTTACACTTGTTACCTAGGCTGGTATCTATCTAGTTAAAAAAAAAAAAAAAAACTAATAACAATTTTTTTAATAATCTCGGTATTTACGTCTAAGACGTGTACAGTTCAATAATTTAACGCTCGTACCGTTTGCTTAGTTGGCTTCCTAAGCTCATTCTTCGGGACAACACGATTCCATTTTTGACTCCAGCCGTCAAACTGCACCTCAAAACCTGGGCCAGCATCGTCGCTTTCGGGACCAATTGAATTTCCTTCATCGATCCATCTTAAAACTTTTCCTTTACACCAGTATCCAACAAGGTCAAGAGCTTCCACACGTTCTCCTAGTTGCGGGAAATCTGCTACTTGATCGGATTCCGACATTTTTCTCGTAAAACTTTAATAACGATAGCTTCTAAAACTGTAAAAGTATCCGAGAGCAAATTATGCGTAATGTGATACTTCGGTTACGATTTCAAATTACTGTTCTGAAAATATACGCCCTTGTTGCAGCTCTCCGCTGCATTAGTGCAGTGCATAATTGTATTCAACTTGTTTCTGAGCGGTGGGAGTAAGTTGTGAAGTGGAACGGCAACTGGGCAGTACGGCCCAACGACTGAGGGCAGTTGTTTGAAATCAGAAATCACTCTTGTGGGTCTTATAAGCGATCAACAATGATTGTGGCATCGACTTCTCATGTGTTTTTGGTGAAAAGAACATAAATTACTCCCTCTGGTACTTTATTTAGAGACAAGACTCCAATATAAATTTTCTATTTCAACAGAAAACTCCAATGATGTCATTGAACGACCTTCAAGGTAACAAAATATATTTAAATCATGGTTTTCGAAATGTTTATAATATTTTTGGTGCCATAAATGAGAAGAGTTAAAGGTCAAGAGCAGACCTCACATAAAGGTAAAGTGCAGACCCCAAATAAATAAATCCCTCAATAGTTGTCTTATTTTTGTTCAAAGTATATTTCATCATATTTTAGGATTTCAATATTGCATGTGTAACTGAGATCAACCAAGCAGTAACTTCTAGTAAACTTCCCATTTGAGGAGAAAAAAAATGCAACATCACATCACACAGGACAGACTACTTAATTACTTCAATTTGGAACGACTGCCCTTGTCCTTTAATTAATTAAGTAAGATGAAGAAAGTAGCCTATGAATGCAGATATTCCTTTATCAGCTTTCAACAATGGCTTTCGTAAACATTTTTAAATTTGTCAAACATAATATAAAGATATCAGGTTATAAAAATTTAGCCAAAAAGTCTGACAAAAATCGTTCACTGAATCGCACACATAAATGATAAATACAAAGAGGTTACAGAAAAATTCTGGCATTTTTTCAAATTTGGTTGAGTCCCCGAACCCCCATAAAACCGCGCTCGCATGCTTTTCTTCTTTTTCCCTTCTTTTTTTTCTCTTTTCACATTTTCTTGTGAATAAAGGGGACGGTCATTCTGGTCCCCTGTTGTTACCCGTGGGTCTTAATATAAGGTTTGGATTTTCTGAAACCATAGTGTAAGTTCCATTAGACCCTAATGAAAAGAAGGAGTACTAATTCTAAATAATCATCATATTTCCATGGGAATGCAATGAGTGGTGTTCATGATAGCTAAGCTAAGTTGTTACTTTTAATACAAAACGAACATAAAGCAAGCACAAACGATGTCATATCCTCACATGCATTTAGTTTCTCTGTAATCCTCACTTTGGCGAGCAATCGGCATCATATCATGACGAATTGACACCTACCAATTTTATTCGACATGAACCGATTTAAATCGACACATACCAATTTAAACTGACCCATACCAATTTCAATCGACACATACCGGTACCATTTTAAATCGACGTATACCATTGGGTTCGACATATTCCAATTTGGATTGACATATTCCAATTGTAATTGACATACACCAATTCAAATTTGTATTTATTTAATCATTATTTAATGCCGCTGGCTGTCCTGTTGCTGAGCATGCTACCTTGCTATCTGAGCGTGTATGGTAATTAGTTATTTGATGTGGCAAATCTCAGTTTCTAACCAATTGGTTTAATTTAGGCAAACCTTGGTTTTTCCCAGTTGTTCAATGGGCTTGTTTTCACTGGCTTGTTTTTCCTTCTCCATTACTAATGCTGAGAACGAAGTACAATGGCAGCATTGATTCCATTTTCAAACTCTTAAAAGTCATTGAGGAAGGGTAGCCTTGGCGGACTGCAAAGAGCATGTGTTTTGCGGTGGTTGAGAAATTGGAATATCTAATATGTTAATGAGGTAGACAGGTGAGTGTCGATTTAAACTAATGTGTGTATATGTCAGTTCAAATAGGTATTTTTCGATTTAAATTGGTATGTGTCGTTTTAAATTGGTATGTGTCGATTTAAATTGGTATGTATCAAATAAAATTGGTATGTGTCGATTTAAATAAGTACATGACAGTTTAAATTGGCATTTGTCAAAATTAAATTGGCATGTGCTAGTTTAAATCGGTGTAAGTCGAGTAAAATTGGTTGTGTCGATTTAAATTGATATGTGTCAAATTAAATCGGTATTGGTCGAATTAAATTGGAATAAGTGATTTGAAACCGATTGCTCGCCATACCTCACAATCATCTTTTTCTTCAAATTCAACGTTTAATGGTAATGGTCCATTATGAGACACATAAAAGTTGAGCACGTTGCACTCCCCGGAGTTTTAGGCCTGTTCATGTATTTAGCAATCATACTGGGAGAGGAAAAAGGTAGAAAAAACAAAGCATTCATCAACATCGCTTGGAAGTAGTAAAACATTTGCTTGTCTCAAGCTCAGGTTTAATCACGAATGTCTGAATGAAGCAACTGCAATTTTTGTTATCTCTACAAATAAATGTCCACTTTGAAGTTTCACCAATCGTGTTCATGTAAATTTATTTTTATTATTTGAAAGTAACAATTTTGCTTGAACACATTCTTTTATTTATTTCATAGGAAAAAAGGCCATGCTCATTTCTCAGCTAAAAACCAAGTACCAAGACCTGTATGACGCCGTCCAGCCCATCCCTTACATCCGAGATAGACTGTATTGTGTAGACAGAGTGTTTGTTGAGGGTGGTATTGAATATTTAGTTGCAAATGACAGAATAGGAGGACAAAAGACATGGGGAAAACTATCTTCATATCATAGTGTACTAGATGATGACCGAGCGAAATCAATTCGGCGAATAATCGAAGGAGAGCCTGGTTATGGTAAATCAACATTGACTCTGCAGCTGAGCTATGATTGGTGCAATAAAATTGCGGTATCGTACTTGAAGGGCATCGATATATTGATTCTTTTACGACTGCGTCAGTTAGGTGGGGTTACATCAATTTATAGAGCAATAAAACAGTTTCTGTTACCAAAAGATTCCAAGCTCAAAGAAAATGATATTGCCGATATCATTGGTGAGTGTTCTTCAGTGTTAGTAATATTAGATGGCTATGACGAGTACCCAGACCAAGATGGCGATGTTGATTCTGACGTCATCAGTATTATAATGACAAAAATGTTTCAGCAGTTTGAAGTCATTCTAACCACGCGATCTTCATATTTACCCAGAAATATTCCAGCAATCACGAAACGATTAAAGCTGACAGGATTCGACAATGAAGCTCGAAATCAATACATTCGCAAAGCTGTTGTAGGTGATGACGTGGCAGCGGCTGAGCAAATAAAACAAAGACTCAAAGAAAACCCGGTCCTTAGTGACCTTTGCCAGGTTCCTTTATTCTTTGTGATGTTTGCCCACTTGAGTCACGAGAGTAAACAATTTCAAAAATTCAGTTCTGTAACAAGTTTCTTTCGTTACATGATCTCATGCTTCCATAGTCACATGAAAAATAAAATGGAGGACGATAATGTAGAGAAATATGACTTGTTTGAAACCGAGCATAGAGAACTTGACAATTTAGCTTTTGAAGGATTGAGTCGCAAGGATCAACAAATAGTGTGGAATAAGCAATACATGTGTGAAAGGCTTGGACAGGACTTTTATGATCAATATGTGCGCATTGGGATTTTAGTTGAAGAAGAGGTTCTTGATATTTCTGATGATTCAAATGCAATAATAACTGAACACATTCAGTATAAAATTGAGGTTAGGTTTTTTCACAAACTTTTTTGCGAATGGTACGCGGCACATCATTTGTCGGAGTATGCATCAAGTGATGATGTGACCTTTGACCCTTGGGAAGGATCAGAACCAGAGTCTGAAGTATCTGATTCTGAGGAAAACTCCGTAAATAATCACCAGGAGAAAGATAATGACTACGTAAGTCATATTGAAGGCCCAGCAGATCATTATCTGAAATATCTAGACCCATTTGACCTTCAATATGTCTACCGCTTTGCATGTGGCTTGAATCGTGTCGCTGCCGGTAAGATTATTAAATACTTAAACACCAGGAGGGGAGGAGAAAAATTTGCTATTTTATGCATTCTTGAAAAAAGTGGAAAAGTGGAGGATGTGCTGAAAGATGTAAAAGACTTGTGTTCACGGCATGTTAAAATCAACGAGAGGGACTCCTTACTTCTGCAAAGATCGACAATTCAGCTTCTAGAAATCGCTACAGCTCACGAGGTAAGTTTCAATGAGTATGGAGTTGGCTATGTTATTTACATGTACCTGGATCTACAGCATATGGTCACCCTCTATAACTAACTACTATAACAATAGACACAATTTCATAAAAGATTTCCCTCACGTTTTTGTAAGGCTGCTCATATACAGCAGACTCTCTACCTATCAAACAGAGAAACAAGAAAAGTTCCTCCAATTTTAAGTACGTTTGCTTGGTACGACTTCCTTTCAACTTAACAAGATGTTCGGGCGATGTATCTAACTTAAATTTGGTTCTGGTTATTTCCTCTACATCACCTTTTCAAGTTTTATACTCTAAGAACGTTGGGCATTTTCTTTGTTGGTGAATTTGATTTTGTTCAGAAGTTGGTTAAATAATTACTCAACGTTTGGTAACGTCGACAAATCACTATAACCAACACTTCTGTCAAATATACTTTATCATTACTGGTTATTATTGGAGTGAATCTTAAGGAATTGTGGGTAAACTCCCCGCTGTCAACAGTAATTTGTTCGTTAAAGCTATAATGCCGAGACGTTGGTGCGATTACTGAGGAGTCCAGGACTAGGTGGCGGCGAGACGGGACGGGGGCCATGAGGGGGCATTTCACCCTCAGATTTTTCCTTCCCCCCAAGTTGCCCCCAAAATAAAATTCTTGGAACAGAAGTGGTTGAGGCATATGTGTGTGTGTTTGTGCTGGGGTGGGGTTGGGAGTGCATTGGCGCCTGGTTGAACGTGCAATTGATACTGACAAAAAGTTTGCCTACATGCCCTTTAAGTAGGCCTACATCCTTCGGGATTAGGTCAGGAGGTCAGGGGTTCCCAATCTTCATGTGGTACGCATATCACTATTGTTACAAAGTTGCCCTGTTTGGCAGTACGCGGCGTGGCATGATAGTGTGCTTGATTTATTTTTTCTATTGTTTCTTATTTTCCCTTCTGCATCCATTAACAACCGTATTTCTGTAGGCTGCACGCCAACTGATGATTGCGTTCTGCTTAGATGGTGTCACTAAAGCTTAACACTACTTCAGCACTTTGCCCATCCCCCACCTCCTCCAAATGAAAAAGTCTGATTAAGCCACTGAAAAGTATTGTGGTACTCAGTGGTACCGCGCAATTGCGAAATGAAACTACCAAAGAAAAAAGTTGTTAACCTTGGAGTTAGATCATCCGAAAAAAACAATTAATATACGTCTCCTGGGACTTAATTTTTTCACCCGGAGGTATGCTTAACCCTCAGCGCTTTGCCCCCTGAGCCCCCACAGGGCCCCCGCTTTTCCCCTGGACCCCACCTCAAGACATCGCGCTTCCCGCTTGATTTCGCGCTCAGAGAGAAAATCTTTGCCGACTCCCTCCCGGCATTTTCCTTTTCCCTCAGTTTGACCTCTAATATTTGACATTCTGGCGCCGCCGCTTTTTGGTCTTCAACCAACATTTAAGTCAGATATTCTTGAGCAAAATTTAATCAAAGCAATGGCATAAAGTCACCCCAATTTCGGGTTATACCCCAAAACTTAGCTGTTAAATTTTAAGGTATGTTAATTACAAGAGTACGTGGGTAAACACGTCAAGACAGCAGGGCCAAGTTTATACGAATATTGAGTTTTCGTTTACATTGAACACTTCCTGGATTGTTAAAGTCTTCTGCCGTATCTGTGCCTTGATAAAAGCTAAATATTATGATGAAACAGCATGTAACAACGAGATAAACTTTATTCCACATTAGAGACAAAAAAGCAGTTTAAACTGGAATAATTCGTTGGATTTAAAATGTTTCAAACAGTGGCAAAGCCAAGGGGTGGTTTGGCGGTTGAACCCCCCTCCTCATAACCCAACCTTGAAATGAAAAAAAAAAAAAAAAAACACCTAAAGTAAGGATTTCTTCACTCTTCCCTTAGAGTTTTCCCTCATGCCGTGCCTCAGTCCCTCTCTCCATGACGCAATCCTAGCTTCGCAACTGGACTTTCAAATAACAAATATAGTAACAAAGAGACATATTTTCTGTTGGAAAAGTATCAGAAAATGCAGAGATTAAACTAACATGAGCCTTGGATAATTTCAAAGAACTTTTCAAAACTATATAAGTATAGGCCTAAGAAGCGGGGGTGGGGGCTGCGGGGCGACAGCCTCCACTGAAATATGAGGGGGCGGAAGAATGCTTCCGCCTCCACACTTCACGGGTCAGAAAACCCCTTTTTTATTTGTGAGTTTTCTGAACTCTTCTTTCTCATGAAATTCCGGGTTCTCTTCAATACCAGCGCCAATTTGTAATTCATTGTTTCAAAAAAGCAAAATTTTTCTCGCGCCTCAACGTGCAATTCCTGATGCATATTTGCTGTCTCATGAATCAATTTGATGATCGTTTCAACCTCTGGAAATGAAATAAAATGAAATTTGCCATTTGTGACACCAGATCTTCAACTGACACCGGCAACTTTAGTGCTATTTGTAGAAATTTTCTTACATAAAATTTCAAATTTCCTCCAATTTAAAGCTCTTGACTTTAAAATAGTTTGTTTAAAATGAACAGCAAAGTTTCGGAAACTTAAAATTTTATTTGAGAGCTCCTGCTCGTAGATCTTTAAGAAAACATTATATAGCAATGATATTCAGTCGAGCACCGTGCAATCATTGTAAGATTTGCCAACAAAGGACGTGCATAATCTTCGATCAGTAATCCGCCAACCTTTCAAATTTCCCTCTACAAGCAACCCAAAATCTCAAAATGTCTGCAATACAAGCTCCATAGCCACAAATGTTTGTTTCAAAAGTTAAAATTTCGACGCGCCGCGCGACGCAAATTACGTGCCTAATACCGTATCGTTTACACTTCAAAGAAAACTCGGACAATTGGGGTGCTTGAACGCTTCCCCTGAAGAAGTCTTTGTATCTCCCTCCTGCTTAGCTACTACTTACAAGCCTGAGAAATGCCATTTTCGACCGTCTGAGGGATCCGATTTTTCAAAATTTCTCAACGCTCAGCGCCAACTGACTGTGGCGCTCCGCATAAATAGTCTTTCTGGCAAAACTTCAGTCAGGGAATCATTTACCTAGGGTAAGTGCCCTCATATATACCTTTCACCAGTTACCTTTCAACCCTGTCAGTTGAATAGTCTATGAGTAGATGGGTTCTTCAGTAACTGGAAGAATTAAAATGTTATCGATGTTCCTCAGTATCCAGAGGGCAAAGACATTCTGGAATTGTTGTCTACTGTGGCATGACTGAAAAAAAAAAAACGAATTCTACCTTCTTTAGTGCCCAGTTTCATTTGAAAAAATGTTTCTAACATACACAGAAATAGCATAAAAAATGTAACTTTTGCTCAATGGGGTAAGGTGAGGTGCAAAATCCAAAAGTTGCCCCCCCCCCCCCTTCCACTTTCAGATTGTTTCCTACGCCACTGTATACAGGTATTTATATTGGGAGATTAAATTTAAATGTAATTTACTTTTAAATAATTGCGTTCGTTCACAGTTAATTCATTTGGGGGGGGGGGGTTGTCCCCATGTTAATTGAAATTAACAATTTCTTGTCAACAATAGCTCAAAGTAACTCTTGAGTGACTTGCAAACGAGAAGAAATGATGCCATTTCTGGGTGTCTGTGGAGTTACTATTTTGAAAGTTTTTTGTGCGTTCCACGACAAATGATGGTCTTTAGGGTAGCATAATGCATGTTATGGCTTCATCAAAAGAAAAAGTCTCCCATTTTAAGATGTAGATGAGCCACAGTCTAAATCCATCTACCGTATTACGGAAGGAGCTTATCCAGTCTGCCGTGGCGTTAGGGGGGCGGTGGATTTAACTTATTAGTATATGCTTTTAGACTGAATAGAAAGGCTAAACTTCCATCAAGTTCATTTCTAAGTAAGGAGACTATATTGTTATCAATATAAATCAGAATGCCCCCTCCTTCCTGACAGACTTATCTCATGGTCAAAATAATTTTCATTTAAGAAAGACTTAGTAATTACAAAAATGTTGACTTGAGTGTTTTCATGTACTAGTAAGCTTCCAAGTTGATCCATCTTAGGATATTACTCATTTATATTAATAAAAGCTATGTACAGTCCCTTTCTACCTTCTTTATTAAGATTGCAGAAATTACATTGGCCTTTAACAATGAAGTCCCCCTTTGAACACTTGTCTGCACTCTCATCTTGGCAAGATTCCTAATGGAATAGGCAAATTTTTTCTTTGCGTTCTTTCGCCCTTACGATCTGCATTCAACCAGGAAATCATACCTGCAACTGTGTGTTGTGTGGTTTCGCCTCCCTCAGTTATAACACCCCCTATTTGAGTTAGGAGAAAGAAATGAACCACGACGACTCTGATATTCAGAAAAAAATCCCGTTTACGATTCCGTAATTGCAAATGAACAAGGTTTACGTCAGTTTACGTTAGTCTTACATACCGTAAACTCGTAACTTTTAGTGAATACGCATTTAAGACAAATTTACGTGCGTCTTACGCATATAAACTGGAATACCGTGGTTCCGAACTGTTTAAGTTATATTAAATGTAGTACACAGGGAGTGATTTTATTTTGTCTTCAACGCATGTTCTGTTGGGTTTTCGCTTCTGTCTTGTAAGAAAAACAAAAAATATTCCACATCACATCCTTCAAACCCTATCGAAATACCATTTTTCTAACTCAAGATATCTCACTCATAAGATTGGTCATTTTAGTTAAAAAATACATCTGCTTTTCAACAAAGCCACAAGAATTTATGTAATGTGGGCTGATTGCTTCAAATTCCTTTTGTTTTTCTTTATAATTGAAGGTCCTGATTGTCCTGGAAATTTGATACTGTTGGAATGTTTGGATATCTTTTCCTGTAGATCGAGCATTACCCTTCACCATACGTAGGGTACAACCAACAACATTGCTTAATATTGCCTGCAGCGGCATCATAATAACAAATAAATTGAATGCAATGTTAAATTAGTGTGCCACGATGACATCACAGATTTCCAATGATGCCGCAAATCCCAAGAAAATTTGCACTACTCAAAAAATTTGTATCTTCCGAACGCTATTAGCTGTCGAGATGCCGTTTTCACCTTCTGAAATAGAAGATTTTTCTGCGTATTATGAAGTTGACGAGTTTTTCCCCAGAATAAGCCTTTAAAGACACGCTTTTGTGCTGAAAAAAAAAAAAAAAAAACATTTTCAAACATTAAGTTTGCTTTAACAAGCTGTTTACAAATTGAGGGCGACCTTACAAAACGTAATATTCTATTATGACGTTTACACATTGAATACTTCAAACTTACACAACGTTAGCGCTATTACATAGATTCCGCTGTGTTTAAGTCACCTTAAACGTCGAAATGGTTTCCATAAACAAGGTGTTTACAAATTGAGGGCAACCTTACATATCGTATTCTTCTATCATCACATGTACCTCTTGAATACTTCAAATTTACACAACGTAAGCGCTATTACATAGATCTCGTTGTGCTAAAGTAACCTTAAACGTCGTTATCTCGTCAAAAATCAATTTAATAAGCTAAACCACTTTTCTAATCGTTTCAGTTGTCATGAACCTAGATGTTTATATATTAAGCGCGACCTTACATATCTTGTGCCGTAATGTTTACACCTTGAATAAGGTACATGGCACTTACACAACGTAAGCTCTACTTCATATATTTCGTTGCGTTTAAGCCTGCGTAAACGATGTTAACTCGGATCTGATTAAACCCTGACTGAATTATTTTTTCACACGTTCACGTTGCCGTTAAACAAGGTTTTTAAATATTAAGGGTGACATTGTACATCGTAATTTTGTATCGTCGTGTTTACATCTAGAGTATGTCGAAATTACACAACGTAAACAGTACTCAATAGATCCCCTTGCATTTAAGAAAATGTCGATAAATCGACACCAACCTGCCAGGTATTCCTCGAAATAGAATGCTTTCGTTAAAGTTTAAGTTGAGGTAAAACAATGTGTGAATAAGTTTAAGACCCACACTCTAAAATTAAAATAGTGAGAGTGAAAGTTGAATGTTCCCTCCAAGAGAGTGGAAATTCACTCCAAGAAAAGTAAATTTCACTCCAATAGAACTAAGTTTCACTCTTGTGAAACTTCGTTCCCTGTGTGCTGACACCCGTAAATGATTGAATTTTCAGTCTTCTTGGAGTAAACCTTACTACATGAATTGACACTCAAGAGGAATGAATTCACATTTTCCAACTCTATTAGTAAGCCCATATAGTTTCACTTGCTTGCTTGTGTTTGTGAATTGAGCCATTGAATATACAATATGATTGCGCTCATAATTCGTTAGACATTTCAGTTGTCATTCCCAGCACTTTTTGTGACTTTTCCATTTACTTTACCAATCTTATCAGTTTTGGAGAAGAACGCAATTTCAGGATTGTATCCCTTTTAAAGTCACCCTCCCTGTTATACTTCTTTCTTCTTCACCGACTGTGTTAAAACTGTCTACAAAGTTTACCCACCCAAATCCCTTTTTATTGTAGTCGATTGATTTGAACATTAAATATACACTCCTCATAGTTATTCATGTTGCCATATCCCAAACACACTGAAGACAAACTGACGACCCGTTGAACAGGCCTACTAGGAAATCCCACAGAAGCCCTGCTAGAAAATTCTCCATTACTAGCAGGGTTAATACGCTGGCTTCCTTTAAGTCAAACATTAAAAGCCAAGCATTTGTTAGCATCCAGAAAAAGTTTAAAATTTGTATTAAATTCCCTTATAATTTCATTCTGCAGTTTTTCCTTTTACCAACAACTCTATTCCTGGGATTCATAACTATGATTATGATTAGACTAGTTGTTAGGGTACCCGGTATTTGGGTGACAGGGTGTTTTTTTTTTTTTTTTTTTTTTTTTTTTTTTTTCTGGGGTGGGGATTTTCGACCAGGACAGGTGTAGTAGTTGGTAGGTTTGCGAAAGGTTAACTTCTTTCTATTGAACTGCTTTTTTCCTTAGGGAGTGACACTTCTCGATAAGGGTCTAAGTACACTCCCTATCGCACAACTTTTTACTCAATGTTATCGTTATGTGCAAATTTTTCGTTCTGATAAACCATATAAATGAAATGAAATATATAAAACAAAAGCAAGCAAAACAGACCCCACTCCTGCTAATTGCACTGACCCCTATACACACCTGTCTTTCTTGTGTTACCACTACAACGTCCTCACATGAATAATACTTCATTCTATCGTACAGGATTTCATAAAAATTGTCATTGCACAGCGCTCTCATTTCACGATGCCCATTTAGGTCAAGAACATAGACCATTTTTCACAGAGCAATTGCAAAGGGAAGTGGGGCACACTTTGGTTCGCGTCGTTTTTGGCAATGTCATTTTACCCTGGACAAAGCAAAGCAAAACGCCAAAAGAAACTTAATCCTTTGTAATAGTCATTGTTAATTGGAAAAGGATCAATGCATAAGGCAGGATAGTTCCGACGTCATCCTGACACGATTTGTGACGGCTATAGGTCTACAGTTTCAGTTACGCCTCTACGGTTTATGTTGTGTTTATATGCTTGCACTTTGCAAGGAGCATGCGCTGGTTTGCAGAATCGCTCATGCGAGCAAAGCCCAGTTAGTAATACGAAGCAGCATAAAAGCGCAAATTTCTGTTTAAGAGAGGGGGATTGCGTAAACGTATATCATGTATACTCGTACATCGCGATCACGAAGCGTGAACCTACAGATGGATGGGTCCAGGGAACGATTGCGAGGTTTTGTGTCCATTGAAAACGTTTACCGCTGAACGAAACTCAAACTTAAGAACAGAAATTGTTTAAAAAATTGCTGCACCAATTTCCCGGAAACCTATTTTAGGGGATTGTGAATACACCCGTGCCGACCCACCCATACCCCTACCATTCTTAACCCCTTACCTATAATATCTTTAAGTTATTTTAAGTATGATCATGACTGATTGGGTCTTCAATGTAAATCAGGAAGGATAAAAAGTTCTTAATTTGCCCTTGACATTAGTCATAGATTTACAACAGCCTGCAGATAGGCAGGCAACTTTTATTGTGAGACTTGTACAATAAATAAAGGCGACATTTGAAATGTACCGCCCGCTTGGGTCCCTGTACAAATAAGGTGTCGCGTTGACACAGTCCTGTATAGCTTTTCAAACAATTGTAGAATTCGACATCAATTGACATTGTAAGGTATTGCTATAGTCTTATCACACTGGCCTGCTGGTTTGACAGATACGGTTACTATACGAAGCGTCAAGTTAACTAAACCGATAGAAGCCAACTGCAAAACAAGATTCTGAAAAAAGGTAGACTTGGCCAAGTCTCTCGTGAGTGTTCCCCGGGGAGCTGACAACACCAACTCTACACAACACAGTACAGCATACCGTATTTGCCTTTTTTCTAATACGCCCTCTATCGGTCTATAAAGGTATCGCTTCTCAACGAGAGACTTGGGACAATTGGTTTCTATGACGTCATAATTTTTATGTTATTTCTTTACTTTATTCATCCCTCATTAAGATGAATAATATGTAGTAGTTTCTCAATATCTAGTCCAATCAAAGTTGGCAGTCTGTAAATCGTGATATGAATAAACATATATTAGGTCACATGACCTTGTCATTCATATCTGGCAGCCAGCAGTGCTAGCAGTCGACAAATGTAGAGCCCCTACCGTACCGATGAAGCGACTATTTTCTTTGCAATAACATCTGAAATTATTCCGAAAGACATTCGCAGGGGTTTAGAAAGAGTCATTATTAATGTATGGGGCACCAAGAAGACGTCGGAGTTTGATTACCGGCAGGATTTAAGAAGTAAATTTATCGAGCGACCACCTTTAGCGGTTGAGTTACACGAAGCGCAGAGAAGGCAATGACGCTTACAGTATACGTATATACTACGAGATCTAACAACAACGTTATTTCGTAAACACTGCATAGACAATGTGTGAGTTAGAAAATACTCTATCAAGTGGGCTGTTGATGTGTGTAACGTTACTGCTCTGCAATAACAATGAAGTTTGACCGTGTTGGATATGCAAGTGTAGCAGAGGGACTTCACAACTTTATACCTTATGATTAATGAATATGATGAGCCACTGTTCAGCATAGAGGACGGCAAGGGGAACTACTAGGAATCTGCAAATTGAAGAAGGCATATCGGGGCATGCTGGTATAATTGAGGTAAACTAATGCACTTCAGCTACTAAGTTACCAATAATTGCAACCTCGACCCGGCCTAGTCTCCTAGACCCAGGGATGGGATTTGAATGGGGACTGATTTCACAGTCATTCTGTCCCCCACCCGGCCGAGACTTGAGTGTGCTAGGATTTCACTCCATCAGTCTGGATCCGAAGGCCGGGGTAATCTGTCAGGTCTTTTTCTGGTGGTATGCATAGTGCCTAGCTGACAGTGGGGACTTGGCAGGGGGTTTACCCTCGATCAGTGTATTCCCAACCCAGCTTGGATATGGCCAGGCTCTGTCTGGGGATTTAACAATTTCAAAAATAAAGTTCCCATGCAGGCAAGACCCGACCATCACTAGGAAGTGTCAGTGTTGCAATTGATAGGTGCATAAATCTTCATGACATTGCAAGATTATTGAGGCCAGGCCCTTTAAGTTGACAGCTATAGGCACCACAACATACAGGACTTGGGGCATTGGTAGCTGCATATAGGTCAAAATCAATTGTCCCAGACCCATGAATAAGGTAAAAGGCATTTTCTACTTGGCCTTGCTTAATTCAGGTGGCCCCAATTTTACCCAGAGGTTCAATTATATCAATTCTTCAAACTTGCTTACAACTTTGTTCAGGCTTTTACTTAGTCAGAGAGTTGCATGCATACATTTTAGAGGAACCCTGCTGAAGGGACTAGTTTTGCTTCCTAACAAAATAATTGCTTTATACAAGCTAGGTGTAACACTGTGCTACATATACTGTACAAGGGATTGTCAATCCTTCAGAAAACCAGGAAATTAAAGGGACAATCCTCTCACCCCAAACTACACTTCTAGTATAGGGTAACAGAAACTCTCAATTGGCTCAGCTTTTTGATTGACTACTAATTCAAACAATGCAGAGTATCAAAATTTATATTACACAGCACGAACCGGTCTGATTGTATTTTGATTATACACATTGAGCTTTCTTTATTCCCCCTGAAGCAATAAAATGAGACTGTGTCTGGATGAGGGTGACTTTTAGACAATTGTGGGAGGGGCTTAATTGAGAAGGTTACGGTAGAAGAATTGGTACTGTTTGCGATGAGAAAATTGGGCCTTTAATTACCCAGGCATTGAAAGATCACTTGACAAGTTTTATGAAATGTATAACTGCTAATTTTGAGCCCTAGCATAATTTACAATAAATGAGCATTCATGTCTAGGCATACTGCCTATTTTGTAACTTCCAGAACAGCTACAGTAAATTGCACTGGTTGTATTTTTTATGAATGTGAATATCTACACAAAGAATATGGTACAACTTGAAGACTATATAAGATTTTGATACCATAAATTCGAGGTAGCCCAGGCTAAATGTGTGTTGTTTTCTTGTACTAATCTGAGTAAAAAAATTAGGTCATCAGACTACATGCTAGCGCACTAGTGCAGTAGCACTGCATGTTTCATGGTGCAGTGTTTCCATCAAGTCTCCTTGGTGGAATATGTGCCTCAAGAGTGAATGGTATGAACATTTTAAAGTGTTCTTAATTCCCCTTCATTTTTCTTTTACACAGAACTTGAGTCATTGGAGAAAGTGGGACTATACATACTGCAAAGCCACCATCTTTGGCAGAGTCCGCAGGCAACCAGGCTATGCAGTACATAAAACATTTAACACCAAGCTTAGCACGGTATATGGAGTATATTAGGCATGGAATGTATAGTGTATGTGTTGAAAACCTACAGTATCTTGACTCCAATTTTGCATGGAATGAGTGCATGGTTACATGAACTATGTAAATAAAATCTTTGGCCTGGAGAATATTTCATTGCAATTTTTGAAAAAAGAGATAGACTGCACTTGACAATCATCTGATACCAGTACCAGTACAACCAGTTGGTGCAACTGTGGTGTTTAATTAGAGAACAGTCTGAAATTATCATTGAACTGTCATGATTGGTATATGCACTTGTCCTTCAATAAAGGCAATAACTGGTACATATAGAGCTACATTTTAAACAGGGACCTACCAATTAAACATTAAAGAAAATATTTTTCAACTGCTGTAGTAGAAAAACAAGGACTACTGTAGCTGTTCACAGAAGAGATGCTTTCAACAATCAGTATGATGTAGTTAATAGCATGTAGCAGGAATTTTGTTGATTTTTTTTTATTTTGCTTAATAAAGCAAGCTGCTTCCATGGGTACAATGAGTAAAAATTCTTCATTAATAGAGGTGGTATGATGATAGCAACTCACTGGTTTAAGGAGCATTTTTGTGGAGGGTTGGGGGAGAAAGTATAGGGGGAGCTAAGTTCAAATTATGGGGTATTTTCTCAGCACCCTTGTATGATATATACACAGCATGTCCTTACCACTACTAGCTTCTGCAATATTTTTGTGTACTTGGATTTTTTGTGTGTTTGTGGTTAGGGTGATGGAAAAGAATCTGGCAAGTGTTGCACAAAAGTGACAAGTGGAGAGACACTTTATACATTACCATCTGTAACTGAGCATCATTCTGACATGCGTCTGGGTGATCACTTCGGATTAGCAATAATCCCATCATCACAGGTAAGTTAATTGGAGGATTAAAACTACTGTAATGCATAGCACATGCAGCCTGGTTACAATTTGAAATCATTGCAGGTAAGTACCTGTAAAACTTGCATTACTACGGTCTAGTTCTACATTCCATAACCTCTTGAGACAGTGTAAACTCAGCCAAAGCCCTACAAGTGGCATGCTTATGCACATGGTTTCAGGGACAACTTAGTTATTTAAGGGGTGGGGTGGGAGGGGGGGGTGGGTAGAGACCTAGGGCTCCATAAAACTGCAACCAGACAGGCCATGCAGATAGAGTGTTTAATTTAAGTGATATAAAGTTACAGGTGGGATTTAAAGTTATGAATTGCTTCTCTGAGACAAGATATTTTTGTCCTTCATGGTCCTTGGAAGGTAAAGGCCTACCATCAGGCCTCGATTTTCAGAAAAATTTGTGGTTGTCTTTGGGCAACCAATTCCATATTTTCAGTTGTCCTAAAGAAAATTTGGCTGTCCAAAACATTTTTTGACCAATTACAGCACAAACCAGTAATTGCATTTATGTATATCTGGTCTGGAAGAATGCAATGATAAAATTTTTGCAAGACAAAGGCACTTGAAGTGTGAAACTATGATGGAAAATTTTGCAACGAGTTGATCAGTCAGCATGTACAACATACTTCTTCATTCAGATAAAGGAAAGCTGCTGGAATATAATTCTTCCACCTTTTGGTTGTCCCTATGGAATTTTAGTTGTCCCAGACAATCGCACAACCAAGAAAATCGAGTCATGCCTCCTACATGATACATAATCTGAAAGATTTGCAAAATAGCCATGTTAATCTCTCTCTTTCTCTCTGAGCTTGGATCACTGTTTCAGTAGGCTATGCATGTCTTGTCTTATCCTACTTATCATTGTTTGAGATTGGCAGCAATCAGTAAAAGGAGAAACAAAAATTATCAGATTCAAATTAAACACATGTTTATATTGAATTAAGTGCCATACCTAGTTACTGCTGCTGGCTGTATGAAAGAATCACTGTGGTCAATACTCTACAAGATGGCTTGCTATTTCTACCTTATCACATAGGGTATATTGTTCCCATGTCTCATAAGTCCCACTTTCATATATTCCATCTCATTTTGGTACCCTGTCTCAAAAGTCCCATGTCTCACTCACTGCTCCCCAACCAATCAACTCATTGGGGTTATAGGGGTTTGGGTTAGAGATTTGGTTATTGGGCATGCACTTAAAAAATATGAGGGGAACAATGACACGGGGAACCAATGCATATCACAGGTAACAAAACTACATTAGATTAACGAGGCCACCATGTGGGTAGCTCACAGGTAGGGATATTAATTGGGCAGCTGACCCATATTTTCCCCACATATCAGTTGTTTGCCCCAGAGCTCTCTCATATCAGTGAGGTGGGCTATCATATAAAGGCCACTTATTAATCTCAGGTGAAATTGGCCCACATGAAAAGAGTTAACGCCCATTGGTGCAGTTGCAGAGGAGCCAACCCGGGCATGCGTTATTTGTCCCCCTCCCCAACTTAGGTCAGTTAAGAATTGAGTACACAGAAAAAATAGATAATATACCTCTCCAGATCTAATTTTTCATACTGAGATATATCCTTGCAAGCTTTTGGGTTTTCACCCCCTGGACATGCCTACCTCCAGCCTGAATGGGAATGAATGCTTTGAGAACTGTATTCTGTTTGGAGCTGCTCCCAAAATTTTTGCCCCCAACATTATCCTGTTCCCTTTATTTGTCCCCACCCCATCCAGTTTTGACAGTCTTGCACCACTGCTAGCTGCCAGTGCATGACATAGCACCGGGGGGGGGGGGTCAGAAAAACACCTAAAATAGCGATTTTTCCTCCCTATTCTTCCCTCATTTAGTGCCCCATGACACGAACCCTCTCCCTCGATGACACAATCCTGGCTATGCGCCTGACTGCTACTACAGTAGTAGCAAGGTAGTAGTATCAAGGATGGGGGGGGGGCATTGACGGGGAAGTAAAGAGATGAGACTGAAGACATATCCCCTTAGGTTTGACAGCAAAATTATCCTTCATCCATCAAATAACGGCATATTCTTCTCCTACCCATTTGACTTATCTGTCTGTAATCTCGTAATCTCAGTTGAGTACTTTTTGGATTCAGACGGTTTCGTTCGTTGCAATACTGTTCATTTTTTGTGGGCTACAACCTGACAATAACAATAGGCCTACAACGATCAGTGTCTGTAGTCAATTCGCATAATTGCTTCAAGTACTAATTCAATGTGTTACGTCGCTGTAAACTCCGATTTCGTGCCCGCAGGATAGATAGTATTGTCACATTTATTGTATCACTTATTTTACATCATGCGATTTTCCAATTTTAGAAGTATTCCACTATGGTACGGGCTAAAAAACGTCACGTTTTCTGCTACGCCTCAATGGAAGACCATACTACTTTTCAAGGTTATAAAGAGCGATCGTATTTTCGTTTTACCATGAGAGACATCAACTTAATTACTCCTTATACGCTTAAATATTTAAGAAAGGATCTTTTAAGGTAGTTTTAAATATTTAATTATTATGGGTATGATCAGGGTCTTTAATATTATTCACTCACGTTTCTATACAAACCTTCAATTGGGCGATACTAAAGTTTATGTTTGAGAATGCTGATTGGTTGGTAGTGCTGATACAGTTTAAAGATGAATAATAAATAGCCTCATTAGTATGACGTCATAGAAACCAATTGTCCCAAGTCTCTCGTTGAGAAACGATAGAATTAATAGACCGATAGAGGGCGTATTAGATAAAAGGAAAATACGATATTCTCTGCTATGCTGCAGCAGGTGGATTTTGAAGAGAAAGTTGTCAACTCCCCGCGGAACACTCACGAAAGACTTGGCCAAGTCTAGAAAAAAGGCGGAGGGCGGATTGAGTAACCTAATTGGCGCAAGAACGGGTCTATAGGGTAAAACTATCAGGACGCAGGGCAACCGTGCAGTTGTATCAAGGTCGCGCCAGCTTGAACCCAATCAGTGGCGTCGATTTGATTTTCAAAGTGGGGGATATCTTGCCTATATTTTTTCTCTTGTCCTGGTAAATTGTCTACAGTGGCGTAGGTAGACATTTTTGCGGGAAAGTTGGGGATGGGCAAGCATCTTTATTTTACGATTTTTTTTACGTATGAACACCACTGTAATAGGGACATAATTTGCGGCCCGTGAAGGGGCTGAAGTTTTTGCTTTTTTTTAAATATTCGAAAATATGGAGCTTCGCAGAAAAGTGTAGGAGACTCTGGAGAATTTGCATTTTCTATTGGCAAATCTTTCATTGAGCAGGGGCCAATAGATCGTTGTTGCTAAATAATTTTATTTAACCCCTACTAAATGAGGATCTTCGACGAGTTTTTTCGAGTAAAGAGCTACTGGAGAAAATTTTGAATTATATGAAAGAAAATTTATTACAGATAACCCTGCAGTTACCGGTGTCACTTGATGATCTACTTCCAGAGCTTGGAAAAGTTTACCGTACCAAACTTAAGGTATGAGCGAGCACTTCTGCTTATCAATTGCAATATGTGGAGCACGGATCGCGAAGAAAATTTTGCTTTTTTGAAACATATAGTGACGAGTCTGGAACTTTTATTAGAGAATTCCGAATTTCATGAGTTGTTAAAACCACACGGTAGACCGATTTCTTCATTTTTCATAACCGCCTACCCCTGTAGCTACTCAACTGGGTGTCTAAGGGAAAGGGACCCAGATGCAAAATGGTTTCGATATTTTGAGTTACTAAGAAACTCCCAAGTTTTCAAAGCATTGTCTTGTAAGTGTTGGTAATAACTTCAACGGGCTACGGTCATTGTAAATTTAAAATCTGGGTGTAATCTATAAGTAACTAGAATCAAAACGAAAATTGTGACAGTTTGCGAAAGATTTGTGCAAAGGTTCTAATAGTAAGGAACCATTTGTAATGAAGGAAGGTAAATTTAATCCATGAATAATTGATCAGAAGCACTCTTCAATCTACAGCGGGGAAATCAGAGACCGGGAGAGGGGAGACACTGGTGCTAAGGTGACACTGTTGCATAGACCTAAGGGTGTAAGAATGTTGATACAAATGTTGCACAATAAATCACCTGAAAAGTACACTTTTAATAGAAATTAAGTGTCGCGTTGACACAACGTTGTAATCTTGCAACACACTCTTCATGTACAAATCTACTTTACATTGCAACATAAGTACGAGTCTCACACAAAAATGTGGGCGAGTTTCCGGTTACCCATGGAACAGAAAAAAAAAAAAAAAACACACACACACTCACACACAGAACAGTCGCCAGGGGCGGAAGGGGATATGGCTGGGGACTGGATTTGGGATGAAAACTATCAAGAGCCTAAGAAACACCACTGTTTAAATGTATCAAGTAAATAACAGGCTTGAAATTTTCTAAGAGTTGAAGATATTCCAACTGAAACTGCTTGCCCGCTCTCTTCCCTTGGGTACCGGTGTTGAACGTGTTTACCGACTGACGATTTTTTTAAAAAGAAATAATTTCCAAGTAATTTGCACTGCCAACTGATTTTGAGGGATTGTGACTACACCCTTACCCACATGATCCCCGGGATTGTAGCAAAACACAATGACATTTTTCTGGTTAATTTACATTTTTGCGAAGGAAATTAGCCACTCCCACGTTCGGCGCCTATAGGTATAACTCGGCGATGAGGAATTCTTCCGATTTCCGAGTGTCCTTTGGCGTATGCCATTGAATGCAAACAGCAGTGTGTCAGTACGATGGGCTAACCCCGTTTGTAGGCTCATGCTAGACGGTGCAATTCAGTTGTCGCATTGAGGTAACATATGGTAGAAACTTTCAACTTTGCTATCACTGCACATTGTTTATTCATGCAAGATGCCCACTTTAAATTTAAAACGAATCAGATTTTATCATTCCCCGAAGTGGTACATTGGCAAATCGTATCCTCACTATTCATTGTCCATAAGGCTAATGGGTTGGGACCTCTCTGACTGCAAGACGGAATCTGCCGGCAAAATAACATTTGCCGAAATTTTCTCATATGGCTGTGAAGCCAATACGATACCTCTGGACAGTGGAATAGCCACGGGGTGGTTTTGGGGGTAGGAACCCCTAATACCTAACCTTGCAATGCAAAAAACTACTAAAAAGCGGTATTTCTCTCTATCCTATAGACCTTTTCCCCATGTCGTTCCTCGTGTGAGCTCTAAGAGCTTACAGCTCCCTGGTAAGACGGTGCATTTTTATTGTAAACAATCGACTGCGTTTGTCTGACAATGACAAGATTTTACAAATACATTTGAAAACAAAAAGAGTTTAATGAACTTTCAGGCCAGTACCTGAAAACCATTTGAAAAGTAATGGAATGTTGCCGACCAACCCTCAGTTTTGTATTCATAACAAAATGTACACTAGGCTAAAGCTAAAGGAAATAATAAATTTCATTGAATAACACTGGCAATACACACTAGGGGTGACATGTGGATATGCTGTGTTTGTCAATTATGGCGAAGAGGCTATTTAAAGTTTTTGATGCACACTCATAGCTGGAATCAGATGTTTCAGTTTCACTGCTTTTCTTTAGTCCAAGAACCAACAAATGCATACAGACTCCTAGCTTCGGTGAAAGATGGGCATTGGGAAATATAGCTGTAGGATACACTATTCGTACAAAGGTCTGTGCACCATCTGCCAACTGCCTATAATGCTCCGGGTTTTAACCTGTATGCTTTCTTGACTAATATACGAAGATGTTAGCCTGTCACTTCATACCCAAATGACTGCAGTAGAGTCCATACAAGTGTTAGCAGTGCACTCATTGGTAGGGTCTGTCCACTTTGTGGTGAAGGCTACACCCGGCAGGAAAAGTTGAAAGGGGCAGGGTGCATGAGAGAAAAAGGGACAGGGTGCAAAAGTACCCTCACATGAGAATGTTGTGAGACTGAATAGGGGAGGGGTTGTGCTCGCCATGTGAAACAATGACTAGCTAACCATACACTCTAAAAACGTCCGGTTCAAAATGAAGCGAAAAGGGTCGAATGGGCACTGAACAGAAGAAGGATCAAATATTTGACTAGAATCGGTTCAAAAACTAATCAGTTTCTGGTCAAAATGAACCGAATGTAGTCAAATATTTGATCCTTTCGGTTGAGTGCCAACTTCATCCGTTTCCGGTTCAAATCTGAACCGGACGTTTTTACAGTGTATCATTCACATATTCGTGTGATGTATGATTAACTTTTTATTAAAAATTGAAGTTTCAAAATAGTTTTAAATCTCTGCATATCGTAATAATTATATCTTGGTCCACTCACACTGATACAAGATATCCCGATATGACACACTGCTATCCGACCAGGGAGTTGTTATAAGGTAACTCCCTGATTCGACTGTCTCTGTCGGAAAAAATGCCCTTTCTGAGTGACGATTGGGATGTGAACTGAAAAACTGGATCAATTTGAAAAGCCCCATCTTTTAGTATTAATAAGATATGTAATTAGTTTCTCTAGTTTAAGTCGGCCAGAATGATGTCAATCACGTAATTATGCTTTGAATAAAGGGTGACAAAAAGCTCTATTTAACAAATGAACATTTTTGTTGATATGATAACAAAAGTAAACATGGGGGAGACGTTTAACCTCTGTCATGTTTTAAAGAAAAATCCGTTTAAACGTTTGCCTGAATTAGGTATCGTTGAAGCAGGCGATTGGTCCTTAAACGTTTAAACGGTAAAATTTTAATGTTTTCCTGTTGTTGGTATGAAAAGTTTTATTCCCGTGATTACACAAGAGTTGTTACGATTTAAGTAAAGACAAGAAGACAGGCAGTCATAATGCTATATCTGTTGTCATAATTTTCAACATAAATTATGTTGTTAAAATCAGGGAACGATTTCCTCAATGCAGTTATTAAATTTATAAGACCAGGGAGCTGCCATAATGGCAGCTCCCTGATGAGACAAGTTGAAATCTCAGTCAATTCAGTGAGGGCATACAGTATATGTGAAAAATAATTTTGTTAACTTGTTACTCTATGGGATAATACAAAATCAACATTCAGCCAGTTTATAGGGGCAAGCGAAAAATTGGAAGGGCACGTGGACTTCAGTGACCGCTTGACCTACTTGGCAAGTGAGTTTAAATGTTAATGTAGAGCCCTGGGTTCATCATTCCTTTACCTCCGCAAGTGGTCGGAGGGGGGGATCACCTAGTCGATTGAAATCTCTCAGATGCAATCTGACAGTGAAATTGATCTACTTTGGTGGAAATGATCACGGTTGGCGGAGTCGCTCACGCCGATCATAACAGAATATAAATAGTTGAAGGGTTGCATTTTTTTTTTTTTTGATGGAAAGAACCTGTCAATGTAAATAACTCATTATTGATATCAGGCTTTCGTATCCCCTACAGTCGCCTGAAATTCCATCACTTATCCCCAACCCATCTTCTCGTGGATTTCACACCTAAGCTGCGGCAATACTTCCAGATAAGTTCTTTGGTTGTTTCTGTTAGTTAAAGTGGTTAATTCAGACTATACAGTTGAATGGGATTGGATTCGGTAAATAAACTTTAACTACTGGGGACAAGAAATACAGACTGCTTGATTGGAAATCTTACTTCAAACTACAAACTTCACAGTTTTTTTAAACCTGTCAAGTGTAATGTTAGTGGTTCTCCATACTTTGCTGTGCTGTGCGTTGCTGGGTGGTACTCGGTTGCATTTCGGTCCAGCCCGGTTTAGGTTTTTGCGTTTCTCAGTGCCTGTTTCTATGTACTGGAAAATGTCACTGGTGCTCCATCAAATGGTTGAGGGCAAACTTGTTTAGTCTTCCATTAGGTAAAAATCTTTTAAGTGCAATTATAATCTAATTATGAAAATCCAGTATAACACCCATCACTGTTAGTTAAAACTATTGGGTTAAAGTGTTGGGTAAAACTATTAGCGGGACCAAATTCTTCTCAACATCATTGGCCACCTTTTTGCACAGAATCGGTCACGTGGCCTACGACCGAACGGTCGGACAAGAAAAGGAGCATACTTTGCCCGACAGTTTTAAGAGTGTGGTCACTAAATTGCTCATATTTTCAGAGATACGGAGCAAGACTTTGTAAATTGTTGGAAATAGATTCGCGATTGCAATAACTAATGGCACGAACCACTGCTGCGCACAGGCGCGTGTCCAAAGAGGAGGGACCTAGCCAGCGCCGTTGTACTTAGTGCTCAGGATTGAGGAATGAGGTGGTGAAAAGAAGCAAGTGAGCCATGACTGGAAAAAATGACGTGACCGGCCAGACTTTAAAAAATTGGTTAGAAATTGAGCCTTAAATCTTCATCATCCAGGAGGAGCCAGGGGAGGAGGCTACCCTAGGAAATGATGTTCTTAAACTTACTTGTGAATAATACCAGACGGGGAATGAACGAAACAGATGTGTCGGAATATCTTCCATACTGTTAAATATTGGAATCTTCTTTGGCTTAGTGACTTAGATGAAGTATTCGTCCGAAAAATTATATCTACGCCAACAAACAGAGCATGTTAAGATTTTCGTTGCGTTTAATGATTCTGTTCTTGATTGATGAATTCTACCTGGCCAATTTCAGACGTTGAATAAGACGAACTGGAATGAGACGAACTGAAATTAGAAGAGCTACTATGAGACCAACAAAGGAAAAACAAAAGTAGACAAACTATATGGGGACTAATGAGAGGGAGACGAACTTTAAGGTAGAAGACCACTAATTATTTGCCCCATCGACTTTCACACTACATCAGGCTAATTCGCGGCCCCTAGATCCTTTCAGAAGTTTTCAAACTGGACATACAACCCCTCTGGTTAATACTAGGCAAAATGTGGACTCTTATGGCAATTTAAAATTTCCATCATTAGAGAGCCTTGAATGATGTGTGTGTTTCCCGCCGTTGTCTGTACCCAAAGACGGCGTTTCACAAAGCGGAGTAACACAATGAAAAATGACACTTTGATTGGTCAAATTGCCTTGAGTTTTGCACCGGCTGTATTTCGACTCATTTTCCACACAAACCACATGAAAAATTAAGTATATATATCATAACTGCTACAGTCAGAGCCAACGTCCCATACAATTTTACCCACTTCATTTATCAGTATACATTTCCCAGGGAAGGAGATTTGAGTCAGTGGTCCGCTACCATAAGGGCATGACCTACAAGGAGATGAGCTCTAACGAGATGAATTAGGAGACGAACTGAAACGAACAAGAATGAGACGATCCATAACGAGAAGAACTTGAATGAGGCGAAATGAACGGAAACAAACTGACTTTGAGAAAACTTGAATGAGACAACTTAATATGAGACAAATTTTAATGAAGAAGACTTGGACTGCAAACTAAAACAAGGCAATTTCCAATGAGACGAAATTAAATGAAACAGCAAAATTGAATGGAATAATGAAAAAAGAGAAACGAAATCAAATGAGACAACAGAATAAGTTGAGACAAACAATAACAAGACAAGAAACTACGTTACCGTTTTGGCGGGAAAGTTGAGAACATAGCCCCTGACAGGCAAATTTGTTTGCATTGAAAGTGCCGTCTAGGTGGCAGTTATTATTTTTTGTTACAAATAAACTCATCACTGATGAAAAGGTCAAATCGATATCGTACATACGTCTTGTTTTTTCCTTCATATAAACAGACATCACTAAACTGGTAAAACAAGATGCCCTTGTTGACCAAAATACTAAAGACATAAACACTACTCATATCCACTGCTACAAAAGAATCACTATCATGATGTCACACCAAAGAGCAAGAGTTTTGCCATTCCCGGAGAATTGCCTTTACAGCTCCTCTGTCTCTGCCACCCGATTAGGTTGCCTCAGTTGGTTTTTTGAAGCAAAGAGCTTAACAAAAACAAAATGAAAAAGAAGACAAAAAAAAAAGGGTTTTCCTGGGAAGGTTTCTCAACCTTTAATTTGCTTTAAAGTGTAACTATTTCCTTATTAGGGGTTGCAGTATGCGACACTTCTTTCTTTAAAGAGTTACTTCAAAATACGTTGCTTTTGGAGAGAATAGGGAATTTTATGAAGGAAAAGTTGGGAAAACCGCGATGGAGTTGTCTAGTGTTACTTGATGTCTGATCATGTGTCACATTTAGCCGTGGCTTGCAAATTTCAGGGCTTTTTAATATTCAGAGCCAGGCAGCCAGGGACCCCCAATCGTTTTCCTTTCTCACCCCGCCTGTGGCTACTACGTCATTGATTGTGTAGCTTTTGAATTTTCATATGTCGTAAACATGGCGTCGAACGTAAGAATGCAACTAATTGGTAAGCAACTTTGAACAATTGCCTGCACAGTGTTTCCGTAATGTATACAGTTAGCATAGTTTTCTGCTTGTATGATATACATGATTCAATCAAGATGTAGCCCATTTACGCGGCACAAAAATAATGAGTCCACGACGTTGCTCAATGGCGTACGCTGTCCCATCCCATTTGAAATTTTTTTGCCTTTTCAAGGACTCTAAATGTACAATGATGAAGGAGTTTTAACTTTGACAGTAAAAGTGTTTAAAGTTGAACTGTGGTGGTTCAAGAGGATAAAACTGAAAATTTTGCCTCTTACATGCAATCCAGTGCCATTTACTCTACCTTTCGAAGTAAAATTTGCTTTTTAAATTTTTATACTTTTAGGAGCCAACATAAAAGAACATCCATCGACATAGGTGAACGGGAGCATTCCAGTTTCCTGCCTTTTCTCTTTTTTTGGCCGAAAAACGTCATTTTACCGTAAAGACTATCTAAGCGAAGCGTCACCATTATTGGCGCGGAGTGTAGACAAAGTAAAGAAAAATCAGACCCCTCAGAATGCAGGAAATAGCATTTTCCAGACTCATGCGAAGATATAACAGTCGCTATCTTCTTTTGATTAAAGAGTGAAGAAATACTTTGACCCCAAAAATGTATTTTATGCGGAGCGCCGCCATTGATTGATGCGAAGCGTAAAGAAATTTCGAAAAATCACACCTCTCAGATGCCCTGAAATATCATTTTCTAGACTTATATGAAGAATCTAACCAGTTGCTATATTCTTTTGTTGTTTGCAATAAAATGATCACTTCAAAATAAGTTTGCAATCTGCAAAGTGATCACAAGCTAATTAAACTTATTATACTTTGACCTGAAAAATTTCACTTTACCCGAAAAAATATCTAAGCCGAGCGCCACCATTATTTGGAGCGGAGCGTAAAGAAAATTTTGAAAAATTGCTATCCTCTCAAGTGGCGGAAAATTGCATTTGTATGCTTGGAAAGGGAATTTAAACAATCTTTATTTTTAGCTTTTTTTTTTTGCAATAACAAAAGACTCAGCAACATGCTCAGTAAATAGGATATTACCATACAACATGCATATACCACTATTATGTACCGTAAATGGTCTTGATTCTTTATTTTCGGGGAAACTACGAATTAATTAAAAATATGCTATTGCTTCTCTATTATGACTCTTGGCTAAATTCAATATCCACTGAATTGATGAAATTGCTTGTGACTGCCCGAACTTTTAATGATTTACCCCAAATATCTCTTGCATGATAAGTGGCAAACTATTGTTCACCGCACCTGAACCTTCCGCTTCCACGCCCCCGTCACTTACGTCAATGCCGGCCGTGAAAAGACTGTAGGGAAGGACTCTCCCTTTTAAGAATGCTTATAAAGGTAGATGTCCTGAGAGGCAATCGGTGCCACCAGGGTGTTACCTTTTTTAGTAAAATTTGGAATTTGACAAAATTTGCCTAATTTATTTTAAGAAATTAAAAGAATAGCATCACTGAGGGGCCTTAGACAATCCTTCCCCTTTGAAAACTTTTGAGAAATTGGGTGTCCTTACATGCAATCTGGTGCCAGATATACTACCCGTGAAGTAAAATCTGTGTTAGTAAATTAGGGCTGCGAATTTTTAGGATCTAAAAAGAAAAAGGAATGACGTCATTGAGAGTCCAAAGCCTCCCACTTCGTACGTCTCTACCGTTACTATCTTACACTGTAACCTACGAAAAATTGGGCTGGAGGTGAGACTGGAAGGGGGATGGGGTATGGGAGCTCTATGTACGAATGTAGAAGATCTTCTCGGCATTTTTTTTTCAACATACACAAATAGAAATTTAAGGTTCACACAACTTCGGTTTTTTCTTTCTTGGGGGGGGGGGGGGGGGAAGGGTGTTTGAGCACAGTTGGAGGAGTCTTGAGTCCCCAAAGCTCCCGCCCAAGGAAAGCCGCGCCTGCTTTAAAGTACTTCCTTTCCAACATAAAACAAGAGCCCAAGTTCCTTGCATTAAAGATGATATTGTATTAAGGTAGTCGCAAAGTAAGGCATAATTTGCACCTTTAACCCCAATTACTTTTGGCCATCACCCCCAAACAAAGGGACACATTAAATTTCAAAATCATACAAACACTTTTAGTTTGAGAGAAACGGAACACTGAACTTTTCAAATTATCACACTGCACACCGCCCACTTCCATGCGACAAATACATTCATCACCTTTCACTAAAATGTCATTTACTTGAGTTTGGGGTAGTAAAGGAGGTTAGTTAATTGCCTTTTTGGTCAATCTCAACAACTCAAATCCAGACCTTAAAAAGAAGTCACAAAGGTCAAATACAGTCAAAGTAGGTCAAAACTGATTTTAAATAAACACAGTCTCTTCTGCACCAAAGAAATTTAACAGTCATCTGGTCATTCCTGACCACCAAAATTTATGATGAATGATTAGAAATTATGTCATGGTTGTCCTTTAGACTACCCAATGTGTTTGCTTTAAAAGCAAAAATAAGGAAAAACCCACAATTCTGCTACTAAAGGCAGCCCGAGAGTGATTTATTACCACCAATTTCTTCTTCACAATTTGGCTAGAAGACCAAGAAACAAACGTAGCTCTGTAGAATCTAATAAATGACTTTCAACTTGACCTTTTAACCTGAAGAGGGTGTTAGAAACAGCATTGTAGTCCCTGGGTAAAAGCAGAGGTCAAGAAGAGAAACTGCTTTCATATTTTACTATTGAAATTGGAATCTTAGCTTGCATTGCGAATAACTTTATTCAATACAGTTTGTGAGGAAAAGGTTTTTTTCAAATAATAATTGCATTACCGTCCTGATTGTTAACTAAACTGCTTTTAGACTGAGAGGGGTTTATAATTTTTCTTTTCTTTTATAACTGCATTTGTCAAAAGGCATTAAACTTCAGCTGGACTTTTGAACCAATCGAACAAAGACCCAAAGAGTCTTCACGTGCACTTAATAGACGAACACAACTTTCCATTATTTCCACTATGTTACTTGGTTATTGAGTAATTGCACCGCATACCTGGCATTGCAATAGGCCTACACATGACCTACATGTACACACTAGCCTGTCACTTACATGTCAGTAACTCAAGTAACAAACATCGTAGGAGGGTAGTGTTACAGCCTTTTTGGTTCGTACGATCAAGACAAATCTTGATGTCACAAAAAAGTCACAAAGGTCGAAAGGTCAAATGAGGTCAAGTGAGGTCAAGGGGGGTCATCACGTGCATTTCACTTAGACGAACACAAATCTCCATTACACTACCCCTCTAAAATGTTTCAGTGGCAAGATATCAATTAAACATTACTTTTTGACCTTTTGACCTTTTCCAATTATTTTGGTTAATGTACCAACATTTTCACCTCCTACCAATCTAACTTATCCTAAAATTATGCCACTGCTTGAACAACGGATACTGAGTTACAGCTACTAACAGAAATTCTGTTTTTGACCTATGGTGATCACCAGTGACCTTTGACCTCCACCAAAAACGATAGGGCACATCTACTCCACAACATCTACATACATACCAAGTTTGAAAAAAAAAACTGATCACTCGGTTACTGAGTTATCGCACCACGGGCCCCTTCCACAAAGAGTTACGCACGATCTTAAGTTTGATTTACTGTTGACCTAAGTATGGGGAATCAAACTTAAGATTGTGCGTAACTCTTTGTGGAATGGGCGCCACATACCTCACATTCCAATCCGTCACATACACACACACATACATACACACCCGCACACACATACATACATACGCCAGGGTGACTGCATAGGTTCCTTTGTTACACAAGGAACCAAAATACTGAAGGAAAACATGGAAGAATAGTCCAGAAAATTTTGTAATCGTAAGGATTGAAATGAAAATAATCCAGAGTGACGACTCTGTCACGGTCTGTAACGTCCTCTCTTCTTGTCTTATTAGCTGACAAACAAAAATGATAAAAAGGAACACAGGTTTACTTTAATATGAATGCATTTAATATACCTAATGCCAAAGGTAAATCCCCATGGTCCTCACATGAATTTATTAAACGTACGTAGCAGTCATTATTAATTTTTATATAACACCTTCTTAATTTGTCTTCATCTGATTGGAGGATTGATGGTCACATGCCAGTCACTGGCTCCACACCATCCGCACGATTCGATCCTGTCAAAGTGCAATAGTAGTCCCCATCGTGCAATAGTAGTCCCCATCGTGCAATAGTAGTCCTGAGAGTGCTTATAGTAGGCTATGCGGTACATCGATCTTTACTTGCAAAGCTTGTACGTTCACATTGAACTACGTCGCTGCAAATTGATAATCACGTTGTAAACCATGCATTGCATATGCTTTACGTAGAAGTACGTTGCAGACGGCAGACGTACGTAACGTAAACAAATCCAGTTACCGCGCCAAATGTTTTCACTTAGGATTACAACTGCTTTTGACAGAGAATGCTTGAATGTACGAGTAAGTAGCACTCCTATCAAATTTTGACCAAAATCTTTTTCGGACGTTAGGTGTTTAGCCTAGGCTTAAAAGAAAATGAAATATAGGCCAGGCCTAGGCTATTAGGTTACTACTTTATCAGAACGTAAGTCGCGAGTGGGTGGGCTTACAGTGATTGAGAGTTACGTAGAGTACAGACCGTGGCCTAGGATAGGCTAAGTAAAGTAACAAACAGTGCGATGTACGCAAGTTCACTGCAGCTTTATATCGTACGAGTAATACATACACACAAGTACTAACGTTAGCGTTCGTTCGACAGGAGAAAACTCAGACTGGGGTAGGCTAACGTTAGGCAAAATCAAATTCTAGCCAAGGAATATTTAGAAAGTTAGGTGTTATATAAAACAAATAATGAATGTTTTAGATCGTGCAATAGCGTTGTATTATTTCTTTCGTTGAAAGATGGCCACCTCTATTCAACTCGGCTTCGCCTCGTTGAATAGAAGGTGGCAATCTTTCAACTCAAGAAATAATTCACCGCTATCGCACTCATAAACATTCATTATTTGTATAAAGGAGAATGTACACTATTGCACTGAATTTTGGTCATTGGCGTACGAGGTAAGGGAGCAGCAGGTTTTCCCTTCCAATTTTCCTAAAAATGTTGATTTCGGGTAGGGTTATGAAAAGAACGGGGTACTGTTTGAGACTCAAAAAATCTTGCATGTTATTTTAGTAACGCAGAATTCTTTCAAAGAAATAAAAGCAAAATTTTTAGAATAATTGAAAAATGCAACAAATTCGGGAAGATACAATCCCTAGCGTCACTCCAAAGACTTTCCCCACAGTTAGCCCGAAATGATAGGATAGGGTGGAAGTTAAGCCATTGTCATACTTCATGGAATTGGAATTTGGGGAGTCATTGCTAATTATTTCTTAACGTCTCATCGCTAGATAGAATTTTTTAGACTACCCTTTTCAATAAAAAATATATGTTGCTGTGGCATTATGAAAAAATCAGTTGACATTTTATTTTCGTGGACATCAAATTCAAATCATATATTTCCACCGGCTGAGAGTTTTGTCGGTTCTTTCCTTTTTTTTCATCTCCATTTATTTCTTGATATTTACAATCAGCTGAAATAGATGTGGCAGACAAAAGATAACAGTAGGTTACAAAACGTTGATACAAAAACAAGCGAGTTTAACTTGGTTAAATAAGATAGAACAAAAAAAAAAAAAAAAAAAAACAAGGCATAGAAAGAGACATCAATGTATAAAGTATAAACACTTACTTACAATACAATCACAAATTTAAATAAACATGACCTTCTTTAAGTTGACCTCAAATTGAATTGAAATCTTATGCAATTAATTCAAAACTCGAGAAAATCATAACAGATTAATTTTCAAACAAAGAAGGTACGTGAACAAAAAAAATCTTTAATGCATTAAATTTGCTTCATTTCTTTGGGGATGTATCGGGTTTTGAATTAATGTAAGCTTCCACTTTCAAGGCAAATTTCACTTTATACCAAAACTCATTACAATTTGGTAACTTTTCGTCTAATTTACAATTATAGAAATAGTATATCAAATGCAAAAAAAAAAATAATTTATCGGATGATCTAACAGTAAATTATACTCAAAGAAATAATCTTGCTTTGTTAATATAAATTGATTGCCGAAAAAAATTGTTCCGAATTCAAAAGGAAACTGGACGTCATCGGACACTCCCAAAACAAATGTTTTATGGTTTCAGGGTCCCAATCGCAAAAGGTGCAAATCTGATTATCCTTCTTTCCCATTAACATCAAAAGTCAATTAGTGGCAAGTAAACAGTGAAGGAATTTAAACTGAAAATAATGGATCTTAGTTTCACTAAGGGCAATAAAGGGAATTTAAAAAATAATGCACCAGTTTTCATTGTCAAAATTGAATAATCGGTTCCACTTACTACATGCAAGAGGGGGGTGGGGGTTAAAGGAGCTATTAATAAAGGATAGGTCAACTTAGAAATACTTTTAGCATTAAAAATATTTTTAATGAAGTGACCGTCAGGAACACTTTCAGTTTCACTTCGAAGTGAAGTTTTCCAGTTGCGAGGGATAGCAGAAATTATGCCAAAATATAAAGTAAGTGGTATTCCTCTCGCCCCAAATTTTTCTCAAAACTGAATGCAAGATATTGGGGTCCCATTGACATGAAATATATCCTTAACATACATAAGCCCCCCCCCCCCCCCTTCGTGAATCGTTTTATTATAACAAATTAAATTATTAATTTTTACAAAATGGTTATTCCAAATAATCTTATGTGCAAAATTTTTTAACGATTTTTTGACAAACGATGCTCTAGCCCAAGCCATACAAACTTCTTTAATGAAAATATTGTTAATATTGTGAACATCACCTTCCCTATAATTACAGTTAAACAGGGGTTCCTTCCCGGTTCTTTCCCACCAGAAATGGAGGAGATTTTAACAAAAACCCGAAAAAATGTATGGAATGTATCCAATTACCAGAATACAAAACGGGCATACGGGACGGGGTACACATGCATTTGCGGTTCAGAAGATTTATCTTAAGAAATGGAAGTGATGATGATTTCCTGAAAATTTCGTAGTCGTTGCTTATTTTTTTTTTTGTAAAAAACTGCACTGCACAAGAAAGCTCAAACTACTTAGAGACTGCCTGAACCTAGACTCACTTTAAAAACAGGAAATTACCATTGCACAACGGCACAGATCAGTAATGTTCACCATATGCCTCCACCGCCCCGCCCCCACCCCCCCCCCCCCCCCCGTTAAAGTTGCCACAACGCATTCCATTATCTAGCTGAAAATATCTTATTCACTGGAAAGTTACAATGATTCTTGTATGATCTGTTTTGTGACGTCATACGAAGTCATTTTATTGCTTGACAGCATTATCATAATGGATGTTTATGTATCCTTAAGGCCATTTGGTTAAATTATTTGTAGTTTGTTCTTTTCAATGTTCACTGGTGTGAAGGTTAAATTCGTCGGTTAATTTTAATGTTTATCTTCGCCGCACACTTGTGACGCAGCTCTATTATGGGGCAAAACCAAAAAAAGTTCGTGTGACTTTGAGAATATTCAAGCTAATCTTCAATCTAAAAGAATGCTGGTCTACCGAGAAAACCTCTCTCCTTTTGGAAATGCTGTCTTCTTTACAACACTTCCGCTTTTGAAAGTCGGGATTCCTTCTGACAAATTACAATTTTTAGCAAGATCAGATGAATGAAGCTTTCTTAATCTGAGAGCAATTATAGATGAATTATCTTATTCGCTTAAGGATTGAGATATATTACACTAAAACGGTGTGGGGAGGGGTGGTTATATATTTTCCATTTTTAGATACGACTCCCGGAATGGAATCTTGGTCAAAGTCAGCATCTTGTTTATTAGTCTATTTTGGTCATTTCAACTCAATACTCAGTTTATTCTTATCAGGCCAATAACCAAGGTTACGGGGAGGGGGAATCCCTTCTAAACTTTCCTCCATCTCGGGAGTTTGAATTTTGCCATTCACTCATATCCTCTTATTACAGACACTTCCTATTTCCCAAACCTACTAACTTAAATCCCCCTAGCAACTGTCTAAAACTCATCCTCTTTAAGACACAATGTTTTACAGAATTCTGTAGTAAGGGCCAATGGGCAGACATGGGACCTTTGAAGAAACATATGAGGAAACGATTGCATTAAAGATCACTAGGTGACTAAACATCATCACTGAGAACGGCCCAAGACTCTGTTTTACATTAACTGGACCATGTTGCCCATACCAGACCTTGGACCAAACATTTCTAATCACCATGAACAAACACAAACTGAGTATCGTAATGACCAATTGATATGGGTACAGTAAAATTTTTAAAAGCATTTTACAGATTTTCATGACACGGGCCATAGAGCCCATATGGCCAGGTCCAAAAGTTAAGAATAACTTTGGCAGATAATTGAGCAAGCATCGCTATCTTCTTTTCAACATTAATCGGAGAAAAAGTTTAACCCTTTGCTATATTTCACAAAATGGACCCTTAGGTCCTTTCTGGTTAGACCTTGGCCCGCAAACTCCTGGAAATTCGCGGAAACTAATTTTTAGGAACCATAATATGGTAAAGGGGAATCTGTGTGGTGTGAATTTTTTCATAATTTCCAAGAAAGGGCCACGGGGCCCACTTGAGGTAAGGACTGACTATTCCAGAAAACCACAGAAGATCATGAACGAAACATAATTATGACAAGGATTCAGATACAGCATGAAACCCTAACTGAAAAGGGGGTAACCATTTTGCAATGTTTCACAAAATGGACCCATGGGTGGATCTTTTTAGGGTATTAAGCCCAAGATGTATGTTACGCCAGAAGGTACCACTAACTGAGAAACCTACACTGTTAAAAAATTTCTCTGTAAATTTACATAATTTTTATGGCAAATTTTTTTCCAACCAAATAATGTATTTTTACAGCCAGACTGTAATCATGAAAAAACATTAAGGGCTTGTTTTTTCTTTACAGTTTTTGCATGTAAATTAGTTTACAAAAGTCTACTGTAAATCGAATTACAGAATTGCTCTGTTTTGTTTACCTTAATTTTATGTGAATTTACAGCCTACTGTATTCATTCCCGACGTTTTAATATTTATTATAATATCGCTTTTTTACCTTTCATATGTTATTACGTAACATACACTTCACCATTACGTAGATCAGGTATTTGCTGATCAACGTAATGTGTCGTTACGAAGTTGTTTTCAATCAAAACATATTGAAGATGCTTTGTTGTCATATTGTTGTCAACTAGACTGTTATCTCTAGGAACTTTGTAATTGGAAAGTCACATTTTTTGTACAATATAATAATTGTTTTTAAAATAAATATGACAAAGAATGCAAATACATTGGTTGCAAACATTTCCAGACAAGGTGAACAATAAGTTTATCACTTCCTGATTAAAAAACGCCGAAGAAGATATTATTCAAAGCAACAGCAATCCTTTTGTTAGGAAAATGCCTACAAAATAAGCTCCACCCATTTATGCAAAATGAGATTTACGTCATAAAGTGGTAAATTTACAGACTCTTTCAAGTAAATTTGTGAAACGTTTTTAATTTGCTCCGATCAAGTGCATGAGCGCCTGTGGCGATGAGCTGACATCAGTATACCAATTGTCAGTGCTCTTAAATTAGGGCCTTACAATTTCTTTTTACTTAAAAATGTGTGACAAAACACCAGTTGTATGATATTTATAACTAAGAACGTAATAACTAAGTATGCTTTTATAATAAATGTAAGTTAATTTTCAAATAGAGCCACAAATTTGCCAAAAATGTTTTTTTTTTTAAACTGAAACTTCGCAGAACGATCATGTTATATATTGAAAATTTTCTTGCTATTTCTTATTTGTTTGTTTGGGCTTATTTTTGTTCCTTTTTCAGCTTTAAAACAAAATGAATGTTCGTTAAATTACAGTATATTTATGTGAAATCAGAAAAATACAAAATACTGTTAAAATTTCTGTAAATTTACAGAAACAGTTTTACAAAGCAGTAAAATTTGGTAAAAAAAGCAGACAGAAATGGTTTTTCAAATAAACAGAAAATACATGTTGAACAACCTTTTTTTATTGTAGTAGTATTGTAGAAATACAAAGTGTCTGTAAAGATACAGAAAATCTCTATTTAAAGTAAAATACAAAAGTTTAAGTTAAAAAAAGTCTGTAAATTTACAGAAATTTTTAACAGTGTAATTGAAAACCATCAACTATGTGGAGGGAAAGAATTTGTAGGAAGCGAAGCATTTTATTTAAAAATCATAAAATGGGCCTTAAGGTCCACATAGGACCTTGGACTGCAATTTTGAAATGATTCAAATGGCCCACGTCCCAGGAATGATTGTGTTCAATTTTCAAACTATTTCATGAAGCATGTGCCATGTATTATAAACTAAAATAGGTTGAAAAAGTGGAAACCCTACGTTCTGAAAAAGAATTTTTCATTTTTATTTTGTCCCAAACACAAGTTTTTTAATCTGTTTTTCACCCTATGTTTCAAAATTTGTTGAACATTAACTTTGTGGCAACAAAATTATTCTACCTTCTTAAAATTGTGTCTAATCGTCAATCTAGTATTGAGTTAGATAAAGGGTATACAGAGTTTGAAAGCAGATTTAGAACTTACGGAATCCGAGAAAATGACTAAACTTTTAGAGGAAAAACATACACATATCACCAGTTAAGGTAAATAGATTCCATTTACAGTCATCGTTAATATGGACAACTATATGTCGTCTTTTCTTTAAAATATTAGGCCTATTGTTCAGAGTTTAACAAATAAAACGATTTGATGAAGTTTTACCTGTATAATATTAAGAACATCTGATCTTAAGTAATATTTCCAAATGGAAATGCCAACTTTTGGTTAGGAAAACATATTGGCCTTTTTAAATTTTACCGAGGAAGCCTTGATTTACGTCATAGGCGTCTATTGAATATCAACGAAGAGTCGGTACGCTAACGGAAGCCTGGGAAAAGCTTGCAGAAAATGGCCGAATTAGTAAGTTGGAGAAGATTTTCTTAGCAGTTATGGAACTTCCATCAATCCTCTTGGAAGCACATCGCAATTTAGTTTAGATCGGTAGAAAACGGGGAGATATTGAAAGCTAGGTATTCAAGAGCCACATTTAATGTGAGTGGATGGGACATGTTCGTCTGAAAATGCATTCTGCCCGGAAGGATATTGCTCTCATTTCAATAGGTCTCTTGTCTCTAACGTACTAGACGCATGTTTATCATTAGTCCCACACGTTTTGCTTTATTTAGCAACGTTGAGACAAGAAAAACTTTTGATACAACGAGAGAGTCAATAGTCTTAAATTGTAAATAAAATTTCATAACGTATTGAGAAGCATTGAAATTTTTCAATGGAGAATTATTTTGATATATTTGCAAACTGAAAGGCCCGATTTTTGTCCATCAAGCTCGGTACGAAAGCATAAATCAGCCGTATTCCATTTTGACTTGGGACCACGCCGCCCTAATTCCAGCCCACAACCCAGCGACCCTGCTATCTTAATATGTCCCTACTAAGTTAATGATTAATTCCGAATAGCTCGTCAATTATCACAGATTATCATACATAATTGTATTTTTGTGGATGTTTCGAAAACATCGTGCAAGAATTCCATCCAGGGGTGGCGCTAAGATTTTCCCGACGCGGGGGGGGGGGGGGTCATTATGTCGAATCCCCGAAAAGGTAATGAGTTCTCAATGGGACGTGACTGGGCGAATTTGTGGGGCCCTAAGCGCATATACTGAAAAATCCGGACCTTGTTCTGGGGAAAATTTGAAAATGTTAGAAGAACTTATTTTTTTCAAGACCATAAAAATAATCGGATGTGTGTCGTAGAATCTGCCGTTCATATGATCAAAATTCAATAGGTGCATGGGCGACTGAAATTCCTTTCCTGACGCATTTTATTGTAGGACTGCGGTCTATCGTTTCAGACGGACTGGAACTTGCCCGAAAAGTTTTACCTTGAACAAAGCTTTGATAATTAAGAGCTTATATTAGAAATTTTTGTATTAAATGAAAGCAAATGTGTCTTTCTGTAAAGGTGAAATTGCAAATTTTGGCGTTTTAAAGTGATCTGCCTTTTAAGGACAACACTTAATAGAATGTCGCGGTGTTTGAAATTAGCTTAAGTTTTTCATTGTCTGATGTTGAGGGGTATCAGTCGAAATTGCCAAATTTTCGGAAAATATTTTGCCAATTTTTTAAAAAATATTTTGAATACCTGAAGCTTATTGAAGGAAGAATTGTAACGTTATGATAGATTTGCGGGTTTCCATTCAAGCATCTTACCTTCTTATCAGAAAGATCAAGTAGCCGGAGCTCCGTAGCGTAGCCAGGATTGTGTCATGTGGAGGGGGGGGGGGGGGTTGAGGCACAACATGAGGGGAAGGTCCCTGGGGAGATAGAAAAAAAAAGATTGAATTTTGCCATTAACTCAAAGGTCAAATTTCCTCACGCCAGATAATTGCACTTTCCCTAACCTTCTAACCTAAATCCTTCTCGCAATTGTCTAAAACACATCCTCATTAAGACACAATAGCTCAGTTTATTGCTGCAGAGTGGGTATACAAGACCCACTATGTAATCAAAGCACTCCTCTGCATTTTTTGTGTGTGTTTTATGTATTTTCGTCAATCGAAGAGTGTGCCAGTAGAGGAATTCTGTAGACTACTACAAAAGTTGTATAGATTGGAGTGAGAATTGACATCGCTTAATTCAATTTTAAGCATTTAATTTGGCCCCGGCAAAAGTGTTCGCCCAAAACCTTGTCTGGCTAACGGGTTGATTCTAATGCAGTGAATGAATCTCTGGTCGTATAAAGCTTCTATGGTCTACACTGTCGTATTTGATTCCATGAATACATTTCACCCAAATGCTTTTAACAGGTAGTTAGATAAATGAATTAAAAGTATTTAACACCGTGAAGTACGGCTAACCTCATAATGTTATGACGAGATATCATTTTAGACAATACCATTAAAAGGGAATTCAGAATTTGCAGGAAATGCTATGCAAAATTTTATTGAAAGGGCCAAATGACCCACATGAGACCTTTGCCAAACACATTACAGTGGCGGATTTGGGAGGGGGAGTGTCTAGGATGGCTAGCCACCCCCCCCCTTTTGACCAAAAAAAAAAATAATAAAAAGTAGGCACTGTTTTCACATGCTGTCGTCTTCATATTATTACTTCCTTCGGAACGCGAACAACAATTTTAAAAGTACTTGTTTAAAAGTGGATTAATCAAAATGTTAAATGCAGCAACACCAAGACTAATTTAATTCTGGCAGTCTGGTACGAACATAATCTAGAATAGAGCTTGAAGGTGCAACCTGGAACCGTATTACTTTAGTGCTTCCCAAAATTGTAGACAAAATTGCAATGATCACACACACACGCGAGCCATTATTACGCCTAACGTTAGGTTGTGGGTGTTTATCGCATACTTCATTCCTATCATATATATATATATATGATACAGAAATACCAAATTTAATTGGATTATACATGAAACAATGGAAAATCCCCCGAAGAAAAAAAAGGTGTTGTAAGCAACAGACTTTGGATAGTTTTGTAGTTAACAGGGATTTACGGCAGAATGAAGAAGACCCTCTCGAAAGTGAGTCTCGAAAGTGGATCTATGATCGTAGAGAACATTTATGAGGAAGTGTCAACGTCGCTTCAACCTCCAGAAACGCATAATGCACCGCAACTGGCTGCATCTGGTAATGCAACTGTAGCTCAATATGAGAGCCCCGTGCAAACGGCCGTATCTCCGAATGATATTTCCAAAGTCATTCACACATGATCTAAACCGCTAAAAGGTGCAAGAAAAGTGGAAATCATGAATAATTGCTGGAAACCCGACTCCTTACACACACTTCATAGTCGACAGTTTAAGGGAGGCAAACGTGTAGCATTCCAGCGGAGATAGATTGAGCAGCGTAGATGGCTTGCATACAGTAGTCATCCCGATTTCATAGGGGGTTGGTGTCTACCATGTGTTTTATTTCTAAGTAAAGACGAAAAACAACATTTGGGGGCTTTTGTGAATGCGCCATTTACGAACTATAATAAATGAAAGGAACTTCTGGACAACCATGAGAAAAAAAATTACCATAAGCTTAGTCTTCAACGGTGAACATGGTTTTTAAAAAGTTGGCGAAATACTTATTTTTTCTGAAATATTCAAAACCCAATTCCTAGCCACCCTCATCTTTAAAACACTAGATCCGCCACTGACATTAGGAAACAACTTAAAATACATCAAAGACCACTAAGTGATCAAACAACAACATTTAGAAAGGCCCATGACTCTGTTTTACATTAACTGGTCCGTGTGGCTCCTACGAGACCTTGGACCGGACATCCCTGAAATGATTCAAATGACCCACGGCCCAGGAATAATTGTGTTCAATTTTCAAAGTAATTCATGAAGCATGTGCCATGTAGTATGAACTAAAATAAGCTGAAAATGGAAACTCTTTAAATTGCACCCTGAATGCTGTAAAAGACTCTTGAAAAGTCGGTCCATGGATGTCCCATCGGACCACATTTCCAGCGTCTACATTGGAAAATAAGTCTGGAGAGACAATGATTCTTTGCAAGTTGAAAATATCTGCCCCCATGGACCCATATTACTGTAATGATTCTATGCGGACATAAACTCCAGTCTTCCCGAAAAACTTGTCTGGTGAGAGTGTGACATGATTTCCACATAACCGCCGGGATACAATTTTCAGGGTAGACATGATTTCCTTACTCACCAGCGTTAAAGGTTGTTCGACCATGGAGCACCATACTCCGACGAACAGTAAAAAGAAGAAAGACTAAAACGAAAGCACGCCATCTCTTAAATACCCTCAAAGAGAGACTGAAAAACTGACATTTAACTTGCAATGTGTACGTCTTATGGTTGAAATACAAGGACTTTGGTGGGGCTTGTGCTAAAAATTTTCAGAAAACTTAGAGTAGGGAGATGTTACAGCTCACTAGACTTAGATCAGGAAGATGTTACAGCTCACTAGACTAAGATCAGGAAGATGTTACAGCTCACTAGACTTAGCGCAGGGAGATGTTACACACGGCTTTTACAGAACGGAAAGAAAATACACCGCCCTCACTTTCATTTCCCTGTGACGTCTGCCCATAGTAACTGTAGGCGATATATCGCCGTGTAAACCGTTTCCCTACAAATGGCTTCTTGAATTCATACAACATTAGCTTACGTCGTACACAGTTACTAGTGTTTGCGCCGCGTTATTTGCAACAGTAGCACTACAAACAATCTTCATATCTGTCATACTAGGTCGTGTTGGACTGTTTTGTAAGTTTTCAAAGGACTTGTGCAATTAATTCCGGATCAAAATGTATTTCGCGAAATTGGATTCTATGATACGAATATGCAGCTCAGTGGTACTCCAGTATAGTTCGTTACGGGATGCGTAACGTATTCAGCATGCACAACCCATTCGTTCCACGACTTTGTCGCCAATCGCGTTTTCTTTTTACAACTAAACTGCGGCCTGGTTGATCAAACATAGGTTAAACCTTTCAGCTTTTTTCGCAAACAAATAATACCTGTCATAGTTATGTTAAGTTCGAAATATGTGAAGCGTTAATTCTACATCAGCTTCACGTATAGTGAATTCAACATAGATCTAGGGGATGAGCTTCCGCATGCAGTGTAGCTGCACGGAAATAGACTTGGCAAAATTTGTAGGGGGCAAGTTGCTGGGAGGATGGTAAGCAGGATATGTCTAGTTTGCCATCCTTTATCTTGGGCTATGAGTAAACTGACCATCTGTTAAGGGACATAGAAGCTGTCTGAGCCAGGAAGGTATTCAAGCCTGGGGAGGGGATAACCATCCTCATCACCCCCCTCATCTTAGGAAAAATTTTTGAATATTTGAGGGTCATTATATGCAATTTGGTGCAACATTAGACAAATGCTAAGGTAAATTGCCTCACCGTGATTTTACATTCCTTCCTGGGGAAACAAATAAATGGTTTACATCCTTAGTTGAGGCATAGTTAAAGGGGCCGCAGACCCAAATTTGCCTAAGTGTGGGAGCTAATCATTGAAGCTGCCAATACGTTTAATGAAATAAATGCAGTTTAAGGTGACCCAAAATGCCCTCGGCACAGGTGTGGAGCTAAATCCACAGCCCCCTCCCCGCGTCTCTGCGGTTAATGAGTTGGCTGCACCATGTTAGACTGATGGGGCCAGGGGCAGTTCTACGGGTGGGCAAGCAGGCTTCGACAAATCCCCCGCCTGACAGCCCGGGACAAGTAAAAAATCACTCTGGCAACTACCGTGTTCTATGTTGCAGCCCACCAGGCAAGCACCCCCAGCCTTAAATTTTTGAGTTGCGCAAAATGGCACTTCTTTTGTACCTAACAGATTTGAATTGGGCAAGTAGATATTTATATGGGGGCAAGTAGATTGAGAAAACAGCTAGCCCGTCAGACAGGGACGAAGAAAAAATTTTTTCAAAGCCTGAGGCTAGGGGAGCTGTAGCCCCCCAAAATTGTGCAGTTTTTATAGGCTGGTAGTAGTGAAGACAAAGATATGCCCAGGGTCAATGGCAACTTAACCCCCCCCCCAAAAAAATACCCAAAATTATGTCTTTAAAACCGCACCTGGATGGGGCTAAAGCACCCCCCCCCCAACACACACACACCCTTTTCCAGTTCCTACAAATATAAGGTGTTTAAGATGTTTCAGCTTGCTCAACAAATTATTTTAAGGCAGCATGTAAGAAAACTGTGGGGACAGTTTTTAATCTATCAGATCATGTTATAACTCTGGAAGCTGAGAAAATAATTCGTTTGGTCTTGCAAACTATCAATAAACCACATACTAAGAGGCTAGCATTTGCAAAATGAGACAAAAGAGTACCAGAAAAGCAACCATTCAATTAATACTCACATGCAGTGCGGTACTTTTTATTTCCATAACAGATTCAACTTCAAGGTTGACAAAAAAAAAATGATACTTCAGACTGTTTACAGTACCATAACATTATAGCATGAACTATACTAAATGTGCACAAGATTCAAGTGCTTAATTCCTGTGAACAAGACTAGACTCCAACTATTAATTCATTCTTGCTGGATGCAGTTATTTTGAAAGTCTAAAGTACAAGAACTATAAAACTTACTGCTCAGATTTCATATCTCCTCTGACATAAAACAGTAATCCCTAAACAAGGACCACTGCATACTTGTGAAGCTGGTAGCAAAATATTGTCTGAATAATCACTAATGCAAACGAGATTAGAGAGACACAATCACTGTCAGCCCAAATCTCAGAGTCTCATGACTACGGTTAATAGCGTTTTTGAATACCTATCTAGCAAATTAAATACTGTGTGTAGTATAAAATAAGCACAGCAGGGAAATTGAATACATTTTAGGTTGGATAATTTGAAACAAACAAGGGTGACAAACTTTACTTACAAAGCGAGGATCTACCCAACCCTTCCTTGCAATGACATCATATTGCCTAACTTGTTTTCAGGACGGCTAACACGTATAATTATATGTAAATGACTAACTTTTAAAATCGAGCAAAAATTTTACCACATGGAGTGAAAAGGTTGGATGTCTACATATAAGAGCACTTTCAAATTTCAACATACTCCATGTATAGAGACAGTTACACAGCACAGGACCATGTGTGTGTTATTATATGTGTACATCATTGGAGGGGCAGCTCCAATCCAAAGTAAGAATATGTCATCCCTGTACTAAAACCGTACCTGCTTTTAAAGGGCAGCTGCACAACTTTCAGTAACATTTGGAGGCATTAATCTGCATATCGAATTTTCTATTGAAACACTGCTCAAAATATTTTCTGGTGAGAAAAATCAAATGGAAATTTACATTCAACAATGTACACTAAATAAATATTTCATAAGGGTGTCAGCAGTCAACACTACAACATATTTAATAATACAAATTCCACTAAAAACTTTTTCAATTCATCACACACATTTTGCCATTGAAAACTTGAAAAAAGTAATAACAAAACATTTTACAGGTATGAAATGAGGTAGCAATGTAAAAAAGCAGAATAACTGTGGATAAAATCAGCTGTAAAAGGCAATCCCTTTGAACAATTATGTGACAAGAACAAGGTACACAAGGTGTTGCCCAATATCTGCCTTGCACATTCATCTATTGCATTTGTCTAGTATACCATATAATGTAGAAAGTAAGGTGGCTTAAAAGAAAATACAAAAAAATAAACACTTTTCAGGCTCAAAGATTATTACCAATATAAAACATATAATATACCCCAAAAATTTGAAAGTAAAATCTTTGATAGAATCCACTGTCAGATATCACAAAATATTGCCCCTTTTAAAAGCAAACAAACTCTGGCATGAAAAGGCAAAAGCACACATCAAAAAATACTTGGCTGTTTTCTTTGGCTAATTCTTGTGAAAATGTGGAAAGACTTGGAAAAATGGAATGCATAGTGTGATGAACATGGAACAAGCACCAAAAGCTCATACATTTGCAGGTTTATTGTATAAAATATAAGGCTACAATCGCATGTGATAGGCATGTGCAGTCAATGGTCACCCCGTTAACCCTTTACCGTTGTGCTCCGATCGGGGCATATTTGCGCGCCTCGGGAGTGGGCGGAAAAGCGGACGTAGCACGCCCCGCATCAGCTTCCGTAGGCCATTGACCCAGTGACCTTAAACTATTGTCTCTCTCGTTGTTGTTGCCGAATTTTCGGGTAGCTACTCGCAGTTTCGAGCTCCGTGTGAAACAGTAAAGATGGGTTACAGCCGAGCTCTCCGTATGGGTCCAAAAGGACCCAAACAACGGTAAAGGGTTAAAGATTGTGAGTCAAAGGTCTGGCAAGAAATTACTCTGTTTGTAAAAACCGCATTATACTTTAAACAGTTAACTCCCAACTGGAAATCTAAAAAACCCCTATATGTAGATAGCTGAAGTTAGTTCTGAGTCTGGACGGAGTTGGTTTCAACCAAATTTTTTATTGAAAATAAGGTTGGGGAATGACCATCTCATTAACATCTCAAGGCTGTCAATTACTAAACAGTATAAAATAATAAATTCAGTAAAGGATGAACTTGGCAGGTTTATCTTTGGCAAGCAACCTATTTAAGTACTGACGGTGTATATAAACAAACTTAGATACTTTTTAGATACTTTTCATATGAACCCCTTACAACAGTAACTAAGAAAATACTGTAAGTTAATGTTAGTGGCTTCCTTTGTTTAATACCTTTTAAATAAATTTACCTATTCAGAAAAAGGATGAACTTGGCAGGTCAATCTTTGGCAAGCAACCTATTATAAAGTGCTGACTGTGAATAAGAATAAACATATACTTTGCATATGAGCCCCAGACAACTGCAATTTTGAAAATACCGGAAAGAGGCAATTACAAGTTATTTAGCATCCTGACATACATTTGATTAAAGATGAAAATTTCTAATAATAAAAGCTGCAATAAGCATGC